>JAZDUA010000116.1:2637500-3017500 GCA_038098605.1 Gryllus longicercus | reverse complement strand
CGCGTCTCTGTCGTGGTGGTTAACGTTTCGGGAAACATGTTCTGACAGGATTGAATGGATTGTAAGAAATGTAGAAATGCTGAAAAAAGAAATAAATGTAGAAATGTGAGCCCAATGAATAATAAGAAATGTAGGAATGCCCTTATAAGGTTGGATTGTTGGAAATAGCTGCACGGCATTCGTACTAATATCTAACTTACTGTTTCATGGAACAAGCAGAGGCATATCAACAGTAATAGTCAACAAGAATGGTTGAAAGTCTCAATACTATTGCCGCTATAACTATAATAATGAGGGAATTCGAAGGGGCATGACTTCATATTCTAATGTCTATCAAGCGTTTTACGAAGTTGTAAGATCGTTATGAATGGTTTTCTTTAATTTATTAATATTTCAAGAGCGACAACTTTTGTCATTGGTCCCGTTAGTGCAGTGCATATTTCATCAAAGGGATGACGAAGTTCCTTCCTCACTGGAATCTGAAATCCGACGCAGACCTACTCGTCGGATCCCGGAGTGTGTTCTTCCAGGTATTTCCCCCAGCGCGGCACCGCCCCAGTTTGGACAGGCTCTATCACTAAACTCCCGACTGATCTCCCGACACAGCTGGTTATAATGAACGTGTGTGTGTGTGTATGGAGAAAGGATGAAGAAAGAAAGATGACGCTGAATCCGTTGCTAATTTTATAGGTCACTCCTCTAGTATTCGCCTGTTATTGACCAGAGTAACCTCGGTAAGCTGCTGACCAGAGCACCCGGACGCTAGATTATTTTCCAAACAACAACGGCCGAATTCGACCTAACTATAAAGCTAGTGTTGAAAACATACCATCGTCGTATTCGAACCCTAGGACCACTTGGTCACAGACACTACCAAGACTTCGGTAATGCTGCTTCTGATATTCTCGGTCGGTATGTAAGAGCCATGGTGGAAAGATACGAGGGCTGGGCTACTCCGGCGCATCGATTTTTGCTCGTTTGGCGTCACAAACTACGTGACCACGACAAGGGCACTTCCTTTGAAAAGCCAGACCAGATGCTGGCCGCCATGTTGAAAGCATAGTGAGAAGAGTTGAGAAACATTTTGAAAGTGGCATAAAGTGACAATTTGAAACGAAAAGTAAGGTGATGACGGTGTAATTGAAATAAAAGTTGCAATGTAAAAAAAGTCTTTATATATATATATATATATATATATATATATATATATATATATATATATATATATATGTTTCAATGATTTGCAACAAGGTGATGATTATTTGGTAACTGGCTGGATTTAAAATTCTCACTAATATTTATAGCTCATTTGCTGAAGTCGGATACGATGTGCAAGAGTTCACTCTGGTATGAGCTTCATAGCCAAGAAACGTCATAGCCAAGTACATAACCAAGACTCTTGTTCAAGCGAGAGCTGTTGTCGGTCGGCGACCCAGGCCCCAGTCGCGAGCTTCGCCCCCGCCCCCGCCCCCAACCCCGCCTCCGCCCTGAAGGCCTCGCCCTCGCCTCAGCGTGCACACGCGCGCGCGCGCGCGCGCAATCGCATTATCTGCGCCGCCATCTGCGCGCGGGCGTGATTACTCGTCCACGCCGCCAGGTGTCCGCTGCGCGCGCCCTGGGAACCCCCGGCAGCGCCAATATGGCGGTCACGTGGCGGGCGGGCGGCGCGCGCGTGGCGCCGCGTGCCGGCCGCCGCGCTAATGAACACGATCATATTATGAACGCGAGGGACGCGGGCACATCTGTCAAGGGCTTTTGGGCGCGCGGCATATGCGACGGGGTGGCGCGCGGCGGCGGGTGGCGTCACGGGCGGGGTGGTTTGGGTTGTAGGGAGGGATGTGGGATGGTAGGGATATTGGGTGGCCGGTATGGATTGGGGCGGGAGGAAGGGGAGGGGACAGCACGAGTGGTTGGACGGAGGGACGGCCTTGGAAGGCGGTTGGCTTGAAGATTGGAAGGCTTGCGGGATGTAAAGCTTGAGGCTGGATGGCTTGGGGCTTTGGACGGTTAGGGCGGTTGTACGGCTGAGCAATTGGATGGCAGGACGGGAGGGCGGTTGGACGATACAAGCGCCGTCTCGTCTGAAGCGGCGACGCATGCCATGTGAGTGCCGAGAGATTCCGCGTCCACCGAGGGCCGCGTCCACCGAGATGATATGCGAATGACGGGATGAGCTTGACCGAGGGTATGACGGAGAAAAAACTGCATATAACGTTGAAATTGCTGGGCTACTCCTGGAGTGGAAAACAAAATTGTGAAATTCAATCCTTACTTTCATTTCGAGTGATATTATTTGTTGAAATTCTGCCCTACGTCTGTCTTTTTTCTGATGAGTCAGAGTTTGCCTAATGGGGAAATTGCTATTTTTCTCAAAATTTTTATTCAAAGACAGTTAATGAAAAAAGATGTCCGGATTTACATCCGGAAGGATTTTGTTAACATTTAAAATGGTTTGAGAGGGGGAATCTCTTCAAATTGATTTGTGGTTTACGGTGTGCTCCGTTTGTTCCAATTATTCCAGGTTAAAATAGTTCTCAACCATTCCTAATACAATCTTTAATTTTTCCTACACTTTGTCAGTGGTTAATTTATTGAACCTGACACTGTCAAATTATTGTTTAAGTCAAACTTTTTAAAATTCATCGTATTTATATTCCGATCGACACGAAAGTTACAGTTCGTCTGTACTTAATTTTCATTTTTATTGTATTATTTAAAATAAGATGAACAATAAATGAACATCACTTTCCATATTCCTATTTTCCATAATTTCGTCAAAATTACTAAATCATACCTTTGTTATGTTTCGTTCTCTTTGAGGACATTATAAATGGGAAAGAAGAGTGCATGATCTACCTGATTGTGGAGAAACGTGATGTGATTGAAGAGGAAGCTTCGTTAAAATTCCTTGAAGCTCCTGACACTTCGTTGTGTGCTCAGTGACTACACGTTCGAAGCAGCCAGATGTACCGTCTCCACATTATCAGTGGACTCTTCGGTTTGGGTACTTATCTTTCAGTTGCAGGAAATCAGAGGAAAAGTCCTCAGATCACCCACGACGAGGTATCCTATATAGAAACACTTTGGAAGTGAATTCACTTCAATCTTTTTGATACATTCCGTGGTGGTAGCAGATATCTTGTGGTAATCCATATTATGGTAAAGGAAATAATCTCCACAAAAGTTTTAATAATTTTTTAAAATAATTTTCCAGAGTTAACTTTCGGGAAAACACTTTTCCCATCCTCCGTGGATCTCCAGAAAGGAGGAGAAATGGAAACATTTTGATACAGTTTTTAATACAGTTTTCGTTGTCATGTTTTATTTTCGTATTCAATTTTACTCAAAATTCGTATTTGTTAATTCGTTTCTCATGCTCGGCTTAAATGTACCAACGCTTGCTGCTGCCATCCCCTTATTACGCTTCATACTGTTATCTCCGTGGCGAAGAGGGTCGATTATAGTTTAATGATTATGCTAATCCTATTCTCTCCTTCCTTTCACCGCTTTCACGTACCTAATCCTTTGGCCATCGCCACTGCTGCTGACTCAACCCTTAGTGAATCTGCCACCTTTGCAGCCCCCGCTCTCACTTCCCGTAAAACAATTAATGCTGCTAACGCCACCGCTATCGCCATAATCAATTGCTGTTACTTTCTACCCCCAGCTTCAGTGCCACATCCGTCACCAACGTCATTTCTACGGTTTCGTCTCTTTCACCTTCTTCATTCACAGCAGTCGTTGTTGAACCACAATCACAGACACCGCCGCCATCGCCATTACCACTATCATCTCTACCATCACCAATGCCATCAACGAAATGATTAACGCTACCATCACCGCCATCGCCAATGTCACTGGCATCGCCATCGTCTTCACAACCACCCAAACACCCCCGCTACCACCTAAACACCCCCGCTACCACCTAAACACCCCCGCTACCACCTAAACACCCCCGCTACCACCTAAACACCCCCGCTACCACCTAAACACCCCCGCTACCACCTAAACACCCCCGCTACCACCTAAACACCCCCGCTACCACCTAAACACCCCCGCTACCACCTAAACACCCCCGCTACCACCTAAACACCCCCGCTACCACCTAAACACCCCCGCTACCACCTAAACACCCCCGCTACCACCTAAACACCCCCGCTACCACCTAAACACCCCCGCTACCACCTAAACACCCCCGCTACCACCTAAACACCCCCGCTACCACCTAAACACCCCCGCTACCACCTAAACACCCCCGCTACCACCTAAACACCCCCGCTACTGCTATATTCCCCCTATCCACAATGTGCAGTCATGGCTTTTGTTTTCACCATTTTTGTGAGCCTCATCTCAGGCCCCTCACCAGGTTATGTGATAGTGATGGTGGCAGCACCACCATCGCTATTGCGATTAACTTCCATTTCTCTTCAATCTGCATGGTCACAATGCCACTTAAGCTCGAATTCCGGAGATACCGTGAAGTTACCGTTACCTCTATATATTGCAATGACAGCTCAAGGAATAAATGCTTTTGAACTAGACTTTAAAATGCTCGAATGATATTGATTATAATACGATTTCGTGTTGAGAATCATCAATAAGAGATATACGTGTCGGGTAATAACACTGCCACACATGACGCGAGTTACCCGAAACCTCTGAATCACATCAATGGCTATTCATATTTATTTGCAGTTTTAATGCTCCAGTTATTGAGACAAACACATGATGATATTCTGAAAGTGCAACAAATTCACCGGTCACCGTCTCTGACATTCACCGTTATTGTCACCGTTTCTGACAGTGTCAGTTAATTTTACATTTACAGTCAACGTCATTGTCACCTTCTCTGTCACTGCGACAGTCATTGCCATCGTCCCTGACAGGTACTGATATTGTTACTCCCAGACAGTTATTTTCACCGACCTTTACAGATTCTGTCATTTTCACAGTCATTGACAGTCAGTGTCATTGTCACCTTCCCTGTCACAGCAACAGTCATTGCCACCGTCCCCTGACAGTCGCTATCACTGTCACCGTCACTGCCATCGTCACCATCCCCGCCACAATCCATTAGCCCCGCCCCCACGGCCCGTTCTGCACCGCGCCCTCTGCAATCGCGAAGGCGGCGCATGTTGGCGACGCCGTTCTCACGCGGCGCGCGGCGGCCGTTTTTTAAACAAAAGGGCGGGCGAAGGGCGGCTGGCTGGCGGGCGCGCGCGCGCTCGCGCTTCCTGCGCGGGGCGCAAAGGGCGGCCGAATGGCGAGGGAGGAGAGGAGAGGGGAGGGGAGGAGCAGGCTGCCGCCACGTGGCCCGCGCGCGACCGGCATATTGCACGCCGCGCCGTCCGTTCCCAGGGCGATACGCGCCCCGCGCCCCGCGGCCGCTCGGCCACCTGGGGGATTACCCCCCGCTCCCCCCCCTCGCGCCGCGGGCGGTGGCGGTGGCTCCTGTTTGCGCGCGTATTCCCATAGGAGGCCCCCGCGCGCCCGGCATATGGTGGACGCTGCATTAGCATAGGGGCAGGGGAAGGGGGAGGTGGCGGAGGTGCGGTGGCAGCTGGGGAGGGAGCGAGCCTTGAGGGAGGGGGAAATGGTATTGCAGGCGAAAGTGTAAGAAGGTGATTGGGGTGGAGGGGACCGGGACCGGGGCCGAGTGGAGTGGATGAGCTGGTTGTTGGCAGTGGAGATGGTGCTTTTAACAGTGGGGTATAATCTGACACTGTTTTTGCATGTTGGCGAAATGTTTTTATAATTGCAGATTCCCGGATCATTATTTCATCCATCAATTCATCCGCGATTCACAATTCCAAAATAATTAAACATTTAAAGAATAAAAGAGTAGGGGTAACGGTGTGACCTAGAGACACTTTTCATGTTTTAATTGTTTTTCACTTGTTTTGATTATGCCATTTTTACATGAAGATAATTTTTAATCTGGATTACAATCAATAGTATGTAAAGGAAATATAAATTTTTGCTGCCCTTAATTAGAACTAAACACGGGATGTTCTGTCCTGTGGTATGTCAACTTCACAGGATATGAAAACAGCATTTTTAAACAGAAAGGACTTCAACTTAGATTATAACTTGTAAAGGAAACATGTATAAAGTTTTGCGCCGCCTTTGAAATAAACCGAACTCAGATTGGGCTGGGAACTTAACTTTTATGTCCTCTGTGTCAGCTTCATATGATGCAAAACCTTAATCAGTTTTGAAAGATTAATCATTAAATGTACCTATTTTTAAATATCCCGCAATAAAGTTTTCAGATTCGGCCTTTTCTATAACTGAACTATTGCTGAACAAGGAATTGACATTGCGATCTTTAACAGTATTCAGAACTGCACTATTGTTTCTGCTGATGGTTGACACCTTTTGTTGTTCCCTTTTCTTCGTGGCAAGGTAAGATTTCATCCTGAAACCAACTGAATTCTATTTAACACTACGTTTATGTACTTAGAACCGTCTTTAGATACATCAACAGTTACTGTCTCTAGGTACAACAATCTGCAATCTTGAATGAGCATGGCTACTGTTATTTGTAGGTTGTCTGTAGGAAAAAATATACACCTTGAATTAATTATATTCTATTCTATTAAGTGTAGGCCTACTTCAATATCCGTAAAGTAATAATATTTCTTACAAAATTGATGAAAGAGAAACGTAGAAATTGTTACTTTTTACTCGTCAAATCTATTAAACTCTCATCAAATCATGGAAACAGCTCACACTATAAAATCGTTCACTTGAATAATCACAAATGGCAATAGCAATGCAGAGAAAATAACAATCCGCAATTTCTCTCAAAGATTTCTCGAAAACATGCTTTGTTCCTAGGGTTTCCATAGCTACAACAGTTTTCCCTACATACTAAATATAGTATCCAAAAACTTCATCAGAATAGAATCCTATCCAAGTAAAATAATTTTCAAATTTGTTTGTACTGTTGTCAATTATCCGCCTTTTTTACGACCGTCTTGAATAACAGAATTACGAAAATGGAAATTATTTATCACAGTTAATTGATTGTGTCAATGCTGATTATTGTTAATTAACCACATTATACGATTGTAAAGAATAAAAAGAACGAAAGGCCATGCGGCCGAAAGGGAAGGAAGTAGGTTAAAAAATACTGCCGACGTTTCCGTCTTATTTCAGAACTTCCCTAGGAAAACGATACAAACCACAGGAGACCACTGTACCATAAAGATATGCTACTATAAAAAGTAAAGAGTTGTGTATGTCCTACATTCCTCAAAATAATACATACATCCAACAACTCTTCATTTTCAACACACATACACGCGTTCACTATTTATCATTTCTCATAATTCTTATTCCCAAATGCTATGCTGAATCGACCACAATTTTGATCCTCTCTTCATTTCGGTAAATACAAGAACAGTGATTAATTATTAATTGTTATTAAAAATATCGGAAAATCTAAACCAAAATTAATAATTCATTCATAATGATTCATTTAACAATATTCAATTCAATAAGAAAGGGTAAATTCAATTACAATCAATAGGAAAATTTTATTACGTACTTTTTTATTTCATTTCTTGTTCACATTGCTCACTTCATGACTTCGGTTTCTGATCAAAACTGTGAACATAAATGTGGCAATAACTTTTATGTACACAATGTCGCTAGTTAAAACCACCTCCAATAAGGGAGAACACCTTAAGAACAACAAATTTGTCTATGAAAATGATATATGGAGAATCACAAATAAAACTGAACTAGAATAATTTTATGTTTAAGGCTCCTTTTCATTTTCAAATTTTATAAATAAGTCAACATTATTTTAATTTATGTAATATCATCTGCGCGTGCGCGAATATAATAGTAATAGAATATCGTCAAAGCAGCCAGAATTCAGCCAGAAAGTTGAATGTGGGGTGTTTAGGAAGAGAGATAATAACGACGCCACCACTTCGGGATCGATGAAATCGCAGATGACAAAATAGGGCTGGGAATAAGATGAAGCGACTGGGCCGTCTATTACGAAAGAAAGGCGAAACTGTTAGTGCACGCAATGGTGAGTTTATAATAACGCCTTGACCATCGTTTTCCGAAGGGCGCCGGAGGGACTCTGTAAAGCTTCTCGATGGCGATGGCGTAGAAGGGCCCCATGCGCACGCCCCTCCCTCTTGGCCCCGCGTTGATCTCTTAATGCGCCGAATTGACTCCGCGTGCGGGCGCCCTGTGAAAATGTTTGCGCCGGCGAGTGCAGCGGCGCTGGCGACGGCGGGGGGCGGCGGCGGCGGGACCCGCAGGGGCAGAGCGAGAGGCTGCGGAACAAAAGACGGCGGCGGCGCGCACAATCGAGGGGCTCGAGTGGTTTTCGGATGGATTTATATTAGTTCTCACGTGTCCCAAGCCTGTTTCACATCGCCTCCCTCTCTTCTTAATGGCCATCTGTTTCCGCTGTTCTGTATCCCTACACGTTTTGTGAAATGTTTTTTTATTTGGGTCCCTCCCTGGATTTCGTCTCCCTCGTCTATCTACGATCGTCTTGGTACCAATACTGACTTCGAGAGTATTTCACAAATGAATTCACAAATACCTAATCATTTGTGAATTCTAAACAGCAGTGGTATCTTACTGCCCGTGGATTCATTTTTGGTGGCCCGCAAACAATATTAGTTTTAACTAAAGTTTGGTCCGTTATTTACGTTTTTAGCCCATTAAAAGCAATTTTGACAATTTAATAACATAAAAACAATGTCAGGTTTCGTATTAATACAAATATGTTAACTGTGCATTGCGTTATTCATTAACTGTGTAGAACAAAGTGGAAGGCAAGATTTAAAATTTATGCATGAAAGCCTTGTAATGTTAGTACGCCTTACAGATATTGTAATGTAATTATGATAGACCTAAGTATAAACTTATTTTGTTATAAATAAATCAATGCGGCTCGTTTAGTGTTTTATCAAAAAGAAATTAGCCATTTAGTTGAACTGATGGTGCTTCAACATCCTATACGCTCTCGCATTATTTGTAACTGTTGCAATTTTATAGAATTCAGAGAGTTCAACGAAAATGAGACCTGCTGAATTTTTAAACGTCCTTTGCTCTCGTCGAGGAGAAAAAAAATAATTAAAAATTAGTATTTGAAGATTGCAACGCACCTACATTCTGAATGCTACGACTTACTATAAGACCTTTCTTGCATTACATGAAACATTACAACTCAAATCTTCGGATTGATCATAATGAAACCTAATATTATAATAACACCTAATATTAAAAACGTTATTTTATCCGAACATTTTCATATTAATTCCAAGGCACAAGATTATACAAGCTAGACAAATTATTCTGCCGAAAATTATTTTCGTTATGAACTTGCATATCAGGCATAACGTTCTGAAATGAAAACAATCGCCGGATTGGTTATGCTAATCTATTTTTCCAATATTCTGGGAGTCGATCAACAGTGGTAGCAATTTATGCAACTTCCCTCATGTTTCCTAACGTATTCCTTCACGATTTGACACCCAAAATCTCAAAAATCGGATTGCAGATATTATATAAATATCAAAGCTAAAATATTTAGACTACGTCAACAATGTCAGATTTGCAATCCCCGATTTTACTTACAACTCCATGGTTTCCAAGATTCGAAAGCCTGTTGTTTCATGCCCAGCAGGGCTGATGCCCCTGCTCCTGCCGCTCGGAGTAGCTCCCGGAGGGCTGCGCAGGACTGCAGGTCTCGCAGGGAGGGGGGAGCGGTATTCCCACGCGAGGCGCTTCCGCCACCAGGCACCGCTATCTCCGCCACGCTGCTCTTCCGGCGCCGCCGTAGATAGCGCTCGCACTTCCGGGTACTTGACCCGCGCCGCGCCGCATCGCGACGCCCAGCGCGATGCTTGAGCGAAATACTCGACGCTGTCCGCCTAGACACTGTCCGCCTAGACACTGTCCGCCTGGACACTGTCCGCCTGGACACTGTCCGTCTGTCCGTCCGTCCGTCTGCCCGTCATCCGTCCGTCCGTTCGTCTGCCTATTCTCCGTCCATACTTCTGCCTGTTTGGCTGGCTGCCTGTCTGGCTGGCTGTATGCCTTTCCGGCTGGTTGCCTATATGTTCGGGTACCAGGCAGTTCGTTCGCCCGCTTGCACGATCGCCAGATCAACGGCCAATCAGATTGCATTATCACTCCCAGACTACCCATCGCGTTGTGTCGATGGATTGAATCCAGTCCTTCATATTTTGTGGGAGGGTACCTTGGACCTTCCTCAGTCTGCATATCTTAGACCTAAAGTGTGTCTAAAACTGCATAAATATTGTGTACGAGGAGGTACGTCTCCATTGAGGTACAGTGAATCGTTGGTTTGAACAGGTTTTGAGATAAATAATCTCTATTTTGAGAACACTAGTCGACTAAACTGTTAAATATTTTGTCATTATGTGGCTCAAGCAATGACGATGATTGAAACTGGAAACAAAAATATGATATAGTTGGGGTGTATGATGAAGCTGCTTTTTTCTCGGAAAAAAATAACATAACTTAGTACTCGTGTAATTGTCGTCTAGAGATACTTTCGGATGTTGGTCAGTTTGTAAATGCGCAAATACTCGTAATCGGGTGCAGATGAACATTGCATGTAATAAGAGAAGCAATTTCCAAGATAGTTACGAGTCATTTATTTCATTTCCTAAGATAATATGCACATAATAATGTTTACAATTACTTAATGGTGTTGTTTGAGACATCGACTGTAAGTGATTTGATCTTAATAGCTTGTTCTTTTTCAGAAATAATATGTTCTCAGAATCTCTCTAACACATTACAAGATGCGAGTATGCAAATGATTGAAGAATTTACTGTTACAATACACTTGAGGGTATGCAAACGAGTAAAGAATTCAGTGGATGGTGGGTAATTTTTAGTCTGAATGTGAGAAAAAAAAACGTTTCGGAAAGTGTTACGATAACGATTTATTGTTACGGTAACGATATATTCATCAAGAAGTCTTTAATATGAAAAAAACCTTCGTTAATGTAACAATTTATTGAATAAGTGACAAATCTGAATGAAACATGAACTTAAACAAACCTGAATGAATTCAAACCTGAATGCAATCCAATGTGACATTCTGTAAATGAAGACGAAACCTTAGAAAGGTATGGCGGACTTGCGATCATCCCAGTTCCGGGTAACGTAGTCTCCGGGTTAAATTAGGCAGTCATCAGAAAAAAAACATTGTAAACGTGACTCCGAAAATTATAAAAGAGTTTCAGCAGAAGTGCATGTTCTTTGGACGATTACGTCACCGATTCTAGAAACTTCGAGACTTTCCGAACTTGATTAATTATCAATGGATTCGCTCGACAAAGATTGACCCCTTCGACCAACGACGTTTGTAATCTAGTTATCACAACATGCATTTTATAATTTTAAAATAATATTTCATAATTTGTTTATAATTTCTATTTGTGAGTTGTTCCTAACTGAACAACCAGAAATATATTATGACAAACATTATGTAATTGTTTATTATTAATTATTCTTATTACACCAAGCATTTATACTCTTTATTTCCTTAATAATAATAGAATGTTGTTTTCGCAATGCGATTTGAGGTTAAGTGAACATCACGAGTGTGTGAACGTGTTGTTGAGAACGCGCCTTCGGCAATAAGAAAATCGTCAAAAATGTTTCAGTAAATTAAATTAATAATTAATCTGATAAACTGAAATATATTACGGTGTTTATGGTAGAAACTTTATTAATATAGATGTAATATTAATGTAGAAATGTACACGAGGTAACGTTGTTTCACTCCCATCCCTCAATGGACCTTCGTAGTCGAAGGATTAACATTCTTTCGTCAAATCCCAATTTTAACGCACGAGTTTCTTTTACTGGGAGGTAGCTTCCATCCCCATTACCTCGAACAATCGCTAGCCTACTGTTCTTGCGATTTTTGAATACGAGATAACGCTGCAGTGGCTCAATTGGGGCAGGCGCAGTCCACCCGTCTGTAGCCCTTGCCTCCGCGCACGCATATCAGCGCTTTGGCCGTCTCCACGCCCCCACCACCACCACCCCACCCACCCGCGCGCACAATCCGTTAATTGTTAAGGGGCGCGCCCCACCCCTCCCCTCCCTTTGCCCGCCCTCGCAGCACACAAGTGACGCACTCAGGCGCGAACGCACCTGCAACGGCGGCTGTGTGTGCGGGCGGTGGCGGCGGCGGACTTCGTGCACAGTGGTTCGTTCAACAAACACGCAAGACAAATCATACTTGCAAAATAGTTACGAGGCTTGATTGAAATGTGTAAATTTTGAAAAATAGCAAAATTGATTATACTAAAATGCGCGTAGGTTTTTTGTTTAATTTTCTTTCAGGTTTGACAGACGAGTCTTCTATGAGCTATTTTAAAAAATTAAAGATTTAATACGGTATTTTTGCAAAAGATTCAAGTTTCAATTAATTGTATTAGTAATTTTCGAAACTCGTAGGTAGAACGTTTATATATCACAAAATGCTTCATAAATCTGCGCACAGCATTTCTCTTATTAAGGGCGTTAGACTGATAGAGCAAATACTTGGTTACTTATAAACCTCTTCTCTCGCCTCGATTTACAAACTTCAACCTGTGTTGTTGAATACTTATCGTAATAGTGCCTTATTAAAATTCGTATGCGGATTGAAGAAGAGAACTCTTACGCGACAATCTGCCAAACTAATTTGCTTCGATTGTTTAGGGTCTGGGGTGGGGGCTGTCTATGAAATCCTTTAAGGTAACGACAGTAACGAAACCATTCTTCTGCTTACTTTACATCGATTTAACAGTGCAGTGTTTCAAGGGGGCCATACCCCCTCCCCCCAGGCCTGAAATTTTCGTTTGTTACATTTCTTTCTTTGGCAAAATTAATTTATATATTTATTTTAAAATTATGTAATTATTTAAACAATATTTTATCGTATATAAGTACACTACAAAAATAATATGCAGTATAGTAATAAATGTTTATTATTTAACAAAAATCTGTGATGGCCCACTCCAAAATGATGGGCTCCTGAGCGTTTTGAAAACCGTTATTGAAAGATTTTGCCCCTTCATAGACTTCGCCCACAGTAGCGGGTGCTGACGCCATCTGCGCGAGAGCCGGGGGAGGGGGGGCGGGGGGCGGGGGGTCGCGGATATCGGCGCGATAGGCGGGCGGCTGCGCAGAGCCAACTGTGAACCGCGCGCGTCGTGTCTTCCCACACACGCGCCCGGGCGGGTGGGGGCGCGCGCGCGTGTGTGTACGCACGGGCGGGGGGCGTCGGGGCGTGCGTATGCGCGCTCGCGTGGTTGTCCGAGGCGTAGCGTGCGCGGGCGAGGAGGTATGACACCTGCGCCAATCGCGGCGCAAGATGCAATTACTTAGTAATGCGGTGGATCAGCGGTGTCGGTCTTTTGGGGAGGACGGGGTGTATTAATAAGTCCCACAATTTTGGCGCGGCACTGCTTACACACACACACACACACACACACACAAACACCCTCGCACGCATTAAAAAGGAATAATCTGAGAGGTTAAAAAATTGAGAAATTACAAAATTATGTTAAAACAAGTGGCCTGAAGCTGCAATAATGCTGCTGAATAAAACCGTACAAAATAATTTTCCAAAATGAACAACGCACACTCCCCGCGAAAAGCAAATAAAATTATCTCATGTAACATTGGAATGAATTAAAAATGTTAACAAACGAAGCCTTCGTGAATACTGAAATAATATCGTACACCAATCTGAATATATAGGGTCCAACAGTTTCTTACATACCAAGAATATTACGAAACGTTGCTGTTCCATAACGCAACATGAGAAAAGCAAATATTTAATAGCGGGCGTCCTCTTTCTTGAAGAATTGTTGCCACAAGTAACAGTGTCGAAAGCAGTGTTGCACGAGTCTAAGATTCAGTTGGTACGCGCAGTATGAGAGTAGGTGGAACAACACAATCAAATAGTCGCATTTTTCAGGCAAAATTGAAACTGTTTCATTGTTTTGAAATTTTTTCAGAGGTCCTAGTAGGTATCTGAAGAAACCATAGACAGCTCTCAATTGGCCGGAGGCTGCATGCTTTTCTTTCAATTTCTGTGCTCATTGGAAACTGGTGATGTAAATTATTGTCCACTTCGGAAGGAACATTTTGTAAGCTAATACTAATAATCTGCTCCGCAGCTTTTGAAACTATCTAATTCCTTTTTAATAATTATCCAAGTTTTTAGCATTTTCCCATATTCTTGTCATAGCATGAAAGAAACTTCCGAAGTCTGGTTAATTATTTGGTCATGTAACGCACATGACAGATTCTGGAGACTTGTCTGAATGTCACAAAACATCACAAATTCTTCGATCGAGTAAATCGTATTCCTCCCCGGATTTTATAGTCTTTTCGATCCGAGACTTGAGTGTCTACAGCTCTCTATTTCCCTCCAGTCGGACCATCGTCATCACTCTTTGATTTCTGTCACCATCTACAAGGGGAATACTAAAATTGAAGCAACGCAGACCGAATAAAACTTATTCGGGATGCGGATCAGAACTTCGTCCCGTGGATTTTAAACTGTGTACTGATTGATTGGATCGAACATGGGTACTATTACATTTCAAGATATCGCCGTAGTCATGTGAGATAAGACATTGTTGCACCTTTCATTAAATAGAGTAATATCAGGAATTATTTAAATATTTACCTCCCAGTTCTTCAAATCGCACTTTTTATGTTTATTTTTATGATTCGCTTATGAGCTGAATTCAGTGTAATGCTTTCCTTCGATGTGAGAATGAAATCACAGACGTTAAAGAATAAATATCACCCTCATTTACAAGGTAACTCGTAGCCTAAGGGTCTTCATGCTAATTTTCTACCTATCTGCTCCGAGTTTCGAGTCTTAGTCGACGTATGTGGAATTTGTGATGGATGAATGGAATTTGTGGGTATCTCCTTGTTTACGCTTTCTCTGCACTTTGTTCCACCACTTACCACATTACGCCTCATTTCATTATCGTCATCAACAGCATCATCATATCTGAGCACGCGTGTTCCAGAGACCACCAACACCATGAGATTTCGTGTGAGAAACAACTCTTCGGGCAGTTCGGGTCAACAAATGCAGTATTTTCTGTTGCAAAAATCACGTGACTCAATTTCTAATTTTTTACACAGATGAAATGTCCACACACAAAGACAATGCACTTAGATTTATTATTTTTGCAGGTAGGTTTATACAACCTGGTGGCAGAACACCACAATGAACACTTAACAAGAATATACGGACAGGGAGTAGATAACTAATAAAATACTTACTATTATTTAATAAATAAAAGTAATACACAACTGGTTTCTTATGCATAAAGAAAGATGGGTAACAAGTTGTTATACATAAGGGCAGATCCAGAGACAACTTTTGTGAGAGGGAATTAAAAATGTTTGGTTGAATGAGTCAAATTACATTAAGTCGATTACATTATATTAATACCAAATGTCGCAGGCTACATTCAGCTCATGCTGCAATACGAGTTTATTCGTTTTAATGATTTTCAGAAAAAACATCTGCTTGAAAGTTTCGTTAAAATTAATAGTTCTTGAGCAATTTTACGGGAATTTCCGTCCTCGTGGATCCGTACCAGTCATAAAACAGTGGACTATTGCCTCGTTGGTTTGGCCGTGAGTGAAATGTTGCGTGGCCGGGCAGTAGCGGTGACACCCGATCGCGCGCAACGCCGTTTCGCCAGCGCGGCATCCTCCGGGACCGGTCACCCGCCCGCCCGCCCGCCCGCCACGCAACTCGGGCTCTGGGCGTGGGAGCTGCACCTGGAAGGGGCTGCGTGACGTGTGGGCGCATTCCACGCGCCTCTTGCGCCTTCTCGCTCCCCCCTCTTCCTCCCCCTTCACCACCATGACCTGTCTGGCTCCGCCTTGTGACACCCCCCCCCAGCCCCGAACCCCTTGATCCCACCGCCTTGCCGTAGCGGATGCAGAGTGCAGCAGCATTAGCCGGCGGGCCACGTTTGGTCCGGGAAGGTTCCGAACTCGTTCCTCTTGCGAAACCCGAGCTTGAGACTTTTCGGCTGAAATTGAGGAGTTGGATGGCAGAACGGCTTAATCCTGGGTAGATCGATTTTCGATTTTTTGACTTGTGATCACGAGACTTCCACGGAGTTCTAATAAATGGCATCCGGACACAGACATTGCAAAGCGTTGCAATCAACAAAAGACGTTGATTTACTGAACTGTGGATATCACTGCTTATTTGTTGCTGGAAGCTCCCGCGGCAGTTAGTTTTGCTGGTTTCTCTAGTTTAGTCAATCTTTATAAAATGTAACATCTATGTTAATTCAAGCTTTTATAGGTTTTTTTTCTCGTGTTGCTTTATATTATAGTGATGCATATTGTATTGGACTAAGTGATGAGTGACATGGAATAATCTTAACACGAAAATTTGTTTCTAATCCGATTGAATTTGGTATCATTCTCTTGCGTAAAATATCCACGAGGAACAATATAACTTTTCAAATTCCTAAATCTATCCTAAACTCCAATGTAATCAGTTTAAAATTTGTCTCCACAACAAGTAAGGACGGCGTAAGACATACTGTTACTTTTATGTATAAATTCTTTCTCATACTTAATTTCTTTAAGTCTAGCATTTAAACGTGTTCCCAGTGAAGTTAACGAAGTAAAGTACTGAATGTCAAATTATCTTGAGATAAAGGCGATTTAGTGAAATCACGTGTGACAACATTAAACTATTTTTTCTTCATACTGGCTTTTCGGCATTAAGACAAAACGTTTCATGCAATAATCACGTGGACATTTTTGTGCAAGGTGTTTGCGGGTCACATAAAAATGACCAATTCATTGTATTCTACTTATGATTATGATACTTATAAGTCCCGTTATTCTTATGTTTCTTTTCATTCTCCTCCTTACAATGATATCCCACTTCATTTTATCAACTCACCGTCCTCTCTCGCCTCGCCACTTCGGTCTCTCTCTCTTTCCTCTCTCTCTCTCTCTCTTTCTCTCTCTTCTCTCTCTCTCTCTCTCTTCTCTCTTTCTCTCTCTCTCTTTCTCTCTTTCTCTCTCTCTCTTTCTCTCTCTCTCTTTCTCTCTCTTTCCCATCTCTCTGCCGCCTCTCACTCTAGCTACTCTTGCCCCATTGCTCTCTGCTTCTTTAATGCTGACCTCTATCCACAACCAATATTCGTGTTACTGCTCTATTACAGTTCGTTCCACTTCTGACCTCTCATTCTCGACCTGCCGCACCTTTCCACCGCCACACTGTCACTCTGGCCTTTTTGTACTAGACTCAAATTAAAAATCCCGCGAACTTTCCGTCCACATTCTCTTAACCTCCACCTGAGTGCCTTAACTGAAATGTAGTATTTCTCCGTTCCACCTACTACCACTTTTTCTTTTGGCATACAAGTAGCTAAGATTAAATGTTATTTGAATATTATGTTCTCAAGAAGCAAAATCTTCCATCGTTCCTTGTGGTGAGGGTGGTCCCACTGGTTTTCTTAGAGATCTGCTGGTCTCAGAACCGGACTGGGAAAGAAGATGGCAAGGCGGGAACTTGACGTTCTGATTTCAGACTTACGCACAAAACCTCGCTAGTAACTGCTTATTTGATATTCCGGCACCAGAGACTGATGTCTGGTGGCGGGAAGGCAAACGAACGTTTTGCGAAGAGTCTTCGTGCGATTTGCGATTACGACTGCTTCAAGTCATTGGCTGTCTTGATTGGTAGTTTAGTGATTTAATTTGAACATATATCTTTCAGGGAATGGACGATGGTACTTGGGAATATTTGTGATTGTGTGTGCTTCTCGATCCTACGAACATACGGATCCACAACCTTGACAATCGTAACTTGCGCTGTGTGTCTTATCAGGTGAAACACCGGCTTCAGCTACTGTTAAAGACTGAAAATATGCTTGACTGTTCGTCCATGCAATATAACATCACCCTTTCTTTCTCTCCTTTCACATTATCATGAAATATTAACATTTTAATATAATTAACAATTTGCAACATAGTTTGCATTCTAAACGTTTCAATTTCAACTAGATATTCCATCAACCTGTTAGTGATGATGCAATTTCTAGCAATTTGGAAGTGATTTAAATTTTATGTGGGAGGCGTTCCAGAAGCAATTTAGCGTAAAATTGACTTGTTATTAAAATTAATTACGATGACAAACCTTTTTGAAACCATGATGTCCAATTAAACTGAATGTTAATTCCGAATTCTGTAAGATAATTTGTGATGTAAAGGAGAATCTCACCTACAGAGCTCAACAAAACGCATTAGAATTTACGTATCACTATTGTTGAATAAGTAATGTTTGTCAATTCTGAGTTAACATAATTCTAATTTTTAACTTCTGTACTACAGTCTACAATACGCAACGCTCATGTAGTTTTCATAACAGAAAATTGTTAAAACGTGTTTAAAAAATGTTTTGTTGTAGGATTGGATGGCGGGATGCAAATAGGCTGCCAAGCATCATGTGTTGCATATAGGGACACAAATAATTCAAAATTCGTAGTATAGTTTTTGAATTCCCGACAGTGAGACGGTCGGTCTCTCAGTAGAGAGACGTAGGCACACGAGTAGTGATGTTAATCACAGCTTGCCGTAGGCCTGGCAGCTCGGCCTTGGCGTGGGCGTGAATGGCAAGAGCGGTGCTGCGTCGCTGGGCACGGCGCCGGTGGCTGTGGCTGCAGAGCTTGACGCCGCGCCGCGCCGCGCCACGTCGCACTGAGGTGAAGATGCGGAGGGAGCGATCGTTCCGCCCGGAGGATAATTATTTGAAATTGTGCAGACCTTGAGGATGTTGTTTCGCGCGGCCGCCGCCACCGCCCGCGCGTCCACGCCACTGCTCGCCACCCTTCGCCCACTCGCCGCCTCTCCTCCACTGCCCGGCCTCCACGCGCACCCCGTCATATTCCATCACAGTCCCTCTACGGCCCCTCCCCACTTTAAGTCCCGCTACAGCCCTGCCGCCTACCTTCTATAGACCTTAACCCGCCTCAAATCCCTCCAAACCCCGCCACAACTCCGCCACAACCCCATTACAACTCCGCCACAACCCTGCACAACTCCGCCACAGCCCTAAACAGCTCTACCACGACCCCGCCACGATCCCACCTCAACTCCGTTTGAACCCCGCCACAACGGCGATACAACCGTGAGATAAGACATCAAGTAATGAAATCATTACGTTTCACCGTACAAATCCCCAACGTTTAAAATATAAACGCAGCAGCTTTCCTCGCAATGCATTGGATGACAAAAGCACAATTTATACGTTTCTCTCTTATATGCACTATGACCTCTTACCTTTATGTAATGGCTGAAGCTCTCCCTTACATGAACATGTGAAGTACGAAATGTGAGGGGTTCTGATAAAGATTTAGAGGGTCGTACGGCGTCATCTACGTGCTCCGTCGCTAGCGCAGAGCCATGTAAGGCCACAAGATACGACTGCAGTCCACTGGCGAGTATCGTCCCCCTATATTAGGAATTATGAACCCACTAGCGGTGCCTGCTTCAAGACGGCACTTCTCCAGCAAGTGGTTGCGATTTATTTCCGAATAGTTCGTAACTCAGGCTCGTAATTACCTTGATCCGGATGACACTATGTACGTCCTTAAAAGGTGTCTTAATGTCTTTATTTGCCTCCCAAATTGGGCCGTAATCGGTAGATTATTATCTATTATTGGTAATTATCCTGGTCCTCGAGATAACATCTATTAAATCTTTTAGGCGATCATATATAATATTCACAAGAAAATGGGAACTTACAAGTTTATTTGATTTCTCGGCTTGGCAAACGGCCTAATGTATTTCAATAAATACATTATTTGCTGCGGCGTTATAAAAATCGGAAAATTATTAATTTTTATTACTCCACTCAACTTTTTTCAACTAATTAATTTCAGTTCAGTGCTGGTTGTTCAGTGGGTGGCAAGATCAAAGAGAACAATCAGAATACCGTACATCGTAAGACCATTGGTTTAAAGTGTTAACAGTAGCTTCTTAATTCCTTCGTCAGTTACTATTTCACATGTCAACCTTTCACCTACTTCAGAGGAGCAACGTTGTTACAAATGCACGGTGTTTTGTGCAAATTTCTCTTAGGAAAAAGTTTTCGTTCCGAAAATTGTCTGTTTTGACACTTACTTTATCGTTACATCTTTTTCTACGAATTGAATACAATGTCACGTAAGGTTTCAACGCTTCTCCTTTTGACGGACTGGCAACCAATGTGGTACAAAATTATATTATTCGTTTCAAAGGTGCAAATAAACTATCTACAGAATACTAATCACGAAACTAAACAATGAAAATAAGGTATGTTGTGTTATGCAATTTCATACGTCGCCTTACATATTTGATTTTCGAACAAAAGGAATACTCTTTCGATCAGATTTTAAACAATGAAGAGTAATAATGGTTTTTTGTATATACATGGCCACACTTACCATTTTGCATGTGTTTTTGCTTCTGAATTCTTAGTAGCTACACGGTAACTGGCTCTGAGTAAGAACAACTGCATGTGACCGTGATAGTAATATAGGCAGCTTTTCGCAATACATCCTAAGTTGTTTCTTTTCAAGAATGTTTTTTTTTTTCATAATTGCGCCAATTATCGATAGATACAGAGGATGTAATTACGTTGCACACAATTGATATTTTTACGCTTTAATCTTGAAGCGCAATATTCCATCAATTACCCGGAGAACAAGTGCTTTCGAAGGACGCGCGAAGAAAAAATCACACTTCAATTTCCACTCAGCTGTTTGTGGCAAGGAAGGAGACCCGCTCATTCACTCTGGGATCGGTTCCATGCGAAAAATGCGATGGGGCGTGCCAATGCAAAATATCCTCCAATTACGTTCTGGTCTTACAGTAGGTTGGTGGTAGATAAATAGTTTTAAAAAAAATTATTGGGCCTTTTCGCGGTATGACGAACAGTCTTTCTTTCTCAGGATGTTTTCTTCCTTGAAATTATGTTAATCAACTCTGGCTAGAGATGGCAATTGGTAATTACGCTGGCAATGTGTCGTTTCTTAGTAATGTTTGGACACCAACGATGAGTTCTGTAAGCCTCTATTCTTCTTCCCAGCAACCTTACTTCAGCGACATGTTTATTTTGTTCAAATTTCGTCGTTCATTCTCGCAAGCCCGTACCCATTCAAAGCCGGCCATTGAGAAGTGGCAATTGTGTTGTTATACGCGGAAGGTCAGCCACGCGGCTGCGCGGAGCGGAGGTCACGTGAGCCGTCACGCGCGTCAAGTGCGTCCGCTGCGGCGTGATCGCTGCGCGGCGCCGCAGCGGCGGCGACGGAGGCGGTGGCGGCGGCGGCCGCCCAGCTGCAGCCAATTGCCCACAGGCGCGCCTCGCCTCGCCTCGCCTCGACGCCCGCCGCGCCTAGGCGATGCAGCTGCGCCGGACACGCGGACGCGACCACCGACTCGCAGCCTCCGGCCCCGCCCCGCCCCGCTCCACCCTGCTCCACCCTGCTCCACCCCGCCCCGCTCCACCCCGCCCCGAACCACCCCGCCCCGCTCCACCCCACCCCGCCCCGCCCCGCTCCGCTCCACCCCGCCCCGCTCCGCTCCACCCCGCCCCGCCCCGCTCCACCCCGCCCCGCCCCGCTCCGCCCCGCGCCGCTCCGCCTCGCCCCGCTGCGCTCCGCCCCGTCCATCCCCGCCCTGCCCCGCCACGCTGCGCCCCGCCCCGCTGCGCTCCGCCCATCTCCGCCCCTCCACGCCCCGCCCCTCCCCGCCTCGCCCCTCCCCGCCCGCCCCTCCCCGCCCGCCCCTCCCCGCTCCGCCCCTCCCCTTTTGTTTTTGTTTCTTAAATTTGTTTCTTAAATTTACGCAATCCGGGAAATCAACAATTAATACTCATGGATGCGGCGTAAACCAGTACATCAGCAATAGCTTATTTGAGTTTTCCATTCGTTATCAGAGACCGGCGTACTTCATTATTAATGAATTTAATTACTGTTCAATACGTAGGATTCCATCGAAAACTACCTCACAATATTCTCTTTGTACGAGTAAGTTTATTACCATTTTCAGTTTAACAGTACTGGAAGCACACTGATAAGCTACTTAGTGGAAGTAATGCGGGCATATAGTGAAGAAACTGAAGAAACCAATGTAACTTACAACATACAAGATGTCTTCACTCCTTTCACACGTGACCTCCCAAGGTAGTAAACGTGTGTATATGAGCAAACGTTATTAATAAATATTTGATTTTGCCCTGGGTGGAATCGAGGATCGGATTTGAGACCCTTGTTGTTAATTACGCAAATTTGTTTCATTAACTACTCTTGTTCGCTCTAAGAAATTTTTTTTGGACTATTTTGATGGGAAATTTCACGTATGTGTAATATCTTCCGTGAATTACAAACAAAAAATATTTTAAGTTGCTAAAATGCTAAAATGTACTTTATTCTGTCCAACCATTAGATGATTCTGTTTAACCACCGTAAAGAAACGTGATAATACGCGCAGATAAAGGGAACAGTTACATATAATATTCATTTATGTGTTACGCTCCGTTACACAGTTGAACATTCATGCATTATTAATACTCGTCATACATGATACATCTAGGTACATTTTCTCTCTCATGTTAAAGAAAATTGTCTTGGCCAGTAACAAACCCATTTGCACGAATTACCATTACACACACACACACACACACATACACACACATACACACACATACACACTCATGCATACACAAACACATTTCCTGAATAAAATAAAACCGTTTTTGAAAACGGATTCACAGAATTCAGCTCATTCACGGAATACATGAAGTGCCAATATTTATTCTCACCAGGATTCTAGCCTGGTACCTTAAGTTATCCACACTGAGCTATAGAATTGAAGGAATTAGAAAAAGTGCAAGAATCACTAGTACTATAAGAGCGTGCCGTAATAGTTATTTATGTTTTCAGAAAAATCAATGTTTTTGAATGAGGTGTTTAACAACTGACACGGTGCGGAATCAAGAATCGTAAATTTCCGTAAATCCATTTATTTTCGGCCCGAGGCGCATAGAACTATTTTGCGTATATTCACCTTCCAATTTTAAGTTTGTTTTATAGATAATTCTTTTAAAACGTCAATTTTGTTACATAAATATAGATACTTTTCTGCGTTATAAAAGTATCTGAGAATTGTTGAATACTGAAGTTATCACTCTACGCAGGAATGGTGAATCCACGGAAAATTTAACAATTCTAGAAATAATATTTAAATAAACATCTCATTGGTTTTTAATGCAAATGTTAATAAGTAATTAAATGAAAACGCGTATTTTAAGAATGACAAATATTATTTTTAAGTGTTTCAAGATTGATATATTTACATTGACTTGAACTACATTATCATAGATAATACAATTGCAGCCCGTGTTTAGGAAATAGTCGATAAATTCTCGATTCGCGAAACGAAGAGCTGAAATTATGTCCAACAGAGTTCCAAAATGCGCCCGATATAGAAAATAACTGAAATCTATGTTAAAATCAAAAAGTGTAAGTTATCGTACATACGCGGCGTTTTATTGGCCATCGACGTAGCGATCGAAGTATAGCGCTTTCTTAGAAAGATGAGTCAGTTTATGATTGGCCGGTAGGTAGAAGCGGTGAGAAAAATCGATAGAAAAAGCGATACAATTTTTGAGATACACCGCCGTGATTGGGACATTCTGTACAGTCACCTTAACCGGCAAAGCACCTTACGCCACTTCGCGTGTGACCAAGTAAATTTGTGTGTCTCTTCTTTGAACTTGGTTACAAGAAACAAATAGTTACACCCTATTGGTTTTAAACCTTGGTTGGAAACAAATAGTTACACCCTATTGGTTTTAATTTTACCAGTGGAATGTTGATGGTAATCGTCCGCCAGAATACTTTCTCGGTCTTGGTGGCGAAAACTGAACTTCGCGGACGATAAATGTTCCGCGAAGTACAGCTTTGGAGGTGAGAATACGAAAAACTATTCACGCAGCAAGGCAACTCGGAGCGTCGCTGCCCTCGCCACCTGGCGACCCAGTGCTCCGGTTGGAGGACTGTCGCAAGCCACCGCGCCGCGCCGCGCGCCCCGATTTACGACGCCTGCCACACAGCGGCGCTGCGGAGGCGGCCGACACACGACCAGGGCGAGGCGCTGGTCTTGGAGAGGCGCCAGAGGCTGCATTGGGACCAATGTCCCATGCGCAATGCCCAATGCTCACTGCCACTTGCTCTTTGCCTCAACCCTCCTGCCCTAAGGTGCCGAGTTGATCCTCTGATGCATGCTCACCGTGCTAAGGTCAGTGCCTTGTGCACACTACCGCAAGCTTCCTGCTCCGTGCTTCCTGCTCCGTGCTCACTGCTCCGTGCTCACTGCTCCGTGCTCACTGCCCCGTGCTCACTGCTCCGTGCTCACTGCCCCGTGCTCACTGCCCCGTGCTCACTGCCCCGTGCTCACTGCCCCGTGCTCACTGCCCCGTGCTCACTGCCCCGTGCTCACTGCTCCAACCTTAAGGTCCCAAGCTCACTCTCCTTTGCTAATATCCTCGTACCCAATGCCCCACGCTCATTACTTCATGCCAACTGCATGATGCTCACTAACCCATGCCCATTTCTCCTTGAACACTAACCCATGGTACCTGCCTCGTGCTCATTGTCCCACGATCACTGCTCTATGCCCTCTATCTCAAGCCCCATGCCCATTAACTCATTCGAACTGCTTCACGCTCACTTGCCCATCCTCACTGCCTCATGCGCACTACAATACTCTCACTGTCTCAAGTTCACTGTTCCAACTCACTTCTCCTTGCTCTCTAACCATTGCTCACTGCCTCATGCCAGCGGCCCAGATTGTCCTCCGCCCTTGCATCTTGGCTCGAAGTCAGAATATTCAAACCAAAGACATGATCCTACATATGAGAAGAACAAGAATCGTAGTCTCCTGTCCCAAGTTCAAAGAAGAGACACACAAATTTACTTGGTCACCCGCGAAGTGGCGTAAGGTGCTTTGCCGGTTAAGGTGACTGTATCAATTAGAGCCTGTCTCCGGAATTCTTACTCCTCAATGCTGACGACCGAACCGAAGAAGTAAAGCGACATGGGCGCGTTCAAAAGAAAGTCTCTTTCAGGCGCTAAACGTTCCCATTCGTCGACTTCCACAAGGAATGCGATCGCTGAGCCATATCAAGGATGGGGCGAGTGCACTCAGACCTTTGCGGAGTGTACCTTGCGGACTTGCAAACCGCATTCGAAGAAATACACCTGATTACAGGACTTAATTTTATTATTTTGGCAGTAATAAGTGTTTTTAAGTAATTCTAATGTTAAATTGTAATAAATCGACCATAATTCATTGAATCACAATACTCATATAGAGCTCGTATCTTGAACAGATTCAGGAATACAAATACGTTATCATGTAAAAGAGATCGTAATCATAAAAATTGCTACAATAATAATAATAATAATAATAATAATAATAATAATAATAATAATAATTTACTTTATTCAAATGGATATTTTAAAATTTTGAAAAATCTTCTTGCTGAAAGGGACATCCCTGATTCTTTAAAAAGGCCAATCGCTTGCTCTCCATAATGTAAGTTTTTATTGATGAAATTATTTTACATCTATAATGTTTTTAAACATTCCACCATGCACAAGGCATTTAATTGATCAAAACAGATGAGTTGTTTCCAGATACGAAATCTGTGGCGACGATGGCTTGGAATCGCGGAATTTTTGAATCAGAATTGGACGTGTTTTATGGAACTTGTATCAGAGAAAGAAAATGAGTGAGTGTAGCATTAATCAAAGTTAAGCATCAGTTTATTCATTCATCTTATCAAACCCCGTGATGACTCAACACAATAAACCAAATATAAGACACAGCAGTACCAAAACCTGCCAACTCAGCACCAGACTGCACTTCACCGCAAGAAGAACCTTTTCCACAACATATCGCGCAATCCTTGATCTTAAAAGTTTCCCACCCTGCTCCGAACGAACCCCCTCGGGGCGGCGTTGCATCACACGAATTGACATTTGGAGGAGAATGTTTGCGGGACATACATTAGAACCCACTTCCAGTCGGGCGGTGAGTGGTGATCTCATCGGCGCCAGCGGAGCGTGGAGGAGCCTGCTCCGGCTCCCGAGGCGCGGGAAGGGAAGCGGTGATGAAAACGTAACCGGCCTCGCGCGGAGGGAACAGCCCCGCGCCTTCGCCCGCGCCGCCGGCGAAATAACTCACCCCCTAACGAGGATTGGGCAAGCGCCCGCTCAGGCGTAAAGTGCTCGTTTAACTGCGCGCCGCTCAGGTGCTGAAGCGGCGCACCCGGACGGCCTTGCGGCGCGGTGCTCTTTATCCCCTTCGTACTGGGTGAATGAAACACGAGACGACAGAGAACGGGGAATAAAGTACTTTTTTTGTGGATATGTGTTTTGTCGTCGACCTCGGTGGTTGAAATGGTGGGTGTGTATTGCGTATTTTCGGCCACGTCAAATAATTCGGTCATTTGACCCGTACGGGTAGCGTACGTTATGTCTCGAGAGGTGGCGGTGTTCCTCCTCGCTGGAATGTGAGATCAGGTGCCCACCTACACGTCGGTTTGCGGGGTTTCCTTCACCCAAGGTATCTCCGCCAATGGAAGTGCGCTCCAGCTGGGACAGACTCGAAGCTCCCGACATGTGCGGTAGTTGTGTGTGTGTGTTTAAGTTCAGACGATAAGTCGAATATGAGGAAGGAAAGATCGCACACTAGAATTGTCCTACATACAACAGTTGAATTCGGGCTAGCTGGATATCTACTCTCCAAAATCTGTTACCGACGGAACTCCTACTCTAGAACATCCTGATCAGAACCGCTCGCTCTATCGTCACTGTTTCGTTGTCGGTGATCCATCTCAGACGGTCATAAACCTGTGCTAAAGAACATGAAGTAAAGTATTTTCTTCAAAGTTGTGTTTTGTCGACGATATTAGTGACACAGGGAGCAGAGTCAGGTAACTGCAGTCGAAGGGTAGTTCGACTCCCGTGCAGCATTTCAGAGTTTTTACCATTTAGTAGTGGTATGTTTATCGTCTTTCAACTTTACACATCTCACGTGATCTGTTTTCCTACTCACGACCATTAATGTTTCAACCACATCCCCGCAATCGCCCTACAATCTTGAAGAATTGTTCCAAAGTAGCCCTATTATCCTGATCTGATAAATCTTCGGCAGCTGGGTAATTAGTTACGCGATTGCTTACAAATCCAAGTAATTCTTGCCAAATCTATGTCTTATAATAGCAGTTCTCAATAATGAAAGTCTACAAATACGAGATCAGCCATTAACAAGTGCCATTTTATGCCTGTGAATGTGTTAATTTCCATTCTCAATTTGACAGATTTTTTTCTCCTTCTCGAGAAATCTGAATTCTTAAATCGGTCACCCGCCTGTACCGTCAGTCCCGTAGCCTCTATCGAAAAGTGAATCTTTTACCTTATTTTCTCTCATTAAGGCAGAAAATTCGGCCGCTTAATTAACACTTCCGCGCAGATGGCGCGGCGCCCTTTTTCTCTGGCCAAATGGGCGCCATCTTAAAAACGAGGCAGAGGCGGCTGGCGACGTCTGGGCCGGCACGTGTTCCGCCCACGTGCGGAGACTAATAAATCGCCTCTAACGAGCGACGCGCCGATGACGGATCTAATTGTGCAGAGGACCTGGCGTGACGCCCCGCCCTTTCCCGCTCCGCCCGGCCCCGCTCCGCTCCGCTCGGCCCTTCCCCGTCCCGCCCCGTCCCGCCCCGCCCCGCCCTGCACCGCTCCGCCTCGCACCGCCCCGCCCCACCCCACCCCGCACTACTCCACCCCGCACCACTTCACTCCGCACCACTCCACTTCGCACCGCCCCACCCCGCACCACCCCACCCCTCACAGCCTCACCCAGCTCGTTCTACTCTGCTCCTCAGGGCCTCGAGTGTGTCCCGCCCCGCCCCGGACTGCCGCTGCCCGCCGTAGTCCGCCATAGACCGTCTCACCCCGCACCGCACCAGCATTATATTCGTGGTTATTTGTGAAAAGTCTTTCTGAACAACAGGGACAAAACCCTGTATCACATACAGTGGAGTCTCTATAATAGATATATAAGTGTCTCTATAATAGTCTCGGTTCCCATAAATTCGAGTTAAATCCGACTTACCAAAAATTAATTAATATAAATAAATAAAAATATAAATCGGGAATAAATAAATTTATTCCCGAACATCCCGCTAGGCGACGGCGCTATCTCCCGAGGACCCAAAAACCTGCCCTTACTGGTCTAATGACCTTAGCAGTTGACGGGCCGGGAATCGTAAACAAATAAACCAACTGTGTTCGCCGTCGCTCCGTTTGAGAAGCTCTGCCTGGAATCGACGGTTGCGACACCTCCGCTTGTGTTCCGGCCGAAGGGCGTCCCTCGGCCTACGACGGCGTCAGCTCCCAACGAGGCGTCGCGCATGCACGTGCGCGAGGAGCGGCAAGGGTTCCGGGCGGCGCATCCCCCGGGGGCGGGGAGTGGCGGGACGGGGGCGGAGGAAGCATGCTTGCGCGCGCCGCGCCCCCACCCCCCGGGGGCCGATACCTGCGCCGGCGCACCGTGACCGGCGCTTCCGGCAGGCCACGCCGCCCCCGCACGCACAGATTGCCTCAGACGCCGCCCCCGCTCCGCTCCTCTCCGCCCCGCTCCGCCCCTCTCCGCGCTCGCTGACTTCTTCGCCGCGATTCACATGACGGCGCCGCACGTCGCAGCTGGCGCCGACGGTTCTTTCTTTCCTATGTTTCTTATTAATGAACAGTATTCTTATACAGCGAGTTAGCGCATTACAAGAGCGTTTTAACATTATACGTGGCTAACAGCGCCAACATTAATAAGAGCGAGGTCACTCCCTCTGGATTTCTCAATTTTAATTTTCGTATTATGTGGTTGGGGTGATGGAGAAGAATGAGGGTTAGGAATTATTCCTATTAATTTAGGTGAGGAAATGATTTATTATTGAATTATCATTAGGGTTTTCCAAGTTGCAAAGAATGTGGCGCTTACGTCTTGCTAAGCCTCGCTTAACCGGCCCCATCGTCGGCCCTTCGGGCTCTGGGAATCGCCCGACTGCATCCCGCGGTCAGTTGTCTCTCACCCTCGCTGTCCGCCTACTTCCAGTTTTGTTAATCCTGTGTTTCGAGAGGAGTGAAAATGATTTAAGTTTCCATTCATAAGTAGCGCAAATAGATGGTCTCGCATCTGTCCAGAGAAAACCTCGAAAACTGATTAACACGACAGGAACGTCGGAGTGGTGTGCGTTATGACAGCTAGGTAAGAAAAAGCTCGTGATAGGACGTTTCAAGTTTAGTTCCCACAAACTTTCAAGCGGTAGTTTTCCACTTTTGGAAAGATATAAAAAGGCGTGGAAGTGTTTCTCGAAGATAAGTGTATAAATTATAATCGATTAGAATAATACTAAGCAGACCACAGTAAGCGTAGAAATCAATCCTTATACTAAGGAGGAAAGCGGAACGGGGTGCTGTCGGGCTGAGCCTTTTTGTGCATGTAGGTAAACTATTTACGATAAAAGATCACGGGATGAAGTCGGAGGGGCGAGACACTCGATTTGGGTGGACGGTCTTCTCTTGATGGTTTCTAACTACATAGTATTCGTGTGAAGGATGTACGGGCAATAGAGGGTTAAGGAGCAGTTTTTTCAAATGACATTACAGTGGAACGTCTATAATTCAGATGAGTTGGGACCGGATTCGTTCCGGATTACCAAATCCTCAAGATTGTGTTAATGAATCAATAAAAGGAGCTGGAAGATGTTTTCAACGTATATTTCATAATTCTCTCTGATGGATACAACTTTTAACAATCTAACTTTCGGCACTTATTATTACGTGGTGTTCACACTTAAACATAAACATACTACATTTACTTCATGCGTTTTACCTTACATGTTCTACCTCGAAATGGGTGCTCGTCAGTGGCTCTCCATCGAGCGCCTAGGGTTGGAAAGGTGCCGAATCCTCCTGCGAGCAGGGTCATGAGTTCACCGCTTCCTTCGTTTCCGCATACTTCGCGCGTGAACCAAACAGTGCGCTTGGAAGGAATGTGTGAAACCAGGTTTCCGACGTATTTTCCTTCCTTCGCCTTGGAAACGTTTAAATACGGAATGCTTGCCCGGGACGTTAACCAAACGAGGGAGAAGCATAAACGTGAATTCCGTGCTTCCAAATATGCAAGGAACTTCTTATTTCAATATTAAAACGATTGTGCTTATTCGAAGATGATGGTAGATTGAAGTGTAAAGTGAATGTTGATATATACTCATAAATCGAAGCCTCTGGAATATTTAAATTCAGAAGTGTTTACCAGTTCACGAGTGTCATCTTATTGTATTTTAATCTATTCACAATTTGCGATTGATTTATCTATTTGACGGGGTTATATTGTTTAGATTTTCTCCTTGAGAAACCTTGCAAACAACAAATTACTCTTATTTATACGATATTTCCTAGTTAAATTCCATTCATACATATTCAAGATATTGTTCGATATTTAACACTAAATTTTACTGGCACGTAAACTGGCATTTTAGTTTGTCAAGTAACTGATATTTTACTCTTCCACGAATTCTGAGAAATGTATACAATTAGGTTGATGTGTATAATTTATTGCCTTTGACTTCAATCTCGATGAGACATGCAATGAGAATTACGAAAATTACCAAAATCATTACTACGTTATTATTGACAGGTTGTGTGGAGGTCTAGTACATCACAGAATTGGATCGTTGTGAATGATACGTCTATTAAAACAGAGCCAGGATTTAGATTTTACCTTTAGTCGTAAAAGGGCACTCTTACGAAACTAATATGTACTACCGTGAGAGTTGAAAACTCGATCAACCAGATTTCCGGTTTGTGTCTCCCGGAAATCTGTTCAACGCGGAACCTCACAAGTGCCCGCATCCATCGAAGCCGATCGACCAGAGGAATCCCTAAGACCCAGAGCTGCAGCTCCTGACCCAGGATGTGTGAGAAGGGGAGCCGATGGGACGGGACGGGACGGAGAGAAAAGAGAAAGGCGTGAGCACCAGCGGGACAAGACGAAGTGGGGAAGGGAAGGGAAGGGCGAGGCGAGAGCATGGGCGGGGCAGCCAAAGGAGAGGAAGAGCGTGGGTGTTGGCTTGGCGGGCGAAGCGAAGGACAGGGGCCGTGGCAGTGGACGGGATAGGGGAGGGTGAGGCGGGGATCCGTGCAGAACCGCGAGGGGAGCGAGAGCCAGGGGTGTGGGTAGAGGAGTATGTGTTGGTTGGCGCCGGGAAAGTCGGGGGGGAGGCGGTGCGGAGGAAAGCACGTGCTGAATAGGCCTGTCGGGACGGCCTGAGGGCGGACGGGATGTTGAGGTTGGCGAATGTCGGGAAGGGGCCGGGGTAAAGCAGGGGTGAGAAGCGAGCGCTAAGAAGATTGTAAACATGTAGCGTGGGAGGAGACGGGCAGGGTGGTGAGGTGCCGCGAGCGAGCGAGGCGGGGTAGGGCAGAGGCGGGGCGTTGCCGGTGTCGAGGGCAGTGCTGTTTGCTATGGCGGGGGCCGTGGCGGGGGCCGTGGCGGGGGCCGTGGCGGGGGCCGTGGCGGGGGGCCGTGGCGGGGGCCGTGGCGGGGGCCGTGGCGGGGGCCGTGGCGGGGGCCGTGGCGGGGGCCGTGGCGGGGGCCGTGGCGGGGGCCGTGGCGGGGGCCGTGGCGGGGACCGTGGCGGGGGCCGTGGCGGGGGCCGTGGCGGGGGCCGTGGCGGGGGCCGTGGCGGGGGCCGTGGCGGGGGCCGTGGCGGGGGCCGTGGCGGGGGCCGTGGCGGGGGCCGTGGCGGGGGCCGTGGCGGGGGCCGTGGCGGGGGGCCGTGGCGGGGGCCGTGGCGGGGGCCGTGGCGGGGGCCGTGGCGGGGGCCGTGGCGGGGGCCGTGGCGGGGGCCGTGGCGGGGGCCGTGGCCGTGGCCGGGGCCGTGGCCGGGGCCGTGGCCGGTGATGGGCTGGCATCGCACCGCGCGTTCCCACAGTCTTGAGCGGCTTCTCCCGATGTGCGCCGCGTGGCATATGGAGCGCGGGGCGGGGCGGGGGCGGAGCGGGCGCCGGGCCAGGTGTTGCGCGCGGAGCGGCGAGAAACCTCTGCGGGTCAGAGCACGGCAGATGCCCCCCGCCCTCCGCCCACGGGATGCAAATCCCTAGCGGCCGGTTGGCACTTTCCCCACCCGGATGAGGCAACGGGCAAACCTCTGAACGCGCACTTGCACAGGAATGAAATGAAAGAGAGGGTTGTTTTACATGCGTGAAAAATATTGTTTACCCACCTCTGTCCAGGCCAAAAACATTTCAGTGTACAAGAAACTGAATTTCCGTTTCGAAATATGTAGTAAAAAGTCATGTATTATGACTTTTGTCATATACATGTAAATATGTAGTCAATTTCAATTTCCATTCATATATTTGATTAGTGTGCTTTGGATTTAGGTACTTGCATTTGCTGTGAAAAGGGAACTTTGGAAATAATAACCATCTCCTTGATCATCTCTGAGGATGAGATAAATATTCAGATGCATAAGAAGGTCGAGAATCCTCTGATTCGTCGAAAAAGCAAACATTCAGCCTCTAGTAATTAGTGTAGTCACACACTCTTATGGACACCTAAATTCATACGTTTTCATTTACGCTCATGAAGACTTAAATTCTAACTTGATACCTTAAAAAGACCTAAATCTTTTCTTGTGTATCCTACTCATAAGCAACACACTATGTATCATAGGATTGCAGGGTAGCTCAATTTATCCAGTTTCTCAGCAACTGAGAAAGTAATTATATTCTTCTAACTATAAAATTCGCTTATCGTAGATCCCGTTTACTTGCGGTGTGCTTCTTTAGAAGCAAAGAGCCTTGCCTCAGACTGAAATAGAAAAAGAAAGTACCAGGCCTGAGAATTCCGTTAAGGTATGTGCTCTGAAAACCCCGTCTATAAATCAAATTGGAATATAACATTCATATCAACTAAGAACCTCGTTCCACCTGTATGTACAACTTTATTCACCGGCACACATTTCGTCTTTCACGTCAGGCATTTTATTTCTACACCAGACACTTTTTAATGAAAGATCGCTGAGAAAATATTTACAACAGCTGGGAGATAAAACAAGTTCAATCTGTACAGCTATATTTTAATTTGGCGTGTCAAACATCCATTTATCTGGCGGGCGATGCGCTATTAGTAACTTTTAATGTGTTACCAAAAGCGGCGGCTCGCTAGTGGCCAGAGGTTAATTCGGGCGAAGAGAAAAGGCGAACATGAGGAATCGGTGAGCAACTCTCTGGCCTCTGGGACAGGGAGCGTTCCGAGTGGCAGAGGTAATGAGGCCTGGCGATCTTCGTTTTCTCATTTCGCTTCAGTTCGAGTCCCGCCTTGGTCATGGTTGTTGGTCCCTTGCCTCTCCCGTATGTGTCGTCGCGGAGGACCTCGCGTTCTGCTGACCCCAGATTAGAGGAGACCTCAAGTTTATTGGTGCCTAGTGTATGGTCCCATCCCATAATATGCTTCCCATTGGGACGTAAGGGGTAACCGTCTGTCGACTGGAAAAAAGCCTTAAAAATGCCTTCTGCTGTAAACACTATTTCCTTGTTATTTCTTCTTCTTTTTCGGTTCTACAATTCTCACGACATTCGCGTACTATCAGATAGATTCTCCTCTGTTAACCCAGAAGACAGGAGCCATGTCATGTTAGGAGATTGTTCCGTCACGTGACTATAAGGATACAAGTGGAAACAGGATGGGAAACGAAGGATCGCGCGGGGAATGGATTGCAATGTACCTAATGGAATGCAAACAGTCGAAATATTCTATAAATGAATTTCTAACATTCAGATGCAAAATAGCATGCCTCAATTATATAAGTTTTTAATACATAGTTATCTATTTGTGTGTGAAAAGTGATTTGTGTGTTCCGATGGTGGTAGGATTTTCAACTAAATAGCTAGGTAGAATTCTGTTGCTGTCTGAAGCAAACTTCTAGCGGCCGGCTTCTCTGATGGGTAGTTTCCCGTGCTTTCTCCGATCACCACCGGGCGAATGCCGGAGTAGTAGCCTAATAAACGGGCCGCGGAGATTGCTTAATCTTCCTTCGCCTATTCTTAGCCCTTTCATACACTAACATGTTACATGTACTACGCTAGCATACATGGTGGGGCCCATTCGGGAGCTTAGAGCTTGTATCGGCTGTGGCGGTGCCCCGCTGGTGAGAGATACCTGGTTGGGAAAATTCCTGAATCCGACGTGTAGGTCGGCGCCTGATATTGCCATCCAGATGGGGGGAGATCGGAGTTACCTCGAGCGATAAAAAATACGCACTATACTTGCGCGATTAATGACCTTCGCAGTTGACTCTCCCGGAAATACTAATCAATCAATCAATCAATCAAATATTTTTCTTAAACGTTTAGTTCTCAATGTACTGTCGGTGAAGCCCAGGTGGAAATGACTGTTATTGAACCTCGCCAGCGCCGGCAAACGCGATCAATTTTTTTAAAGGGGCCCTGGCGCCATTCAGAGGCGGAAGCCGGTCGCTCGTCGACCTCCGCGAGGAGTCTTCCGTCGATTGTGGCGCAGCGCCTATTGAGAGCGCAGCGGCCACCGGGCGGGCGGGCGGGCGGCCGTGAGTCACTGCAGTCGCCAAACAGATGGCCTCAAGGCGGAAGGCCACCGCGGCCCGCGCCCCACTGCCAGGCGATCGCAGCGGTAACGGCGCTGCCTCCTCCGCAGCGCGCAGTGCGCCTGAACCACGATGCAAGGGCATGGGCGTGCTGCTCCGGTTGGTAATGGCAAAGGATGGAGCCGAATAACGCGATGAAAATTGGCCCCAAACCTAATCGATAATGGCGATGTACATATGGAAGAATAAAAAATGCCCTAGATACCCCTCCCCCAATCAACCTTCTGTTGCAGAGATACACCGAAAAACCTATTTTTTATGTTTCCCCCCCTCAGCTTCTATTGCGTGTATCAGGCTGAAAAAATTGCAGAGGGGGGGGGGGAATGTTGAATTTTAAGGTATTTTGCCCACCGATTTTGACACAAAATTTAAATAGAAAAAAATAAATTTGATATTGATTTTCGACGTGATAACGTTGGGGTGCTCCCTGTTTTCCCCTAGAATGTGTCTTATTACATTCTATAATATATATTTTTCAGAGTTTTAAACAATGTGGATGATAGTAAAAAAATATTAAAAACAATTTTATGAATTAAAAAAAAAATATTCGGCTATATTCTTTTAGCAAAACATCGATACATCGATTCTTCAACAACATAAGTACATACATCAACAAAATGTTTTCATGTCGATGAAAACATCAACAAAAACATCGATGTTTTAAATATGATGAAACATAACGAAGTAAAATGTCTTGCTTCTAATGTGATACATCAATATTAGTTAAATGCATATTCTGCCATAAATTTGACTGACATCTTAATTTTCTAATCAATGTTCTATGTAGTCGACGTTCAAAATGCAGTTAAACGATATTACCACGTAAAGAAATAATTAAAAAAGGCGATAACACTGGGAAAAGATTGCAAAAAGCAAACGGTTTTTTGCCGTGTGATCGACAATAGTGACAGTTGTGAATGGCTGTTGATTGCGAGCAACCCACAAAACAAATTAGATAATGGAAAAATTTTATTATATCATGAGAATTTTTTAAACATCGATATTTCTGAACACATACATAGATCTGAAGAAAATATCGATGTTTCGGCTCGAAAATATCGATATATCAAAAACATTGATGTGTTCTTGCCATCCCTACCTCCAGCGCCCCGATATTTGCTCATTTTGCGCAGCCCGAGTACGCCATGAACCACGGGACCATAAGAACCTGGTTTGAAAAGCCAGGCCAAGTCACTGGTCGCCGTGCAGCATGGAAAGCGAGCAGTGTCAGAGATAAACATTTGGAAAGAGGCACAAAGTGACAATTTTCAACGGTGACCACCCAAAAATGCGATAAAGGTGTAATTGAACATTGCACCAATATTGCACCATTGATGCAATATTTTTAAAAAAAGTTTCATCTATCTGTTTTAATGACTTGTGACTGGGTGATGATGATTTTGGTGTAGGCTGCATTTAATTAATTTTCCATACTATGTGACGCAAACTGGCGCGAGAAGCTCATTGGCTGATGCTGGATAGGCTGGGCAACAGCACTTCCATGTCCTTGCATGATGGTCTAAACCAGGATAGTGATACGACATCGACAACAAAATATTGATGTCCTTAATTAATAAAGCATGTGTTGTCAAAATTCAGGTTCACTTTTCACGATCATATTTTTTTTACTCGTTTAAACACGTAAAAATCAGTGTATTTTTCGTTTGAAACTGTGCACGTACTGTAGTGAAATCACTGGAAACCAAAGTGAAAAGAAAGATTGCTTATCAAGCGTTACTACGATTTGAATAGATTTATTGTATGTTGAATATCTATTTTTGTCATTGTCGACGTTTCGTTATCTGTACCGTGATTAATGAGATATATTTAGTAGTACTAACAGTTGGAATATCGAAAATATTATTATCGTTGACAGTACCCCAAAGTACCACAACGCTCCTGTCAAAATTGAAGAGAAAGACAGCAATACTCTCATTTTTGAATTTGAATATCAGAGTTCTCAAGCCGTCATAAATCTTTCCCTCTGTTCCTTTACGGACCGAACAGGTACGCTAAAACCAGCCTTGTAATAGATCCAAATATGAGGGTGGCTGAGTAAGTACGTAAGTAAATAGAGCAAATATCCCATTAAGGTAAGAAGGTAGCGCAGCGAACTTTTACTGATAAATCAATTTGAATCACTGCAGTCAAATTTCTTATGGACCTCAATCCAAATATAGTAAGGTTTTCTTGGCGTAACTTAGTCTTGTTCTGTCAGGGGTGGCGTACAAATCTGTCACTCTTCCTTAAAAAGTTACCGGTGGATTGAATTGCTAGTCAAGATTTCCCTAGTGGTTAGCGAAATTTCTGCGAGGCAGATCTCATTAAGTCTTCTAGTGAACTAGAAGCTTCTTATTCTGTGAACAAAAAAGAGACAGTTTTCACATGAATGTCAGTTCATTGCGAGCATTATTACATCAAAATTCGTATTAATGAAACGTAAAGCATGACGGTAAAGTGTGCTCTTCCAAGAAGTTTTTCTTGAAGTATTCATATTTTGATAAAGGAACGGAATCAAAAAGTTCTCAGAATGGGGGGGGGGGCAATTTTTAGTTCGACCCTTCCCCTCCAGAAAAAAGAACGGAAATGATTATTTTTGTTAAATTTCAACTTAACAAGCTTTTCTCCAAAAAGTGTATTTATATTGCAAATACTCGTTGTTTGTAGTAGCCTATGTATTTGGAATTGTTGCTCGACCGCTAAGAGTAGCTAAGCAAACACTCCTTTATAATATTATATGCGATCAACAACCGGTAATTCTTTTAATATGAGAAAAATCAGAAACAAATGTTGGATTCTGGAGGGAAGTTCCATGCACCTCTTCCTCGAATCCGGATCCAACACTGCTCTCGAGCTATGAAATTCATTCGACAAACGAACAAAAACGTGTGCGAGGACATCATCCTCAGTTATACGGTTATTAGCCCCCAGTTGAGTGCGTGATGCGGGGGCCGTGGCGGGGGCCGTGGCGGGGGCCGTGGCGGGGGCCGTGGCGGGGGCCGTGGCGGGGGCCGTGGCGGGGGCCGTGGCGGGGGCCGTGGCGGGGGCCGTGGCGGGGGCCGTGGCGGGGGCCGTGGCGGGGGCCGTGGCGGGGGCCGTGGCGGGGGCCGTGGCGGGGGCCGTGGCGGGGGCCGTGGCGGGGGCCGTGGCGGGGGCCGTGGCGGGGGCGGTGGCGGGGGCCGTGGCGGGGGCGGTGGCGGGGGCCGTGGCGGGGGGCGGTGGCGGGGGCGGTGGCGGGGGCCGTGGCGGGGGCCGTGGCGGGGGGCCGTGGCGGGGGCCGTGGCGGGGGCCGTGGCGGGGGCCGTGGCGGGGGCCGTGGCGGGGGCCGTGGCGGGGGCCGTGGCGGGGGCCGTGGCGGTTTTAGCCCGTGCGTGCCAAGTGTGCGTCGTGGTGGAAGGGGGGAGAATCCGCGCAACGGGGCCGCCCGGAGCTAATTACCACCGGCGGGAGGGGGAAAGAGGGGAAGGTGGTGGGGGAGGGGGCGCGCCCTCGGCCACCTGGTCTGCGAGCGGCCGATTCCAACAGCCGCCGCCGCCTGCGCGCGCACCTGGGCCGCCGCGCCCGGAAGGTCGTTGGGTAGCGTCCCGACGCCAACGACGCCGACGCTATTGTCTGTCGCCATCATTCCATTCCATGCTAACATATGTTACATGGCCAAGATAAAATAACCTTTCCAATTTGAATACAGCGAGGGAATACAAAAATTGCGTTAATGTGTAGTAATAAGTAATGTGAGATTATCAAATTACAAATAAAATCGAATGTTTAAATAGATTTATCAAAAAAAATCCTCTCAACAAACGTTCGGGAACTATTTTCCATCTTCAGTGCGGTCTACTGAAGCGACTGACAATTTGAGCGAATTGTTTTTAAAGAAAGGGATTCAAAATGAAGAAATTATAACAAAATTGATAAACAATAAGCAAATGAAAACTGAATGAAAATAAAGTAAAATAGTCACTACCCGAGTTGTTTTGTTGCACTTAAAACACCTTTAAACGTATTTTAAAAGTAAACTAAGCTACTTATAAATATTTTATTTAATTTTCATCCCTCCACCCCAGGAATTAATGACTCATTAAAAAATATAGCTTTTACAAGTTTTTTATAGTCACGAAAATCATTCAGTATAACAATTGTTTACGTTCTTAATATTATTGGTATGTAAACAAATGGAAATACATTTTATATTCATCGGAATTAAAAATTCTTTATACCGAAACATCAAGTCAGCTACGCTATACCTGCAACCTCTCCTCCTACTCACACCCGAGAAAAATCTTGGGTGCGTCTCTGATTACCAATTTTGTTATTATCCCTTTATTTGGAAATCGTTTCTTTTAAAAAAAACGTAGTCTCTTCATAGTTGTTATAGACTCATTTAACGCGGAAAAAAATCATCCTGAAAGCTTGCTTAGGGAATAATGCTTAAATAGATCTAATTAATCATTGTGAACTATCTGATTTTTATTGTGATTTCCGAGAATTGATTATATGCATAATTGCCATCGTAAATGTTACATTTTTCTCGTAAAAAGATAAAAAAATTTGAATATAAATAAACATCAGTCTGCCGATCAGATGGCCGAGAGCGCTAAGGCAGTAGTGCCGGAGTGGTTTCGGACCAGAAGATCGCGGGTTCGAGTCCCGCCTCGGGCATGGGCGTATTTGTGTTTGTGTATGTCTGTATGTGTTGTCCTTTCACCCCCATTATCATCATCATTTCATCTTCCATACCCCCAGGACTAACAACCGTGGGGGATAAAAATCGGATCCAGCAAAAAATGCTGGTCCCCCCAAAAAGTTGTTGCAAGCACCTGCTACCGCGATAATAAATAAAAACTGAGCCACGGTAAATGCACGATGCTTGCATGCGTGGTCCTAGTCGGCCGATTAACGAGAAAAAAAACATCAGTCTAAGATAGTCATTATCCATTTTACAATGACATGCTGGAAATGTTCAGGTTTCTTCTCAAGCATTGTCACAGTTTCCAAACATTTCAATTTCTAAAGGTAATTGTAATGTTTTTTCAATGGGTGTAAAACGCATCACGGCATGCACATAAATCGATATACAGCAAAAAAAACACAAACACAATGTTAAATGTGTTTGTGTTGGGCAAGCCACCACTAGTTTCTCATATCATTACTTTCTTTCAAAATTCCTTTGATTCCTCCGCACTGGTTAAATTTTGAAAGTATGCATTTGCCGCCATTGCCAAAAAATAAAATATTTGTATCAGAAAAAATTAACGGAGAGAAAATGTAAGATGTTATGGTTGTGTGAGGGTGAACATGATATCAATGTAAACCGAGATTGTGTACCATACTCTGCGGAAGTCCTTGTGACAACCAGATCCTAAAGTGCTTCAGCCCACAAGGCCATAATCGAATCTAGTAAATCAGAAATAACATCAACGCTCTTTTGTGAACGTCTACTCATTTCTATCGAACCCCGCCCCTTCCTCTTCGCGTTTTGTCCCCCTCGAAACCAACCTTCCCGCGCTTTCGGGCCCCGTGTGCCGAGCAGAGCGCGCGCCTGGGCCTTGCAAGGGCCCGCTCGAGTGCCCTGAGACAGCGACGGCCGCCCCGGAGGCGCAGCTGGAGGGCAAAGGGCGGTGCCCTTTGAGAAGTCGCTTCCGCGAGAGGGCGCCGCTCAGCCGGCAGGGAGACTTGAATGCGCGAGGGGATGACGAAATAGGGCGGGGTCCTTGGCCCTGGAGACGGAGGGCGCGGCCGTCCGCAATTGAACTCGCCCACGGGCCGTTGGAATCTTCGTCTTTCTCTTTTCCTGACGCCTGCTTTTATTCTATTTGTGGAGAATTTCGTTGACGTTTAAACATCTGTGATGAAATATGAATAAAGGGGCCAACTAAACATTGATTACTCTTATGATTGTACAAACCATTTCCCTCAGTGAAGATGATGACCCACACTTATTCATGAGTTTCATTGTACCTGAGGATGACCCCATATTGGGTCAAAACGTTGTACTACTGGATGTTTTTATTTTAAGAATAAAACTAATGTATGTCTGCTTAATTGCCCTTTTATTCTTATTTCGTTGACTACTTACCCATCTCTGTAAAGTGTTGCCATGTAGACGGAAGTAATTTTCTAAGTTTCATATGAGGCGTTTCCTATGAAAACCAGCTCGTTTCGTTTGCGAAAATTTTACAAGAGAAACCGAAAATTGTGTTAATTGTCTACGCAAGATTGAAAATGAGCGATGACTTGTCCGCACATTTTATGTGCTAATAAAATGGTTTAGAACTATATCCTTCCTGAAGATTATCGAGGACCATCTAAACTTGTGGAGCATGTTCTTGCTGATGATGATGATAATGTGATACCGACGAAATTGTGGAATAAAAAATACTCGTAGTTAACAAAATTTCGTGTAAACGTAACTGATTCAAGAAAAATGTCACAAATATTAACATTATACGCTCAGTGAAATACTCAAATAGCATTCATCTACCAATATTTTAAAGTGAATTAGCATTGAAATATTTCACTTAAGTGTTAAAACATTTAACTTTTCTCAAAATACTTCAGTAAGTTACTTTCACCCTCAATCTTCAGTATCAGCAAAAGTTTCGTGAACAACAAAACCTTATTTCTGATCCATACATACTGCATCCCTTGACAAGTCACTCATGTCCATTTAAGAAGTTGTCGAGCACAAGTCTTATAACCGACTAAGAACGGTCAATGCCCGGGAAACCCATAGATGCGGCTGAGACCTAGAAATCGTGTAGCTTTGCGTGAGCAAATTGTTAAGAGCATCTGGGACCTGTTGAGAACAACCTAATTGCTACGAGTATCCTTGTCACGGAGAGCATCTTGATTGAGTCACTTCTCATTGACAGAAACCGGAGACGTAAAGACGAACCGACGACGATACTTTCAGATGTACAGTGGTATTGTAGGGTAAGATGAAGATGCTACAATTATTGGTTTGTTGGTGCAATGTTGCTCGTTTTAAAAGTTTTAAATACAAATTATTGTCTCTATCGACATTTTTAGCTGTAGTGCAGCTTATTAAATGAATAAAATGTTGTAAAGATGTTTCACGAATGAAATTGAATGAGACAAAATTCAGAACCTGTAAACCTCAAATTTAAAATAGTTGTAATAAAATTCCTCGTTCTCATTAGAAGTTCAGCCTCTTTATCACATATGGGGATAACTACTGGTACTTTCTAATATACGATTTATTGAGTAAACAAAATTTATAATTAGGTAGTGGGTCGTATCCCATTTTGCTTCTTGAAGAAAAACTGGGCTAAAAACTCGTTCGAGACAGGGGAAAGAACTGAGCAAACTACTAATACCAAAATAACCTGAATTATCACGTTGTTCAATTAATAATTTTTGTTCTTGATACTGTTTTATCTACCGTTCTGTATATTCAACTTCTACTTACAAAAGTTATTTAAAATTGGGCATTGGCTTGCAGATCTGAATACCTCCCTTTTCTTTATGTCCAGGTTCCAAAAGGAAGGCGTCCGGTTAGAGAAGTTCGCTGATTGGTGAGCTGCCCAGCAGGATCTTCTTGATTCGACCAAGCACTACCAGCCAGCTGTGCGGGAGCGTTCAATTACGTCCGTAATAAGGTTTGTTTGCGCGTAACCGTTTACGCCGCTGCAGAACGTTATCTCTCCTTTTTTAGCTCCTCATCGAGGCCGACTCCCCACCCACTCACTTCCCAACGAGAATTAATTACTGCGACAGCAGTGGAGCTCAGTAATTGAGCTAAGTTCCATTGATAGAGTTGTTAAGGTGATTATTGTGACAGGAGATGTGGACATAGTAACAAGATCTCATTTAAACATTCAAATTCTAGAAGTAGACACTGGTCTTCAAATTTAAAATGTACGAGTAAAAAATGTTTGTTACTATTCAAAAGTCACATAAAGTTTAAATTAAAATAATATAATGTAATGAGGCACATTGGGTAGATAATGGAAAGAAATGCAAATGTGGCCTCGTTTTAACACAGGACTCTTCATCGTACTATAAAACTCGTAAAACAGAAGCTACAAATGTGTTGATAAAAATGTAAATTATAGTTGTTCCATTATATGCTACATGAAACGAATTTTCTTATATAATATATGGTCATCCGCGCTGCGTTTCATATCTAAAATACTCAATACGAACAACCTAATATTTGAGAGAGCATCATTTCTAAGATGGTTAATAAGTTTCCACAATATGTCGTTGATATTTTTCTGGATAGAAATACATAAAAGGATTTTCTAAATGCCTTTAAAATATTTATTGACGATATTTCTTGTGTTTAATAGAAACCACAGGCGTATGATTGATTGATAGTTCGATGGTACGGCAACTGCTATGTTCATTAGTGACGTTAGTGTAGCGAATGTTTTTACGCCTGGAGGTGGCTGTGTTCCTCCCGGCTGAATGGTTCTCTCTGCTGGACGCCCCTACCACCCCGGCCGGGACAAACTCTATGCTACAGACTGGTCTCGCGACATGCGTGGTAGTGTAGTGCGTGTATGTCTCTGTGTATGTATGCATTCGTGTGTTAGGAAAGAGGAGAAGGAAGAGGAAGATCGCGCGCGGAGCGTGACTCTTATGTTAGGGTACTGCTCCGGCATTCACCTGGTATTGATGAGAGAAACAACGGAAAGCTACTGATCAGAACGGCCGACCCATAGAATTCTCTTGCGGAGGTAGCAGGCGCATGGAATTTGAAATTTTGTTGTAGGAAAACATCGACATTCCTGCATTTTTTGTCTGATCTATACAATCGATTTGCAAAATTATTCATTAGTTTAACGGCCTAAGGAGTTAAGTTATTCACTTGTAAGTAATGGACAATATTTCTTTGAGCACAGTAATTTAATGAAAAACTTCTTTATTTAGCCGACAAATGTTTCAGGTTTGCGCCACACAATAGGCAGTATATTAAACCACAACTACTAGTATTTTAAACGAGCGAAAATTGTTCTTAAATACCATTATGCGCTGGTGGAAGGTGGCTGGCTCCACAGATGCCCCCTTGGCAGTTGGCCAACCTGTTGCAACGAGAGCCGCATTTCTCCTGGGCCCGTCTATCACGGCGCAGCGCCATTTGCGGGGGAGGTCACGACCCCTCCGCTCTTCCTTCGTTGCGCAGGCGCCGGAGAGGGATCCGCAGGGCGCATACCGACTGCATCCCGCGGTCATCCCACGTTTCCTCAATCCTTTACCTACCTCCCCAAAAAGGCTGCATTCCGTTCCGTTTTCCTCATTAGTATTAGGATGGTGCTCAAATATCTTTTTTGCAAACAGGAATCTTGCTTATTAATTAATGAAATGCCAGTAGTGATACTAATTTCTTTAAAACGGGTGTTCTTAGAAATTGATTGTAATATTACCACTTCAATTTACTTGTATTTCTATAGATTTGACTGAAACACAATAGTATCTTGGAATGGGGTGGGGGGTGGGGATTTGAAAGAAGGTCAAGTATTAGCAGCAAAGGGAGAATCCTCGATAAGCTTACTCCAGACTTTTTATTATCTAGCAATTTTTCGTCCAATAAGTTCAGCTTCACCTGACCATTGGCCACATCTGCAATATTCTTTGGAACAATGTATAACCCTGTATTTTAACAGTTTATTTTCAAGTTCACTGGGCACCTTGATCGAGTCATTTTCTCGAAATAATAGACATTAACTTGAGAAAAGTGAATGTTGTTTTCATTTTCCGCGATGCCCTTAACAGGCAGCGATAAGGTCGCCGCGTATCCTTGTCGCGCGCTTCACGCTGCACGAAAGGGGCGGAATAATTGATTAGCTCAAAGGACACCTTTCCTTAATAACGAGCATTACACGCGATAAATATCGGAGGCAGCGCGGGCGGCGGGGAATGAGCGGTCGGGGTCGGGTGAGGGAGGGGGAGCAGGGGTGCCGGGAGGCGCGCCATGCGGCGACGTGAGAAACTAATCACCTGCGTCGTGCGAGGGCCTGAACTCTTTATTATATAATCTCTGGGATCGTTCAAATTCCTTCACCGCCGCCGTGCACATTGTGCCTATTCAGTGGGCGCACGGTCAAAATGCAGGGCTGAAACAAACCGCCACGCCGATTGAACGAATAGTACACATAATGGTCGTAAAAGTTTGTTTCATACTTTGTAAAATTAGTTTACTATTAATCGATGTAGATTATAGAATTTTACACTAAATTGCAAGGCCTTAAATATCATTAAACTCAACCGGGAACTTTTATGCAACTTCACTTGTTAATATTAGTAACAAAAAAATTCACTTAGTACATACTTTTGCAGTAATAGGTGATTAATCCAAATGAATGAAGGGAGATTCATTTTAATTTTTCAATACATTCATTTTTCTTCCTGATGACCCACAGTTACAATCAATAAGCGAGGGTCACTAAAAAAGTGATAAAGAAGTGACACATTTCGGATATTATTTTTCACAGAATTATATCTAGTATTATGGCGTGCATTCTCGTAGTTTTGGATTGTGTATATCAGAGACATCAATACCGTATGGGACGAGCTTGCGCATCAAGATGTTGGTCACAGCCTCAAGAAATTGGAAAGGTTATTAACAAAAGCAATGTACTGTTTCGTTGAAATCTCGTCCTTTTACGAAACATTTCATTTTTTCACCGTGAATTTGGCGTATGTATTTCATGGAGGACTGGCACCTCTCTTACTTCTGACGAAAGGGAAGTTGAGTGAATATTTGACTTTGGTGTGTGGAGTGCGCCGACTGAGCCCCCGCCTTCGCCCACCGCCCACTGGGCGAGGGCGTCGGGGCTCCGTGACGGGGCGAGCGAGCGCCTAATAGCCTCTGCCGCCGCCCTCGGGCACCTCGCCCACCTCCACCGCCTCTCCACCTGCACATCCACCTCCACCGCCGCCACTAGCACGTCACCGCCTTCTCCATCTCCACCATCTCTACTTCTACCTCACCTCCACCGCGCCCCACCTGCATCAGAACTTCATCGCCGCCTCCTCCACCTCCTCCTCCACTACATCTGCACATCAACCTCCACCACCTCTACATCTATCTCCTCCTCCTCCTCCTCCTCCACCACCGCCACCACTAGTACTTCACCGCCTCCTCCACCCTCCCCAGTGCCTCTGCCAAATGTTCCGTCTCCGCCACTTCCATAACCACAGCAGCATTCACCCTCCCCGCCCCCAATTCAAGTCTTCGCCACTGTCACCGCCGTCGCCTCTGCCTACTTTTCCGCCTTCGCCAGTACCGCCTTCGCCACCCCAGCCATTGCCACGTACACCGCCTCCGCCAGCAACGCATCCGCCACAACATCCTCCGCCCCCACCATTGCCAACGCCACCGACTCTGCCTCCTCTTTCATCTCAACCCCCGCCATTACCAACATCGCCCCCACCCCATCACTGATAACCCCATCATTGCCACTTTGTCCGCCACCGCCGCCACAACATCCACCGCCCCCGCCAATGCAAAGACCGTCGCCACTATATTCGCCTCCGCCTCCACTCCTCACCCACCACCACCACTACCAACTTCTCCGCCTCCGCAACAGCCAACAGCCGCCGGCGCCACCTCCGTCATCGCCACCCCCGCAGCATCTTCCACCTCCTCCGCCGTCCCCTCCGCTACTAACGTCACTGCCAACGCCGCCTCAATCATCTCCACCAATCACCTACACCATCTTCGCCACCACAACCGCCGCCACCGCCGCCGCCTTTTTTGTGCGCTTTAACTGGCGGCCGGTGCGGGGTCGAGCGGCAGGTGCCTTCTCACGGCAGCAAAGGCGGCGGCGGCGGCGGCGGCGGCATGTGTATACGCGCGGGCTGTGCGGCTGCCGGCAGCAGGGCAAGTCAGGGCAGGGCCAGGCCGGGCCGGGCCGGGGCGGGCTGCTCTGGCCGGTCTCTCGGCGGAGCAGGTGGGACCCGCGCGCCGTTCCCACGCCTCGGCCGCGGCGAATCTCTGCAGGAGCAACAGCAGCCGCAGCAGCTGGAATGCAGAGTCGCCAGCCCGGCCTGACCCCGCTCGCTCGCTCGGCCAGCCGGCAGCTGCTCTTACGGCGCCGCGCCGCCTGCTCATATGTGACCCCGCCCCGCCCGTCCCATTCCACGTCACCTCAACCCGCCCCATCACGTCCCGTCCCGTCCCGTCCCACCCCGCCCCGTTCCCGCCCAATCCAGCCCCTCCCCACCACGCCACATCCCGTCACACCCCGTCAAACCCCGCCACGCCCAGCCATGCCCCGCCACGCTCCGACGTACTCCATCACATTCCGCCCCGCCATACCACGCTAGCCCCCGCCATTCCCCCAGCCCTCCACCCTTACCACACCCCACCTCGCGTCGCCCCGCTGTCACCCCGCACCAGTAATAATAATTGCGGCAGATGTGATTGACGCTTAACCATCGCGGCAGTAGCGGAATCTACCTGGATCCCGCCATATCGATATGCGAGTCCCACACCCTCTTAGCCATCCTTCGCGTTTTCCTTGTGAGTAATTTTATTCAAAACGAATTCTATCGTGTGGTTAGAGATGCTGATGGTTGTAGACTGAGCAGGTCTTTTCAATATATGCCTCACATCCTTGAAGGGCGAGTTTAGTTCAGAATATTTTCTAGCCGTGTAGTTTCGAGTTGTGATTCAGTAGTTTTTCTCGGTATCGCGTTTTGAGACAGATTACTCGGAACATAAGAAATAAATGCGCCGTTCTGGTCGGTGGTCGACAAGTGGTGTGATCTAGTGTATCTTCAGATATTTTAACTATTCTCGAATTTGTATTCAGAATATCGTCGTTTGAATATTATATGCATCTCAAATTCGTTTTTTGACAAAATAATTAGTATTTCTTATAGAAAGTACAGTATGAATATTTTTGTGTCTAGCGCTGAAGGTTTGTTAGCACATTTCATTTTGTCGGGGTGGGTGGGTGGAATGGTCATAGTATATTTCGAAATACATTTATTGATTGGTCACCTTCTCCAAAATACGTATTTAGTGTTTTCAATCATTTAATTTCTTGATGTCCTTTGGCGTGGCACATAACTTCGGCGTTCCTTCATCGCAAAACTATTGTCATTTGCACGTGTCTAATGGCCTACCTGCCATGTTTTTTCCATAGTTGCCGACACATCTGGACCAAGACATTATTTTTATGGAATTCTAAATGCTTATCAAAGGAAATGAAGGCAAGCTTTTCGATGTATATTAATGACTTACGATAGCACTCAGTACAGTAACTTGAATGTCGCGAAACGAAAGATCTGAAAGATTAAGTTAAATATGTCGTGATTTTTCAACAGGCGTCTTACTGATAGTGCAACAAGTTGCAAAGCAAATGTATGTTCACAATATTCGTCGTGAAATAGATACATCGTTTTGCTGCAATTTTAAATGCCTAAAAGATTTCATTATATGCCGAGTGCCACGTCCACTCCAAGAACTTCTTTGGAGTTGTTGCTTTATAGGTAAAATGGTTTTTGAGACACAGCGGCAGCAGTTTGTTTGACACCGATTTACAGTACGACCATTAGATTTTCGCAATTTTGGGAAACAACACTTCATTCTCCGTTATCACCAAACAAATGAAGTTGAGCTCACTCGTATTTTTTTTGCTCTATTTATTTGAACTAATATTAATTTTCCATTTATTTATACACAATGGGTAAATTTCAGCCAAATTCAACATTACCTTTCTGTGTTAAGCACTGAAGGTTCTTATTTATTGGTAGTGATGCAGAATCAATGTATATATCTTTAATTATCACTGAATGAAATGTATATCTGCATGTGTCTCTATATTTATGTGTGTGTGTCATTTTTCGTCCGCCAGGGGCGTCAGAGATTCTAAACCGGTTCTGTCCTCTTAAAAAGAACATTCAGACAACGCAATAATTTTCAAGAAATACAAATCACTGCAACTAAGATTGCTGATTCGTGTGATGTAGATGAAGATTTCCCCCCACCTACACCCAGGCGACAAAAAAAGCATGTTCAGTTATGAGGCGATGGCAGTACGTATGATTCAAAAGAATTTCCCCCTACCATATGAACCGCATTTCCGTATAGACGACTATTTGACATTAAAATTGTATCGATCTATAATTTAAACTGAGCGATGAAATTGATACAGATAGTTTAAAAAATACTGAATCTCTGAGACGCCATTGGCGTCATTTTGCCAACATGTATATATTAATTAGTTTTTTACAATAGTACTCGCAGATGAACTATATATAATCACGAAATTACTCAAATCGAAATCATCACCAATTGAAGTATTAGAATTCATATATCAAAGTAAACCAACCGAGCCTTTCGTTAGTATTTTTTTAGTTTTTTATTTTATTTTTATTTATTTTTTACCGTGTATTACTTATTTTATTCACTTTGTTAGTTATAGTTGCCACGGGAGAAAGATCTTTTTAAAAAATTAAAAAATAGTCTAAAAACATCGTACACGAAATATTATCACTTCGGGCAATGCTATCAATTGAAAGTGATATCTGCGTCAGTATTTATTTTGAGAGATTTTCATTAAAAAAATTTTGCAAGATTGATAGCTCGGAAAGTGCTTTATTTTATATTGTTCATGTATATTATTTGAAATATCTATAATAACACTTCAGTAAATACTATTTTAAACAACTATTCTACTATTAAAAGTATGTAATTATAGTATTCCTTTTCAAAGCGTCAAAATATACTTGCACCAGCCCGACAACACATTGTGCGATGGATTTGGTGATGATGAAGTAGACGATGATGATGACGATGATAATGGAGATGATGATTATGGTGATGGAGTAGATGAGGATAGCTATGAGGAAGTAGAGGATAGTGATAGGAAGAGGCCTCTTCGCTAAGCCAGAGTTTCGAAGTGTGTTGAGAACGATGCCGTGGCCATTGGAGGCAGAACGGCGGCGGGGGTGGGGCCGGGGAGGTAGCGACGCTACAGGGACCGGGCAGCCGCATTAAGGGCTGCTCAGGGCGGAGCGACAGCTGCTGCGCTGGTCCTCTGCAGTTACGACTGGGCGCCGTAAAGCTCGGCTTGATTTCATGGTTCTGCTTTTGATGGCTCACCGCGAAAATGACTTCTTGGGTGGCAGCGAGGAAATGGACGCGAGATTGAATTCTCTGAAGTGGGCTCCTTCCACGTGCGGCTGTGGGGCTGAAGTTCTTATGGAGGCACTTAGAAGCTGCCGTAAAAATACATCAACTGCTACGTGGACTTTTCTTAGTCACAAAAATCTTCTATTTGTTAATTTGAAGGTGATGTTTCGTTGCGGAGTATAAGTAAAATACAAATGGCCATTTTTAAAATGTCTGACTTACAGAAAATTAACTTCGTCTTGACTTTTTCGTTCAATTTTAGCCACTAATGACAAATCAAAACCTTCATAATATTTACCGCACATTAATTTTCATAAAATGTGCACTCCAGCAACATTTATCTGGTAAAGTATTGTTTCTGATCCCATCTAAAGAATATTTAGATTTCAAGTCTGTTTTGCCAAGGAAATTAAGTATGTTATCAGTCACGAAAGTGAAATCAGTTATGTTGTTAAAATGAAATAAACTGATTTATTTATTTTAGGCAGCACTATGTGGACTTCTGAAATGTGTGAGTGAAACAGAGGGTCGGTGAGATTTAATTATCTGCTGAGCAATCGGAGGTTAAAAAATATTACTTTATGGCGCTTTGTCTTTTATTCGTACCCTGCACCTGTGCTCCAGTGACAAAACTTCTTTCAGGTAGAGTTCAGTTAGAATTATGAAAATATGTTTTTCATGTACTAACTAAATGGATTAGATGGTACTAACTAAAAAGATAAGTAACTCGTCAATTGTAATTTAACGTTAAATTTATATTACTCTAATTCTAGGGCAAACATTGCCGACAGAAGTTTTAGAACTTCATTCACTGCATATTGATTTCTATATTCTCCTATTGCACCTGCTAAGAAAAAGTACTTTATTGCAATGCATTGCTTCTAAGAACTGATATATTCTACTGGCACGTCTGTTTTTACACAGTCAACATGTTAACAATGCTTTAAATTCGAATTTGAGTCGTTTTATGGGAAAATAGCACATATGTTCACCGCAGAACAATAATTTTTGTTTTGAAATCAAAAATGTATACGTAAACATTAGAGGCAACACATGTGTGACCATATTAAGTGAGGCAATTGACATTTTCCCGACATTATGATGTGACATTAAACAATTAAAAACATTGATAGTGATTTTTTCAGTATAGCATTTTCGCAGTCTGCTCTTTTTGCTTTATTTAAGTTTTTTTTTGTGTTCCTGCTGGATAGAGCATACTCCGTCCTCTTAACCCTGATCTTTCGTAAATCCAGTTGCACGGTGCGCGCGGTCGTAGTGTTTCGTGTAGTAGCCGTGTTCCAATCGCAGCGGCTAATGAGGCAGCTGATTGGGCGGGTACCGTTGTTTTTATCTCTCCGCCTCGGGGGCGCCGGCCCGTGAAAGGTCTTCGTTTTCTGCCCCGAGAAGCGACCGTGGCATCCGCTCTGTGCACGACACGCGGAGACCGACACGCGATCCTCGTGTCGCAGAAGCCCGTCAGATTCATGAGAACGCGGCAAAGATGAAAAGTAGAATGGAAGGCGAAGACACTCGGCACTTCTTTGACGGATGGTTAGGATGATGATTAGGCTACTCTTAGTTCTTCCTATAATGTGGAATGGGCAGCACTTGATGCTGCGGTCTGACCACTCACCTTCCGCCTCTGGGTATCTGGGTTCAAACCTCAGTCGACCCTTGTGGAACTTGTGGTGAACATAGTGGGTTTGGGAAGATTTCCTTTGGGTGATCCTATTTTCTAGCCTTTCATTCCGCCACTACTCCATATACTATCCATTTCATTAAAAAAAATTCGTCTTGAGAATGGGCAAAAAGGCTAGCGACGAAGGATTGTAATAAAACTGTCAATGTTCTTCCGAATGGCGAACCGTTGTGTAGTGTTAAGACCGCTTGACTTTCATCCCCGGATACCGTGGTTCAAATCTTAGTGGATCCACGTGGATTTTGTGGTGAGTACGTAGGTTTGCGAAGGTTTCTACAGGGTATTTCCCTCCCGTTCATTTCGCCATTACTCCATTATATCATAACACATTCTTTACAAACCAGTCATCATGATAATGACCAAAAAGACTTGCGACTAAGATACATCATAAAGATGTCATTCTACAGGCGAGTGGATATTAGTATTGTAGTGGTCAGACCACTCTCCTTTTAACTTTTGAGTTCCGGAGTTCAAATGTCAGTCGTTCCACAAGGAATGTTTGGTGGACAAAGCCAGTTTGCTCCTAGTTCCCAGTTTCTCTTCCCTCTCACTTCACTGCAGCACATTCATGTAACACATTCATCTCGGGTAGGTAAAAAATCAATTAGAGACTTGAGTGGCGTTAAAATAGTTTTACCTACAGTCGTTATACTTCCTGTGTCAGTCACACTTTCGCTTCTTTAGTAGTTATAACCCAAATTTCACCCCTTTCAAGCGCTACATTCGATGATAAATAATATATTGTGAAGATTATAAATACGAATGCTAGTCTGTTGTTGGCGTTAATTGTAATTAAATTGTGATGATGGAAGTACTCGGGGTAAACCGAGTGACGATACGAGTGGGAATTGCAAATCCCACGGGGATTGAACTTAATTTTTTACACTCGTGTATTTATTTCATTATTTATAAAGAAATTGTATCAGAGCAGTTGTTTGACGTCTATATACCTGAAATCGAGTTTTGTATTCATCTGTTATCAGGGCTGTTACAAACGTTTCCATTATAACAATATTTGCATACCTTATTATGTTCGAGTAGGGATTGAAAAACTCTTCATATTGGAATCCAGTTAAATTCTGTAGAATAATACAATACGTATATAGAATATTTTTTTATATACGTATGTCAATCTCCAAATACGAGGCTCAGGACATCAAGTGCCTGCCCTACAGTGCCTCTGACCGAAAGGTTCTAGAGTGTCAAGTCCTGACGGAGGCAGGATTTTCCACACTTACTTACAGAGCGAGATCGAGTTCAATCAAATATCCCGAGATCATTCCTTCCTCTTCCTTGTCCTATGTCCCCTTACTTACCCACACTTAAATGCAGAACACTGCCACACATATCGACAGCCCAGTCTGGAGCACAGAGTTTGTCCCGGCTGGGGAGGTGTACCGCCGGAGGGAGATACTGGGCTGAGGAAATCCCTACAAGGCGATGTGTAGGTCGTTGCCGAATCTCACCATCGATCTGGAGAACACCACCACTATATCACCGTGATTAATCGTGCACTATACTTACGGGATTAAGGCCTTAGTGCTAACTAAAAAGGGTAGCGGTATACAGAAAAAGTAGGCTTTCAGCCTTAAAGAATACTAGAATGTCTGCGACCTATACCAAGATTGGATGTCACGGAACGTATTAACTTTTCCCAGCGGAGATACGCGACGAGGACCCGTTTGCTCGTCTTGAGAGAACAGCGCCCTTGCCGAATTATGCACAGAGGAGCAGCGACTGGTTCTGACGCAACCGGTTTTTGCAAAGCTCCGTACTTCATTTCCTCTGTCGCGGTGTCTACCGGATTATGCTAATAAACTCTAAAAGGACTTTTTAATGTTCATACGGAATAATTACTCAAATTCCGCTGATGAAACATTCTGAGAAAAATGGGAAACGGGAATCATAATTTTCTGAGGACATTTGTGTTTCGTAACATTTCAATCAACTTACAAATAAGTTTGTTCATGATAACAGTGTAAGACGTTTCATGATTTATTTTTAAGGGGTGCGTTGCATTTGTAGAACTTAGGCCACGTGCAATATTTGTAATAAGACTACATTCCTTTATTTAGAGCATTTCAAAACGACAACATTCACGCCACATTCCGTTACACAATCGTATCAATAATTTGGAGGTTTGATTCATAAAATCGCCCGCCTAGGAGGCGTAGGGACTTACACGAGATTGGTGCACTCAAGTTTGAGTCATGATTTTTCACTATACACTTCTTACCCCACTGTGCATCACATCTGTCCTCCTGTCCTGCGCTTTAACTCGACAGTCCGCCAGGCCTTAGCGACAAGCGCGCGGTGGCCCAGCCTCGCAGCCATGGGATAAGGGGGTCGTGTGGTTAGCACGGAGACATCCCCCCATCGTATATATTGGTCTTCTTAACCTTAGGGTGGGCTTTCTCATCGTCACACAGCAATAGATACTGTGACATACGTGAGGAAAGCGTACAGTTGTACTTTTTGTCCCGGTCGGGAATCGAAACCGGGGATGCGCCGTGGAAAGCGAGCACACTAACGAGGGTTTACATGTACTCGTACACCATTCATGATGACTTGTCCAACGTGATGATTCGTCCGTCAGGACCATTCCACCATCCTTTATGCAATGGAAGAAGAGAAACCACTGTTGTGCTCACCTGGCCAGGAACATTCTCTCTATTCCTCCATATTCTTCTGCAAACCCGTGAAATGAATATTCATTTTTAAAATGTTATTTCTGATGTCTGGACACTAAAACTTGTCCATTGTTCTTCTCCGAAAACTGGCGGTATTTTCGAGTTTGACATTTGCCTGAGGCACAAACTGTGCTGCAACGATACAAACTGTGTTTTCACACTACTATCGCCGCCAGAGACGGACACAACTGTCTCAGCTTCGACGGACTTAACGGATGGCAGGGGGACGCTACCTTTTTTTTGTAAATTTTCTCAATTTTTTCAAACAACTTCCGTATGATGATCGCATCGAGCCCAAAGGGATGCTATCGTAATGATTATAAATTTTTTATTTAAAGAAAACAATTAAACAAAATTAATTTGAAATTATTAACGGAGGATGGTTTGAACGGCAATTCCTATTCCCCTCTCTGAAACAAACTCTGGATCCGCTGATCGGTCTGATATTTCCACATTTACGACGTCGACCGCGATGGCTGAGAGTGGCTAAGAGCGCGTACAGACACTGCGCTTCGGTCCGATGGGTCGCGAGTTCGAGACCAGTCTTGGGCATGGTTGTTTGTCGCTTGTCTCTTAATGTGTGTGTTACCGCGGAAGGCCTCGCGTTCCGCTGAACTCAGATCAGACGAGCCTGCAAGTGTTTGCTCTAGTGTATAGTCGAAAATGCGTCTCTAGCGGCACGTAAAGACTACCCGGCTGTCGGCTGGATAAAAGCGTTAGGAAAAAAAGAATAGCGGAAGCTTGTTGTTTTGAAAATAAAATTTAAAATTATTCAGTGAGAATATGCCTGTCTTTCTTGACGTTAAGATGAAGACCAATGACCTTTGAAACGTAGGTGTAAACATTGTTTTTAAATAAAAGTTTATTATATAATTCAATGCCTGCCTAAAAAGGGACATTCAAACTAATTCTAAAAGAGCAGGAGCTGTCTGTGGCTGCTATAGCGTATCTTTTCCCTGTCCCTAGACCTTCATCTGTGCATCGCACTCTTGAAATCCCGCTACGCCCATTCACTGTGGCTCCTCACCAATTCCGCGAGGGTTTCGCGAGCGGCGCGACGTGTCCCGCGTGCGCGCCCTGTCACGGGCGTGCGCGAGCTAGCGGGCGTGCGCGGGCTGGCGGGCGGGCGTGCGCGCCCGAGCGTGGGCACGCGCGTGTGCCGCCGGGCGGGCGGCATGGCGCCATTGTCCCCGAGACGACGCGACGTAGCGTGCGCGTGCTCGCGCGTGCGTGCCCGCGGCGTGCGTCGCCCCGCGCAAGCGCCACGCACCTGCGCGGGACGGCTGGGGCCGGCCCCGAGGCACGAGTCGGGGCCCTGCGGGGCGGGCGCCGCCGGGATTCCGTAGGGATTCCGGTTGCAGGATAGCTGTGTGGCGACGGCCCTGCAGGACACAACACTATCGAATGACTGTTTTCGTTTTTTTTAATTAGTATCGTCATCAGTCGCGTAATTGTAATTTATCGCGTAATATATATATATATATATATATATATATATATATATATATATATATATATATATATATATATACAGGGTGGTCGTTTTAACTTGAGACAAGTGAATATCTCGAGAAATATGCATCCTACGAAAAAAGTGTTCGAGATAAAAAGTTAATATTATCGTGGGGGACATCAGTCAGTGCTAAAAGTAGCCACCCCCCGCCCCCCCTTTGGGGGGGTCGGGGGGGTCACTTTCATATCTTAAATGGGAACCCCCATTTTTTATTGCGGATTTAGATTCCTCATAAAAAAAGAAGTAACTTTAATTTGGGACATTTTTTCCAAATTATTAATAGATGGCGCTAAAATCGGAAAAAACTATTTATCCCGATTCCCTAGAAAAATGAAGGAAACGGTCTCATATCTTGCGAAATTCACATTGGATCGAAAAACTGCAAAACATGTGTTTAATATTTTTCAAAAACTTATCGTATGACTCAAAACATGACCCCCCACCTCCACTCCCTGGGGGTGGAGCGGCGGGCAACTTTGGAATCTTAAATGGGAACCCCCATTTTTTAATGCAGACTTGTATTCCTCATGAAAAAAGAAGTAACTTTTATTAAGGATATTTTCTCGAATTGTTGATAGATGGCGTTGTAATAACAAAAAATAGACTGGAATACGAAAAATTGGAAATTATTAGATTTCGCTTTTGCAAAACAAACAAATAATAACCTGTTATGTTATTCAAAGCTCTTAACTACTTTTAGCGTTACCCAGGAACAACGACGTGGACGTAGTAGTTACTGTTCCCATCGGGGTGCTTGTTTTAGGTGAGTCCCCTTGCCTCTCACCATCGGGGTGCTTGTTTTAGGTGAGTCCCCTTGCCTCTCACCATCGGGGTGCTGGTTTAAGGTGAGTCCCCTTGCCTCTCACCATCGGGGTGCTTGTTTTAGGTGAGTCCCCTTGCCTCTCACCATCGGGGTGCTGGTTTAAGGTGAGTCCCCTTGCCTCTCACCATTGGGGTGCTTAACTTCGGGAAGCCCCTTGCCTCTTTTGTAGTTCACAACAAATGCTCAAAATGTCCGCCTTCCATTTCGATACATTTATTAATTCGAGCTTCAAATGCAGCTACACAACTCGAAAGCATATCCGGTGTAATTTTTAAGCAAGCATTTCTGATACGTTCTATCATGTTTTGTCGAGTTGTAGGTACTTCTGCATACACTTTGTCTTTAAGGTAACCCCACAGAAAAAAATCCGGCGACGTAAGATCTGGTGATCTAGGAGGCCAATTTACTGGACCCCCTCTACCGATCCAACGACCACTGAATTCGCGATTTAATACTTCTCGGGCTATTGCGGCGTAATGTGCCGGACAACCATCATGTTGAAACCACATGTTCTGTCGTATTGCAAGTGGTACATCTTCCAACAGAATCGGTAACTCATGGCATTTGCTGCGATTACAGCGCCATCTATCAATAATTTGGAAAAAATGTCCCAAATTAAAGTTACTTCTTTTTTTATGAGGAATCTAAATCTGCAATAAAAAATGGGGGTTCCCATTTAAGATATGAAAGTGACCCCCCCGACCCCCCCAAAGGGGGGGCGGGGGGTGGCTACTTTTAGCACTGACTGATGTCCCCCACGATAATATTAACTTTTTATCTCGAACACTTTTTTCGTAGGATGCATATTTCTCGAGATATTCACTTGTCTCAAGTTAAAACGACCACCCTGTATATATATATATATATATATATATATATATATATATATATATATATATATATATATATAAGGTGGCTCGGGGGTTGATGTCGCTGCAGTGCTTCTGGGAGGTCCTAGCGTACTCGAGTGCCGCCAGTGGCAGGATTTTTGACACTAGCTTGTCAGCTACGTCGAATGCTGCTGCTAGGAGCTCTGTTGTCTGGAGAATGCTAGCGGCTGGTTGTTCTCAACGGTAGTTTTCAGTAGTTTGTTTGATCAACACCAGGTGAATTATGGAGCAGTACTTTATCCACCAGGCCCAGGACTACGCGTGGACTTTCCTTCCTCTTCCTTTCTTCACTCTTTACTTACACGCACTACACTACCACACGCATCGAGAGACTAGTTGGGAGACTAGAGCTTGTCCCGGCTGGGGCGGTGCCCCGTGTGTTGGAGATGTCTAGTTGGGGAAAATCCTTCACACCGACGTTTATATTGCCGCCAGACATAGCCATTCAGCGGGAGAAGATCACAGCCGTCTACAGTTATAACAATATGAACTACACTTACGTGACTAATGGCTTTACAAGTTGACGCTCGCGTAATCAATAATCAATCAGTTTAGTGTATAATATATCTCCAGAGGAGCCGGTGAACCTCCACCACTTAAACGAGACATTCGGCGCGAATATACACTATGGTTTGCAATGTTTCCTTCATGCAGGTATCTCCGGCAGAAGGCCATCTCGCCAACTGAGTTTGTCATTAATTAACTTCATTTTGCAGACTTGAGTCTAGAGTGTTTGAGTCTAGTTGCAGACGATCAGAATGAAAGTGTAGACTCTCATTGACTTACACTCGTGAAAATGGTATGAGAAGCACGACAAACGAGAGAACTAGGAGACAGCTGCCATGCTGGCGTCTATAATTTCCGCTCGGTCTGTCGGTAATTTGAGTCTAGGTGTTCAGAGGGTATAAGTCCTCTGACTTGTCAGCTAAGCCCGCCCCCCCATGGAGTTAACCTGCTCCTTGCCGCTTGCCGCTGACAAAACATCCGCGGATGAGGCGTCAACGGCAATGGCGAGACGTTGGTGTAACGTCATAACCTTCTATCTTTTTTTACTTTCGTACGTAAATACGAAGTAATACACGAAGTTTAGAGAAATTAAGTAATGTTACAGAAAATCGATTTCGAGATTTCAACGGACATACACGGGTACTCGTTACCGAAAAATCTGTGAACTGTTTTTTTTCTTTTTTTTCAAAACGTCCGTCCTTAAGTCTAAGCAAAATAGCACCTCTAGTTTTCTCCTTCTTTACTTCTGCGGAATCTCAAGCATTCTGCGTGGTATTGTTCTCCAACTGTCGTTTCGCCTCCTTGCTAGGCGAACTTCGCAAATGAACAGCCGAGTACGTTGCGCTGGGGGCGGAGGCGGCAGCCGCTGGTATCTGGCCGCGGACGACAGGTTCCCGCTCCTAATTCGCGCGCGCGTTCTGGGAAGAGCGGCGTCGGCCTCGCCCACGTGGCCGCGCGTAATGGGTTCCTTGACGCCCAGGCGCTGGGACGAAGGCGTCAACAACCGTCGCCAGACGCCGCTCCTCTCAAAAAATGCTGGATCGGTTTTCTTTTTACACTCTATCCCGTCTGTTCCCATTTTATTGACTATTTTATTTCCGCGGGAAGAGGATAGGACAAGGAAAGGGAGGGAAAGATCACGCGGGTGGCCCGTGTGTTAGGGTCCTGCTGCAGCATTCATCTGGTGATCGGAGGAACCGCGAAAAACATTCATAGCACCATTCATAGCAGCCGTCCGCTAGAATTCTCCTCCAGACAGCGACTGAATTCGTCACAGCTCACAAGCATGGGTCGAAAATCCTGCCAACGTCGGGACTCGAACCTAGGACTTCCCGCCTGCGATCATTAGTTCCAGGCGTTACACTACGTGATGAAAAGTGTCCGGACACGTGGCTGGAAATGACTTACCAGTTCGTTGCGCCCTTCATTGGTAATGCTGGAATCCAATAGGGTGTTGGCCCACCCTTAGCCTTGATGACTGCTTTCACTCTCGCAAGTATACTTTCAATTTGGTGCTAGTTTTCTTGGGGGATGGCAGCCCATTTTTCACGGAGTGCTTCACTGAGGAGAGGTATCGATGTAGCTCAGTGAGGCCGGACACGAAGTCGGCGTTCCAAAACATCCTGGTGTACGATGGGATTCAAGTCGGAACTCTGTGCAGGCCAGTCCATTACAGGGATGTTAATGTCATGTAACCACTCCGCCACAAGCCGTGCAGTATGAACAGGTGCTTGTTCGTGTTGAAAGTTGCAGTCGCCATCCCCGAATTTCTCTTCAACAATAGGAAGCAAGAAGGTGCTTAAAATATCAACGTAGGCCTGTGCCGTGTTAGGGCTCACAAAACAAGGGGTGCAACCCCCTCTATACCAAAAATGGCCACACCATGACACCATTTTGGACGTGTCCGGATACTTTTGATCACATAGTATATGTCTCGAAAGGTGGTGGTGGTCACTGGTTTTACATCCTCTCTGGATGTGAGATCCGGCGCCGACCTACATGACGACTTGCGGGAGGATTCCTCCACGGGGCATCCACCGAGAGAGGTGGCTCTGGGTATCAACTGCAATGCCTCTGCCCGGGAAGTTCTAGGTTCGAGTCCCGACGGTGGCAGGATTTTCGACGCAAGCTTGCCAGCTAGGTCGAATTTAGTCGCTGTCTGTAGGATAATTCTAGCGGTCGGCTGCTCTGATTGGTAGTTTTCCGCGGTTTCTCCGGTCACCAGGTGAATGCTGCAGCAGGACTCTAACACACGGGCCACGCGCGTGATCTTTCCCTCCCCTTCCTTGTCATATCCTCTTTGCTTACACACACCTATACTTACACGGATTACACTTCCACAGATGTCGTGTAGCCGATCTGAAACTTACAGCTGCTCCCGGCTGGAACGGTGCCCCACTGGTGGGATATACCAGGTTGGGGAAAACCCCGCTAGCCGACGGTAGGGTGGCACCGACTCTCATCATCCAGCAGAGGAAGATCACTGCCGTCTTCCGAGCAAACACATGCAATCCACTTATGGGACTAATGGCCTTAGTAGTTCACGCGCCCGGAATAATCAATCAATTAATCATTTGGGCATCGCCGCTGTCGGAACAAGCTCTAAACTCCCAAATGGTATCCCGACATGAATGGTAGTGTATATAAATGTAAGAGGAGAGGAGGGGACACGGAAGAGGAAAGAAAGATCGCGCGCGGTTCGTGAGCCCATTTGTTAACGTATTTCTCCAGATTTCGCCTGGTACTCGTCTGAGAAATCGCGGAATACTACCGATGAAAACAGTTGGCCACACTGCGGGCAACCGCTCTATTCGATTGCGCTGCTGAGTCCGCTTTCATGCATGGATTCTGTTTGAATTTTCATGTTCACGTGCTTTAGCGCATTGTCTAGGTTCATTCTCTGCAACGTTTTTCCTTTACATTTATTATGGCTCTATCAGTCTATCCTGGATTTTCTCTCGGCTCTCATATCCAAATAATGTGTTTCTACTGCTGTCATTTTCTTAGGGAGATTTATCGTTTAATTAAAATTATGTTCTATTTTCTATTCAATTTTTTCTTTCTACAATGATCATACGTAGATACTGCCTCTTTTTCTCTTTCTGCACAAACTTCTTGGTAGAAATGAATTCTTTCATTTACGTACTAAGGAAGCATGTATTAAATGACAATGGAGTGGAGTTGCAAATAGATAACGTAGGAAATCCTTTGTCTATTAAAAGAACGTCGATCGACTAAAGGAATAATATAATCTTTCTAATATATCTTTAAATAATAAACATTGAATGATATTCATTACAGCTCACTCTCCTCTTGAAAGAAAACAAATTAACACCTTGAAAATTCATACGTTTTATTAATAATAAAATGTTTATTACAACTTTTTAACAATTTGAATTCCTTTTTTCGCACACACTAGCTATACTACATCTTCAGCTGTCGTTTGTAGTCACTTGGTTCACATAACGTCAATCATTGCGTACATCTTTGTGTTATTCGATATAATCTGCAAACGTAGCTTTAAAGAAAACTTAAAATTCAAACCGAATGTTTCATTTTTGTAACCAGGCTTCAGTTTCTCACATTAAGTTGAACTTATACTCGAAAACGCCATCTCATTAGCAAACCACACTAAAAATTTGATGCTCTTACATAGTTTATGAGCGTATAACTTGTGGATTAAGCAGGATGCCTTCCGTTCATGCATCCCGAGCGCACCTGGCGGCGACTTGCGTAAGCGTGCTGCGCGGGTGAAACTCGCACGCTTCGCCGCCCCCATTGCCTCTCGCCCATTCTCCAGGCCGCTTCATTCATGCGTTTTTACGGCGGCGGTGGCGGTGGCGGCGGCGGTTGACCGTCGCACGCAGGGTGGTTGCCCCCGCGGCGCCGCCCCTCCGCCGCGCCCCCCTCCACCGGCCCCCTCCGCCGACCCCCTTAGATGACTGTCATTAATGCGACTGCGTGCGTCGCCGTGTCGCACAGCCCCCTCCGCCGCCGTCCCCGCCGTCCCGCGGTTGCAGTCGGTGCGAGTGAAAAGGGCCGCGCCCTTCCACCTTGTGGAACACCAAAGGCCGAAGAAAGCGCCAGAAGTCAATGGAACGTACCGTACGGTTTGTTCAGTCGTTCTGTTCAACTACTGTAACGGGTCCCGCCGCGCTTGTGCCCTGTGGAATGTACGATGGAATTTGTTTGTTTTTCTAGGAGTAAGTTGAATTTCACTTATGCAGTTATTGCTTCTTTCACGTTCTGATTTGAGCTGAGATGATTGAAGGATTCTTAAATTTCACGGGATCTGATGAGTTATCGGGGAAATTCAGACTCACAAAATTACCGGCTTTATGATCAGACAATGAATTAAGTAACGGAATCAAGAATCACAAGTTGTGACTTGAAACCTGCTTCTATTTTCTCCACAATGTGTTTTCAGTGTGTCATTTTCATTATTCTACATTTCTTTAGTTCGCGAGTCTATGAAATGTCAGACTAGTTGTTTTAGAAAGGCAGGGTACGTCGTTTTAGATTCCTTATGGTTGTTACAAAATATTATAAATGTATTGTTTGGTTTTAATTAATACTACGCGAATTAAGAGTCGCTGATTAATTGGTCACAATGCCACAGGAATTTGGTTTTGATTGATAAACGAGGAGATTGACTCCGGAAGATGCCCATTATCAAAAGAGGTTTGCATCTCATCATCTGGTTTCAAATCCATTACATCATAAACTCCTTGTGCTGAAATAAAACACTCGTGGGCAAACTTCATAACCGAGCAAACTTCAAAGAGCCCATAATTAACATATGGGAAGTTTCCCTCAAGCACATTAAGCTGATTCCGTCCATTTAATAGAACACGCGGGTAGCCCCTACCTGTCAGAACTATTCAAAACATCTCTGATCCAAGCGACGGTGAATGAAAGATGTCAGCATAAACTGCGTCGCTTATGCAGCTCAGGAATCGCTACGAGCTACTGCAAGTCACCACGGAATCGTTCATCGTCGAATCAAGAGAGCCAGCCGGTTTGTACGTATCGGCCTGCTTTCGAGTCGTCTCAATCCGCCTTCGGTAACACTCGTTCATATGTAGTGGGAGGGCAGGCGGTTAAATAATGTACGAACACAATTACAATGACGCGTGTTAATGGCTCGGGGGTTATTTCACGCAGGTGACACCTGCCGCATGAGGAATGTGTTCGGAACCTCGGCCGCGGTGGGGTGGGGAGGGCCGTTGCGGAGATGGTGGCGATGGGTGAGGGGGAAGGGGAGGGAAGGGGGCGCGAGGAGATGAGAGGTCTTTGTCCTGGGGTCAAGCACCGCCGCCACCGCCGCCGCCGCCGCCGCCGCCGCCGCCAGCCACCAGGAAGAAGCTCTTGCTACCGGCCCGCCACCGCACTGCCGCTGCAATTGCTGTTGCAAATGGCAGTCGTCGGTTGTCTTGATGTCTTCACTCTCCCAGATTGCTCGCGTAGCAATAAAAATGGACGACGATAATGTTTTCTTACTTCTCTGGTCAAACCTGCGTAAAAGTGGTATCTGCCATCCCTTTTTGCAATTTGGTCACAATTGAGACATTCGGGTGTAGGAGATGACTCCTGACATTTTGCGAAATTAAGATTATTGACTTATTACACATTTCGTATGAACGAGAAGCAAAGGCTTTTTTAATATCATATTAGCTTACAAATTCAGAAAAATGACAATGAAAATATATTCATACTTTATGTGCAGCCCACTCCATATCGCTAATCAATACATTTCTAAGCAACGTAAAACGTCCGTCATCATTATTTGCGCCCGAACTCCTCAATTGTAATTGTGTAAATGTGAAGATATTAAAGTGGTTAGGCGGAAGAGCAGGCCTTGTGGCCTGAGCCTTGCCAGAAATTCTCATTATTATTATTATTATTATTATTATTATTATTATTATTATTATTATTATTATTATTATTATTATTATTATTATTATTATTATTGTTATTGTTATTGTTATTATTATTATTATTGTTATTATTATTGTTATTATTATTGTTATTATTATTATTATTATTATTATTATTATAAACCGATTGTCCACGGGTATGACCGGAAAGCTGTGTAGGTACTCCGAATGTAAGACCAAAGAAGCTCATATCGTTACGCATTGTTATTATTATTGTTATTGATTTCATTGTTATTCATATTATTATTGAGATTATTGCTATTGTTATTAATGATATTATTGTTGATACTATTGTTATTATTATTGTTATTAGCTGGACGTATCCCGATCATCTCCGCACTTAGAAAATGTTGATTAAAAATTTGAAAGTAGTTTATGACTGGATCACCACTTTGTACGGCCAGCCTCTGAACTGAATGTTAAAGGAATATCAGATTGTCGCACGGTCCTGTTGACGCATCAATTTAATTTTCCATAGATTTCGAGGCTCTACTCGATTCTGACCACCAATGCTTGCTCCGTAATGGGGTCACCCAGAACAGCCAATACTCGGAAAATAAATACGAAGATTCAAAAGAGTTTCATTTTATAGAACACTGCTTAAAAGACGTAACTTGGGCTCCTCTTGCCTCCTTTCATTCATGTTCTCTCACATATTCCCCATACGTTCTCCGCATGTTGCCCCCGCATGTTCCCGACATGGTCTTGGCATATTCCGAGCAATTTTTTTTTTCCTGCAAGCTCCTCATACTTTCGCTCCCATTCTTCCTGAATGTTTCCCGTAGGTTTCTTCATATGTTCCCCATGTGACGCACGTTACTTGCGTGCTCTCCAAATGCTTCCCCGCATATTCCCCATAAGTTCCCAAGTTGCTTATGGCATGTTCCACTGTATATTCCCATCATCTTACGGAAAAACGTTGAGTTATGAATGGCCAGAGTTCTCATGAGAGAGAAACCGCTTCAAAATTAGTAGAAGAGTTTTCGCAAAAAAATCAGCTCAATATACCTTTTTAATTCATTGTTTTAAAAGTGAAAAAGCTTCACACTGGAAACCAACGTCCAGGATTTTTGGTAACTCCTGTTCTGTGCTGAGAGAAACTTTCAGATACTTCGTTAACGTCAACGACCAAAAATGTTTCACTTTGAAGACTACGGTATAAAAACAACTTAAATCGTGTCCCTTTTTAATTATTTTTTCTGAATAGAATAGGTCTATTTGAAACAATTTTCATTACCTTAATTGTCACTTTCCATGTCACATTTCTCTGCATTCGGAAGGAACATTAATCCTCTGATTTATAAACATTTGCTTATGTGTTTCATTAAAATAGTATGTGCCTAAATCAAAAATTCAACTATTTTAATTAGTTATATAATTGTTAATATATATTGTATTATATATATTGTTAATATAATTGCATTGTACAGTGGTATTTATATTTCCTATTTCTTTTTTAGCACGGTAAGAAACTTTATCAAAAGCAAAACATGACTTAAACGCAATCTCTGAAGTTTTAAAATTCCAGACGTAGACCGTCATTTCCAACAACATCCGGCATCGTCGGACATGCCTAAAGTGTCTTCCAATATGTACTTTATATGCAAAAAATTTCAATTAAGGAACATTTGTTTTAGCACGAACCCTGCAACGTTTGCAAGGTGATTAAATATCGAATTGTTTACGTTCACGGAGGTGCCGGTAAGAGGCATGATACCATGTAAATATATGGATATACAAGTACTTGTAAACACAGGATCTCTTTGCTTAGTCAAGTGGCCGATTAACGAGAGTAAAAGGCTTTCTAAAATACGTAGGATTAAAATATTTTTGCTGTGTTTATAGCGCAAAAAGGATTTATGTTCAACAACAAGGCGAGTCTCAGGTGTGAACATTGGTTTTCACGTGAGAAATTGAGTTGTGATTTGCTATTTATCTACTCGAGCAACAGGAAGATGTTATTAGTGTCAACAGACCCATCAGATTAGATGCCCGTCTATCGCGGAGCGTGCCTGCTGTCAATCATTTTGAGGATCCTCTGAATTTTCGAAAAACCTTAAAAACATTTTAAATTGTTTTTGTAACAAAAAAAATTAAAATGCATATTAAAATTCAATTAGAAAAATTGAAAGGATTTATTATACAACTAGGCGAATAATAAGGAAATGTAGCTTAACCGGCAATCGTGGAGGAAAAAAAGAATAAAATCAATAAAAACTATCTCACGAAAACCGGTATTCTTCTCTTTTTTTAATTTCAGGTAATTATCCATTCTCTTGAAAGCTAGGATTCAAAACTCAGAGCCCTTACAAATCAATCTTATTATCACCAACATTACATTGCATTGTTGAATGCAACTCAATTTTGTTTGATTTTTGTTTCAAATCGGCGAAATCATGCACCGATGATTAGTTACGATAGTAATGTTATTCATTTGTTTCAAACTACACAATTCTTTAGCGCGCGATGAAGAACATTTTACATTAATCAAGTTATTATAAAACTATGGCTGTAGTAAAATGTGTTGTAACAGTAGTTTCACAGTGAAATTTATTTTAGTTTCGACAATCCAGTAAGCTAATCAAACATTAGCACATAGTTGAAATTAAATATGTTTGATTATTTGTTTAACTCCTTTCAGGAACATTATTGAAATGAATAAAAAATTACCAACAGTTAGAGATGAATTCAACGTCCATTTGATGATGGATGCTTCTCTCCTTTACCGCGAGGGTCGCTGCGCGCCGTGATCGATCTCCGAGGCCCTGGGCGACCCGAGGGCGACGGCCTCCTGTCATCATCCGGAATTCGTTTCGATGACCTCGTGGACCGGCGACTAATCACCCGCCGTGGCACGGGCCCCCCCACGACTACTCCGTAATCCCGTCAGCCGACCATCGATCAAGAACACGGCATTCGCCAGGCGCTTTCCGCGCGTAGCTGCTTAGACGGGAATTGAAGTGCTCGCATTAAGCGCACGGCTAATTGAAGTCACCTTCAGCCTTATAAGCAGAGTAGTGACGTGAACGTGCAGATCGTATTTGGTTATGCTGTTTATTGCTGTAGTTATTTAACGGTTAGGTATAACCATTTAGGTATAATCAACGTTCCGGGTGAGGTGACTCACGTTATGAGTTGATAACACTGCAGAAGTCCTAGGGTTCGAGTCCCGACGGTGGCAGGGGTTTTGACTCTAGCTAGATAGCCAGATCGAATTCAGCCACTGCCTGGCCGAGAATTCTAGGGTCCGGCTACTCTGATCGATTTTCTGTGATTTCTCCGATCAACACCAAGCGGATGCCGGGGCAGTGCCTTAAAAACGGGCCACGACACCGCGCGTGATCTTTCCTTCCTCTTCCATGTCCCGTCCTCATCTGTCTAACACTTACATGCACTAACACTACCACATAGACCGGTCAGGAGCTTAGAGCTTATTCTGGCTGAGCTGTGACTGAGATGCCTGGTTGGGAAATACCACGCGAGCCGACATAAAGGGCGGCACCGGATCTCGCTATCCAGGGGGGAGGGAGATCACCGCAACCTCCCGAAATAAAAAAAAAAATACACTACACGTACGGGACAAATAATCTTAGCCGTTGACGCGCCTGGAAAACAATTTAATGATTACACATGACCTGATTACACATTGTGAATGTGATGTTCATCGAATCTATACACGAGTTTTCCGGAAAGAAGAGAGGATTAAGACCAATTAAAACCACTTCGCACAATGCAACACTCAGAATTTAAAGTTGTAGTACGTGGTCAATCATCAAGATGATCCGCTTCTAAGTCCTCTCGATAAATCTTATTGAAAAAATCGAAATAGAGCACAGGAGCTTCCAGGATTTGTGTGTGTGTGTGTGTGTGTGTGTGTGTGTGTGTGTGCTTATTAGGGGGGGGGGAGATCTACAGGTATAGCATCTAGGCAACATGATTTCATATAAAGAATTTTTCATGGATGCTGAATATAATGGTTATTTATGTTCTAGGACGATACGTAGTTGTAGTAACTGGTAAGTAATTGTTTTTGCCCCGAGGAAATACTGTGAAAATGATGGGAATTATAAATCCACATTAACATTTCAAAATTGAAATTTTCATAACGACTAAATAAATAATGATTATACCGTGTTATTTTTCTTACATGAGCATTTATTTATTTATTTATTTATTTATTTATTTATTTATTTATTTATTTATTTATTTATTTATTTATTTATTTATTTATTTATTTATTTATTTATTTATTTATTTATTTATTTATTTATTTATTTATTTATTTATTTATTTATTTATTTATTTATTTATTTATTTATCTTTTGACCTATGTTAATATATACACCATTAACAATTGGAACTTTGAATGGCCTTTAGTATAGGAAATTAATAAAAGCTATATTTTAGAATCATTGGCTTCGGGAGTGAGGGGGCGGCCCTGAAGCTCTATGAGCCCCCTACACACACACACACACACACACACACACACACACACACACCTTCCCGACATCGATGCGCCACTGGAATAGAGACATTGTAAGTGCAGCAAGAAGCATGCCGTTGAAATTAGCAAATTATACTATGAGAAGGCAGGCGCGAACACAACCCGCCCATTATTTCGCTGCAACCCAATTTACCATCGTAATTGAACTGGATTTTCCCCTGTGGTTGAAGTTTCGTGAGATGAAGAAAAAACAAAATGTTTTGTATATTTGTGTTTATAAAATATATAAACTAGCACATACTTTTTCGGCCCTTAGTAACGATTATGTAATACTGTTATTCCGCATTTCTGTCTATAACAACACATCTCAGTCAATGAACGCTGATTACAAAGCGCGAGTGTAGCGATGGGCGCTGCCAACAGTGGGTACATATTTTCTTTTCAATTCTTCCTAAAAGCTTGCTGTACACAGACAGACAGACGGTACACAGACAGACGGACATACGCTTTGCCGTCAATCGATTTTTCAGTATGAAGGACGTACAAAACATTGATTCTGGTTACACCACGTGTTAGAGAATTTTTTCTATACTTAGCAACTGGATTTATCGACTTTTTCCGTACTAGGCCCTGCAATAAGTGTTTTTGTGTCTAAAATGTGCCATTTTCCGGATCACGATTACAATACCTTCTCTTCTTACGTTAGTAAGTGCGAGAAAGTAAAACTGTTTTACTTCTTGAGCAATACAATTTATTAAATGGTACCTTTGGAAAAACATAAATTATTAATAGAAGAAAAGTGAAATTGATAAGAAAAAAGTAGTGATGGAAAAGGAAAATATTGAGAGGAATACTTGTAGTGTGAATGATGAAAAATAGAACAAGATCAATTACGTTTTTCATATGTCTAGACTGAGTCAACCACAATCAAAGAAGTAAAAGCCAGATAGATGGAAATTGAGCAACATCTTGAGACTATTGAGAGTTGGAAAGTGGGGTAGTTTCAGAAGAGAAAATTGTGCGAAATTTAATACTCCAGCATTATACACTTCAGCTACAAATGTCTATCAATTGCAATTTAACAAGAGAAAACGAAATTCAAATTAAACGAAATCTTACCGACGCAATAAAAAAAAATAAAAAACGTTTTAAGGCTCACCATAACCTTGTAGAATTTCAGCATACGCCTTTTTTCTTCTGAGGGAAACCACTCAACACGCAATTTCCTGCTTACGGCTCAGCAAACCAGATTCCCTCAGAGGATCGTGCGTCTTCTGAATTTTACTATTGGCCGCGGGGCGGTACATCCGGCGGAGGCAAAAACCAGCACTGATTTCCCGCGTTCGTCTTGGTCGTCCGGGCAAAAAGCGGACGGCTGCGCGTCACCGGTTATTAGCGACGCCTCGCTCGACAGGCTCTTTAATTGCAGCGCGGACTTGTAACCTTTGACGACGCGACGCGACGCGACGCGGGTCGGCGGAGCGCCACCTGTCGCTGGAGCCTCATCCGCGTGGGAAGATCCCGCGGGCGGTGCGGCCTCGCGGCGCCGGCAAATAAACCAGCAGGCGCTTAATGGCGCCAATTTCCGTATTCGACGAGCCCCGCACGAACCGGCTTGCGTGGCGGGTTTGACTGTTTGTAGATAGGCAGGCACTGGGTTCGAGAACCGACGGTGCGGTATTTTTTATAATCATCATTATCTTCATCAGATTCCGAGATTCCCGCATCATTTTTGTCTTCGCCGGCGTCTGTTTCATGCCACTTACTTTGTCATGTAGTTACGAAGTTTCTCTTCATCAACATGCTCCATCCTCGTTCTTCCCCGCCTTTCACACCTGCTAATGTTCCATCAATTGTCGTTGTCAATATTCCCCAACCATTCGGGAGAGAAACGAGCAAGAACATAATGGCACCAATTTCCGTATTCGACGAGCCCGCACGAACCGGCTTGCGTGGCGGGTTTGACTGTTTGTAGACAGGAAAGCACTTGGTTCGAGTACCGACGGTGGAGAAGTTTTATCATCATCATAATCATCATCTCCATGAGATCTCAAGATTGCAACATCATTGTTGCCTTCGTAGGCTTCTGGTTCATGCCACCTCTTTTGTTTTGTTGAAGTTAAGACGTTTCTCATACCTTGCATTGTTCCATCATTCGTATTAGTCAATATTCCTCTTCCTTACGGCAGATAAACAAGCAAACACTTAATGGTCCCAATTTCCCTAATCGACGAGTCCGCACGAACTAGCATGCGAACCGGGTTTGTGTGTTTGTAGAGTGGTAGGCAGTGGGTTCGAGAATCGGCAATGATAGATTTTTTATCATCATCTTCATATCTAGAGATTCCAACATCATTGTTGCCTTCAACATATTCTGTTTCGTACCACCTATTTTGTAATGTATTTAAGACGTTTCTCCTCATCCATATCTTTCAACCTCCTCCTTCCCCGCCTTCACATGCGTTCCAATGTTCCCTAATCGCCGGTGTCAATACTGCTCACCCTTTGGACAGATTAACAATCAAGAGCATAATGGTACCAACTTCCATAGTCAATGAGCCTGCGTGAATCTGCCTGCGATTCGGGTTTGAGTGTTTGAGTGTAGACAGGCAGGGAGGCACTGGGTTCGAATATCGACAGTGGCAGATCTTTAATCATCACATTGCAAGATTTCTAGATTGTTGTTGCCTTCGCCAGCTTCTGTTTCATGCCACCCCTTTTGCCTTGTATTACGTTTCTCTTCGTCCACATGTTTCAGCCCCCTTCTTCCCCGCCATTTCATAGCTTCCAATGTTCCCTCAACTGCAGTTGCCAATATTCCTTTTCCTTCCGCTGATAAACCATCAAGCGCTTGCCTAATGGTTTCGATTTCTGGATACAAGGACTGTATTCGAGATTCGAGTATCGACAGTGGTAGAATTTTTATCATCGTCATCATCATAACTCAAAAATCCTGCGACATTGTTGCCTTCACCGGCTTGTCTGAGGTATTCTATTTTATCTTGTAGTTCTCTTCCTCCAGAAATTTCAGCCACCTTCTTCCGCGACATCTCATTTCTTCCATTTTCCTCTTAATTGAAGCTGCCAATATTCTTTATCAGAACCATTCTCATCTACCGCCTTTCTATTTTCCTTTTAGCACATACTCTTTTTTCACTCTGCCCACTTTACTTTCTTCCTCGTTTATTAACTAAACCACAACTCCATAGCCTCAATTCTGTTCTTCTCTCCTATTTCCGCGATCCTCGTTGTACTGTCAATACGACAGTACACAAAATCACCGAAAGTGCGAACTTGATATTTCAACATGTCATCTAATCTAATCGTTTCTAGAAATTCCCACTGTTTTATTTCTCTGGCTCTTAATTTGTGCCAAGAAGAGCTTATAATTGTTTTATTCGAGGTTGGGCGCCAAATTTGAATTAATTTCATCACAGAGGTTAACATTATTAATATGATATATGACTAGATAGATCAGAGCTTGGAGTGATATTATAAAATATAGGAATCGCGCCGCCGCCGAAGCTTGTCAACTCCTGACTCACCCGGTCGGTCCGAGACGTCGGTACGGCGGTCGGGGTCGTCGAGCAGTGGAAATCTACGCACGGGCGAGGCGAATGCCGTAGCTGGCGAGCGCCGGACTCCAGGCGCGCGAGTGAGGGCGGGCGAGTGATGGCCCGCCGCGGCGAGGGCCGTGAGCGCGTTTCGTCGCCCGCGTGTGTGGCACGGCCGCCTGGAGCCGGCGATAAATTTCGCCGCCACCTGCGTACGGCCACACACGACGCCCGGCCCGGCCTGGCCCGGCCTGGCCCGGCACCGCCCGGACCTCCCGCCCGCGCTTATGGATATTCATACGCACGCGCCCTGGATCGACTTTGCTCGCCGCGGGGTGTAAATGAATCAGTGGAGCGTTGCGCGTCTGGGACAGCGGACTCTCCAACCAAGATGCCCTAGGGTTGGAGTTGTGACGGATTTTCGACACTGGCTAAATTGGTAGGTCGAATTCAACCCCTGTCAGGAGGAGAATTCTGGCGGCCGGTTACACTGTTCGGTAGTTTTCTCCATTCGATACCACACGAAAGTCGGAACCACAGATCGAAGGAGCCACAGACCACGTGACATCCTCATCCTTGTCCCGTACTCATATCCTGTCACTCACACTAACATTCAATGTGCTTCACTACCGCGCATGCGACAGCTTAAAGCTCTAAGCTTTGTCTCGGCTAGGGCGGTACTCGCCTGGGGGAGTTACCTGAACAGGGAAACATTGCAAACTGACGTGTGGAAATCGTCACTATTAGTTCTAGTAAGTGTATGCGATATTTGAACAAGTGGTTAAAGCAGTTGATGCGTCCTGCAACATGAAATAATTTAATTCTAATGAATGTTTTAGTTCGACAGCTCTGTCAAATTCAGCTATTTGAAGAAAAATCTCTAGCGGCTGGCTCCTCTGATTGGTAGTTTTCCCGGGTTTCTCTACCAATATCAGACGAATCCCAGAGCAGGACCTTAACAAAGGGGCCATAAAACTCGCAAAATCTTTCCTTCCTCATCCTCATTCTTGTTACCTTCTCTCCCCTTGCAAATACAATTTCTGTTACATGCACTACACTAATGCCCATTCCGGAAGAGCATAGCTTATCCCAAAAGAAAAGCTTATCCCAATTGGGGAGGTGCCCCGCTGGAGGTATCACGAAGAGGAAATCCAGCAAGCCAACTTGCACATTCCAACAGCGGTGGAACTTCGCTTTCTTTTTGGATGAAAAATGTACACTTATGGGACTAATGACCTCAATTGCTGATGTGGCCGAGTCAATATTTACTGTGTAATGGCTTACACTGGCAAATCTGGCTCAGGCATCAACTGATGTCTCCGCAGTCCCTCTGACCGGGAGGTCCCAGGATCGAGATTCGACGGTGACAGGATTTTCGGCACTAGCTAGAGAGCTAAGTTGAATTCAGCCGCTAACTGGAGCAGCCGGCTGCTCTGATCAGTAGTTTTCCTTAGTTTTCCGAGTGCCAGGTGAATGCCGAAGAAGATCCCAACAAACAGGCCACGGGTCGCGCGTGATCTTTCCTTCCTCTTGCTTGTTCTACTCTCACCTGTTTCTTACACGAATGTGCCTTCACATACACTAGACTTTTACACTTCTATGACAAGTCTTGTCGGGAGACCAGTCGGGCGCTCAGAACTTGCGCTGGTGGAGCGATGGCCCGCTGTTGGGAGATACCTGGTTGAGGAAAAACCCCGCAAGTCGACGTAGGATCTCACCATGCAGCCGGTGAACATCATCGCCGAATCCCGCGATGAAAATAATCACTACACTTACGGAAGTAAGCAGTGGAGACGTCCAAAATCTTCAATCAATCAATGTAATCAGTTGAGGATTATGAGAGTTGGTACTAGAGAAATTATTATTTTCTTCCCTACAATGTTCATTATTGGTAGCTTTTTTTTATCTAAGAACCTTACCGGCCTTATTATATATTACATTAACGAATTCGGATTACTGTCTCCTAAAGTTATATTCAGTGTTCAGACGATTGTAATGCAAATTTGTTTTTAATTGGATAAAAAGAATGATTAACTTGTCGGTTTCACAATATAACAACTTTGAAGGCTTTTTAATGCACATTTCAATGTTAAACAAATTTCAATGTACTGTTATATTCATATTAATTGTGAATTACATTAAATAATTTATTGAAAATACCTTAACTGTTGACGAAGTTGCCGACCTTTCCGTTGTTACTGTACATACTTCAGATTATCAGTATCCACGATTTACGACGTACCTGTTGTGCTCATGTAACGAATTCTTTTGCTTATTCCGTGGCAGATGACGGTTTTGCGCTCTTCGTTTCATGCTGCACCAAAGCACTTGCAAATTTTACGTGCGTGTTGCAGATGTAATAGTACGGTAATTAGTAATTCATGAGAAGACGTAATTGGTTGCCATGGTGTGCGGAAAAGTAATAGGCAACTGCTGCAAGAAAACAAACCTAAAAGTTTTAAATGATGTCTTGCAGTTTGCTGAGAAATAAAGATTTTTTCTTAAAGCCGCAGTATAATTTATAATTTTTTCACTTTAGTTTCCTGGATTTTCCTGGAATATGGCATTTTTTCATGTTCTGAATAGATTTTCTATGATAATTAAAAAGTAATATTGAAATGTCGCTGTCTATTCTTGTTTACTTTTGAAAAGCAATTATTGTAAAAGCGAATAAAATAGATTGACTCATCCAAACGTCAGAAATATATGACGTGGCCATTACGAAAATAGCCCCATAGTGACATTCTAATGGAATTGGTGAAAAAAATTAAATCAAAATAATTCTATGACAAAATTGTTGAGGTCAACATTAATCGGATAATGGGTTAGTAATACGAGTCTCTCCGTAGCCAAATGTTCTTCGCGCAAGGTCAAACAACACTCGAGCAGCATACCAGCGCCCAGCAGTTCTAAATATTTGCTTTGGCCGCAATGGTGGCAGGGGCCTTCTCTGATCGTTGCCAATGAAAAGTTTCACTCTTGTTAACTCATTAAAATTGCTTTTTGTTCTGATCTTCGGACTGTAAAAATGGCAAGTATTTTTTTAATTTTTTTATTTTCTCGTACACGCAGCATAGAGAAAGTTATCAAAGCTGCTGGAGAAGTTCTAATTTTATAAGTGAAAACACGCTTCTTGTCCCTGCTAAGCTAATTTTTCATGCTCGTCTACCTAGAATATTACATTACGTAGTAGCAGAATCCAAGGTTTGGGTCTCTGATACCGTGAAAAGGATTTTCTAAAACTGTCTTTCCATTGTGGACAGCACTAGTGCCTGAACCCTTAACATGATTTTCTCAAAATGAATATTCTCCATTGGGTATGGCCGCGCTCAATACCCGGAGAATTTGAAACAGAACTTCTTAATAGGAAGCCATAAGGATATCTGTGATATTTTCTTAGAAATGACTGCAAAGTTCTCTTCTTCTGTTTCTTCTTTTCTGCTCCAATAGAGTCTGCCTTTAGTCAGTACATTAGAATTTGAAAAATTGCCAAATTTCAGTTGGTTTTAATAGCCTCATATCTCTTCATAAATTAATACAAGGATTTTTCTCGCAATGAAATCAGCTCGACGAAGGCAGAACTTAAAATAATGTTTTGTAATTTGAAATTACAAAATTTTTCACTTCTCTAGGAAATTGTTGTGGTCTAGTAGGTTTCATTTTGTTTTCTTGTAGTTAATTGAGGGTGCATTTGAGTTGAGTAACTGAGTAACCGGCGTGACAACTGAAGAAATGCAATTTCAAAGCTGAACTTTAGTGCCCTTTTACAAATGGAAACGATGAAGGTGTCTGAAAGCGAGTCATTTCAGTGGCTGCAGAATGGGTGGAACTCCTTTTCTGTCTATAGATCTTATATTTGGTTAAAATACCATTTTCCCAAGGACATTGTTTCATTTCCAAGAAATTTTAATTTTATCTTCAACTTCGATCTAAAATGGGCAGAAGAAGAAGAGCGCCACGAAGGTTCATCGTTACATTCATCTATATAAGAAACAATTTTAGTTATCATTTTAGTTATTAATGAAATAACTTTGTTAGACACATATCAATTAGATATGTTGAACAATTGGCAGTGTGGAAGAATTGGCAGCGTGGAGGCACTCGAGATACCGGTGCATTCGGAATACTGGTGTATTCGAAATAATGCGGCACAACTGCACTGCTACCGAGCTCTTGTTCAACTTATTTGGCGCGAGGAGTAACCGCGCGGAGGGACAACCCTGCGCCAAAGCGCGCGCGGCGCCATGCATTATGGAGGAGCGTGAGGATAGAGGCGGCGCGACGCGACGCGTCGCGACGGCGCGGCGTCCTCTCCGATATCTCTCTGTCGCCGGCGCTGCGTAGCGCCCGTGTCACGGCCGGTCGCCGGAGGCAGGCGAGGACGCGCGCGGCGCGGCGCGCCGCCTTCCAACTGCCCGTCCTCTCACGAAGCAGCCTTGCGGCGCACGTTGCACCGGCCCGGGCGGCGAATTTCAATAGCGTCTTGATCGAAATGCCAACTGAGGATAGCGGACCACTCTGTGGGATGAGGGTGTATCATTAACCAGCAAGAAAGAGACACTCTGTTTGGTCATGTGTTTGAAACTCATTCATGCCAAAGTAAATTGGAGGGGGGCGTGGTCCGTGAGTAACACGTTGCAATGATTCAAATTTCTCACAAACGTTGGCTAACGTGTGCTAGGGCTGTGGTATACCGTATTATTTTTGTCTTTCCGCGAATTGGAGTCGGTTTGCATGGAATCATTGGGTTTGAGTTGCTAGAAGCCAAGAGAAGTACCCTTTAAAACTTTCTTTTTCTGGAATATTCTTTACACACTCAATTCTTTGATTAAAATATTGCCTTTGCGAGTTGAATTAAAAGTGTAATAAAACTGAAATCCTGGGCCATTTGAAATTCAGTTCATGGCCTGTCCGTTTACATCCGTTTGATGACTTAATTCTTACTAGTATGTGTTATTACATGTATTTCGACATGATTTGTACAAATTCTTACAAAATTATTTTTAGTGATCATATCGGAACATCATAAATCACTTACGGAAATATTCCCTAACCTCTAACCATACGCACAGAACTGACACTTGCAAGCATCAAGTGCTGGCACTCGGCTCATGAGGCTGGCGTAAGATGTATTTAGCAGAATGATGCGGTCTTCGGCGACGCTGTACAACTTTAACACTTGGCAAAAATTTCAAGGCTGGCTTGAAAAATTGTTCATAGAAAAATTAGTTCTGGCCGTTGTGATCACTGGTGTTACCTGAAATTGGAAAAACTGTGAATGTTTAATGCTATTGTGCTTGTTCAATTAATATATTTGAAACTACAGCAATTTTTCCTTGAATTTATTGACGGTCTCCAGTATATAATAATGAAAATAATAATCCTCTAAATATTTGTAAGAGATGTATAATGTTTATTGTCCTTATTTTCATCGACAATTTCAATCATGAAGTTCAATTTACTGAATATACAGTGTGAGGCACCTAAGTTGGCCACAGCAAATAACTCCGAAACGGTTTGAGATATCGGAATCCAGTTTGCGCCAATTTGTAGCAGATGACAGGGGAAACAACACATATCGTTTTCGTGTATGTACCATTTTTAATTGCGAAGATATTGACGCAACTTTACTTTTTTAAATGGAAGTATATACTTTTTCAGCAGCATTATAAAGGTCTCAAAGAGAGGAATACAATGATATAAATATTGTTAATATTTGAAGAGAGACTTTTGCAAAAATACATTATGTCAAGTAGCACGTAATAGACGCGGATGCACACGTTCCTTAGACTTTTTCCTTGTTTACGGAAAGTGCGTTTGACATTGCTTGTAGCCAGATTCTATCTTTCTAACTTTCAACATCCGACCTCGCGTTCGCGAGTCAACACTGCCCACGGCTGAGGGTCGTGAAGTGATACCGACGTGTAACCGTCCGAAAACCTGCAAGTGACAATTTTTATTAATTAAATTTAATAAAAAATAATTTAGTTTGTCACAAATTTATCACGAGGATTGAATATTTTCTTTATTGTACTGTAGATATACTATAAATGAGGCAGAAAGTAAAACATATTGTTCTTTTGTAATTAGAATGGCATACTAAAAATGTATTGAATGGTAGTACTTTCTAAAACTACCTGCATACTACATCTATTGCAGTAAAAAATACATTATGAATTATATGTTAAGAAGAGAAACATAGGAATGCAACAACGTAATAATTTAAGACAATCAAATACCAAATTTACATTTTATGAGTGCGTCCAAGTAAAGTGTAAATTCGGTCGTTTTCTGATTATCTTAATTGATTGAACAATACGGGACATTCTCCATTGTGGAATACAAATTTTATTCCTTTGACAGCAAGTTATTTACACAGAATAAGTTTGGTATGCTTCAAGCCAGTGCAGTAACATAAGAACTTAAATACAAGAGAGCAAAACAATGAAACACAGTATTGATAAAAATAAGACCTTTAGCACGCATAAAAGAAATTTACATTCCATAAAATAGAACGCGGGGTAGTCTTCACGTCATGTGCTCAATATGTTTACCGTCCACGGCAATACACATTTGCAGTCTCCTTTCCAGCGACCGACGCACGGATTGGAACGTTTCTTGCGTTATCTTGCCGCAAGCTTCTGTAATGCGCCTCTTCATATCTTCTGGAGTCGAAGGAATGTTTGCGTATACAGTATTTTTCAAATTTCCCCACAGAAAGAAATCAAGTGGTGTGAGATCGGGTGACCGAGGCGGCCATTTCACCGCACCACCTCTTCCTATCTAGCGACCTGCAAATGTTTCATTTAGAACTGCCCTTGACACTTCAGCAGAATGTGCAGGGCAACCGTCGTGCTGATACCACATGCCAAGACGCAACTCCAAAGGAACTTCATGTAGCAACGTTGGTAAGGTATCTTTGAGGAATTTAGAATATACTTGACCTGTCATTTTTTCTTCAATGAAGTACGGCCCGATGATAAAATTATCAATGATCCCGCACCAGACGTTCACACTCTACTGCCGCTGATTTTCCACTTGACGGATCCACTTTGGGTTCTCCGACGCCCAATAGTGCATGTTTCTTAGGTTTACTTATGCATGGTTTGTGAAAGTCGCTTCATCGGTGAAAAGTATTCTGTTTACGAATCTTTTGTCGTCTCTCAGTGACATAAGGATAAATCTACAAAATTGAACACGTTGTTCATAATCACCTTCATGCAACTGCTGGTGAAAGCTAACGTGGTACGGATGGAATTTGTACCAGTGAAGTATACGAAGAACACTTCTCTGACTTATACCTGAGTCTCTAGCAATCTCTCGCGAACTCACATGGCAGTTTGCAGCCACACATGCCATAACATCTACTGCCTTGTCCTCACCGGTAGCAGGTTTCGTTCTCTCACGTGTTTTTGAATTCCAGTCACCGCTTGATAACAGACGTCGGCATATTCTTACCAAGGTTTTTCTTGACAAACGCTTCCGATTCGGATACCTTTTCGCGTAGATTTCCGCTGCTTGCTTTGCGTTCCTTCCACACTCACCGTAAATAAGAACAGCGTCAAGTTTTTCTTCGTTTGTAAATTTCATTACGAAAGCCAACGTTGAACTGAAAGTGTTGAGAGATGTTTCACCTTCTCACAAGTTGCTACAACTGTCAACTCCCGCTCGTGAACAGTTTAGCGACCAATTTCTCTCTAGAGCAGAGCGCTGTGGCAGAAACTTTCCGCCTGCCGAAAAACTGTTTCGGAAAGACACGAATGACGTGGTTTCTGAGAAAATGCAAAACACATTTTTTCTACACTTTCTCTTCAAATATTAACAATATTTATATCATTGTATTCCTCTCTTTGAGACCTTTATAGTGCTGCTGAAAAAAATATATACTTCCATTTAAAAAAATAAAGTTGCGTCAATATCTTCGCAATTAAAAATGGTACATACACGAAAACGATATGTGTTATTTCCCCCATCATCTGCTACAAATTGGCGCAAACTGTATTCCGATACCTCAAACCGTTTCGGAGATATTTGCTGTGGCCAACTTAGGTGCCTCACCCTGTATAAATTACAAAAACTGATTGTAAATTAGCAGTAAATAAAACGTAAAAACATATTCGAACCATTCTGACGTAGTAACACAAAAAAGGAAGCTGAATTAGGAGAAAAGAAATGAGATAAATCTTTTAAACATACAGTGAAACTTAGTGTGTGTAGAGTAAATCAGTAAATCGATGGTCGATGTCTTCCTTCGAAACATACGATAAGTTCTCAAGCAGAAATTATAGAATGATTTTCTTTGCTCTTGTTTCCTTTCCTTCGTATAAGCATCAGAATAATTTTGATTTTGAATTTCCATTTCTGAGATCATATGTTACTTACCCAACTAGATATATTCTTCGTATTTGACATGGAACGCGTGGCGCCATTGCAACCCAACGGAAATGGTCTTCTCATTCGATACGAGCTCGGCACGCATCTCTCCGACATAAATTGGAAGTGCAGAGCGTAAAAATGGGGGCAATGTCCCGGCCGACCTTAGCTTCCGTTCCAGAACGATCCCTAGGCTGGCAGACGAAGTGTTCAGCCGGGCCGCCGATTGGCTCTCTGTGCGACCTTCTGAAAGCGATGGTTACAAATGCGTACTGTCCAAGAGGAAAGCGAGGCAATCAAGAGTTATGGCCGAGCCGCTGTCCTTTACAGTCGAATTGATTATGTATTATTGCCGATCGCGTTGCCTTTTAGTCGGTCAACGGCCACCGAACTTTCGAGGTCAGGGTATATGTTTGTTTTTGCTTATCGTACAGTCTCGTTAAGTTCCGGAAAAGGCAGTTTGACTGCACATTCCGTCGGGGACTCAGAGTAAGCATTGCCGCAGACTCTGCACCGGCTCTGCCCGTCATAGACTTCTAGACTCCAGCTAGAATTTATCCGTTGTCTGGGAGAGAATTCTAGAAGTCGGCTGCTCTGAAGGGGAGGTTTCCGTTTTCCTCGAACAATACCTGGCGAGTGGCCGGACAGTACCGTAACAAGTAGGCGACGAATCGCGCGCCGCCTCTCTTCTTTTTGTCCTATCCTCTTACCTTACACCCACACTTACACTCACATCTACTACACTAATACACATGTCGGAAGACCAGTCCGTGATTTGGACCTTGTCCTGGCGGGAGCGGTGGCCCGTTGAGGGAGATACTTGGAAGGGGAAATGCCGAGCACGCGGAAGTGTAGGTCGGTGTAAGATCTCACCACTCAGTGGGGGAGGAACCCGCCGCAATACGGGATAAAATATTCACTACGCTAAATGAACCCATGACTACAGCAGTTGGTGGTCCCGGAAACAATCAAACAATCAACCCTTAGAGGAGAAAACATCCGATCATACTCTTGTCGCCTCGGTGATGTGGAGGGAGCGCATAGAATCTGATTGCATTAGAAATTAGCTGAAGTACCTGGTCATTATCATCTATTGGGCAGGGAAAGTAATGAATACTATTTTTGTATTGTTCCCCTCGAAGTGTTCAACAGTTTAGGAAATTAATTTAGGGTATTAGTAAATGAGGGACTTCGCGAAGTACAGTAGGTTATAGAGCGATGCATAAGTGATATATTGTGAAATGTTCTGTCATGCTGTGTAGAAAAGAGAAATAATGAAGGAAGTGATTTAAGGGTCATAGTGACGGGAAGTGCATTGCTTTGCAGTGCAGTGCAGTGTGGTCTTAATTGAATAAACATTCAGTACGGAGTTAGATTATAGAAGTTTCTTGCTCGTAAGGTAAAGTTTTCTTAATTCTTTTCTTAAGGTTCTATGAATCAGTCAAATTTTATATTATTATTATTATTATTATTATTATTATTATTATTATTATTAGTATTATTATTATTATTATTATTATTATTATTATCATTATTATTATTATCATTATCATTAATATAATAATTATTATTATATAATTTGCATGTTATATAATTAGCGGCCACCGGGTTATACCCGATTGCAGTTTAAATAAATTTATCTTTATCATTTTATTTATAGTGTAATTTGGAAGGAATTTCACTAAAATTCCAGACCTGCTGGTCTCCGCCCAGTTCCTTCGCTACCGGCTTGCTTCCCCCTCACTCCGCCCCATGCCACCTACCATGCTCCCCCCTTCTCGTCCTCCCCCCTCCCCCCCCGCGCCTAACCGTATCAAATCATGCCCACTCCATCGCGGTCTTAGCATTCATTGCATTGATTATTATGTGTACTAAATTACTGAACAACTTTCATTGGAATGGAACTAAAAAAACACAGAACATATGTGCTGTAATTGAACCTCCTTAAATTCAAGTGATAATCCCAAGTGAAAGACAATATTACAATTGGAAATTTGCGCTGACAGAGATAAGCAAGGTTGTGGCAAGTGAGTGGGCTGTGAAACCAGGGAGTTCATACATGGATGCAGGAGGCTGACTCTGAACATCTATTATCTTCCTTCTAGCTCAGTATTTGCATCTCATATTTATTACAATTATGGGGTAAATGTGAACATTTGAAACTCGTTGAACATCTTAGTGTCTACTTTTCCCCGAAAAGCGAGATTGATCCGACTGTAGTGATAGCACATTCGTAGGGTTGGTTTATTCCGTGTATTGCGTATATATATATATATATATATATATATATATATATATATATATATATATATATAGTGTATGTATATGTGTGTATATATATGTATATGTGTGTATATATATGTATATGTGTGTATATATATGTATATATGTGTATGTATATGTGTGTATATATATGTATATATGTGTATATATGTGTATATATATGTGTATATATGTGTATATATGTGTATATATATGTATATATATATGTATATATATGTATATACACAATATACTAATCCGAACAGTGTTAATGGGATTTTTCATCTCGTGACACTGAAAAGAAATATTGTACGTACTAAAAATAATACTTTAAAAATATTTTTCTTGCATTTACAACAAATTTAAAGATAAATGAATGCTACTTTTTGGTCGACGATTTTTAATAATCAATTTTGTACGCGCTGTAGTAATGCAAAATGTAGTTGGTCACATTAATTTTAAATATAATAATTCGGCTTCTCAATTATCTACGTTGGTATAAAGTTCATTTACTAGGTAAATGATTTAATATCCTCCCAAATCTCCAACACCTTCCCCTCACACAGAAATCTCTCACCTTCCCCTCACAAGTAAATGCAAATTCACAGGAACCATTAATGCATCATCCACTCTGTGCTATAGAGAGATTTCTATAAGAAGGGACCGCTTTGACAGCTGTATTACTTGGCCACTTCTGGCAGTATGACTGCAAGTTATGTCCATGCACTCATTTTGTCAGTGCGTTCGTTTACAATTAGCTCATTTGTAAATGGCTTCATCCCTGTCTCTTGCAATGTCATTGCCCTGCATGGTGTTCATTTGTTTCCCTTCAAAGAGTCCGTTTTTGGAGTATAACTCCTCTGCAGTTGCCAACGAAGACAAAAGACTCGCAACTCTTCACTATTACGTGGGGGGCGAACGTAGTTGACCGGAACCGATCCACCGGGGTTGCGTGGGCGTCGGCGCGACGGCGAAGAGCGGCGAATGGCGTCGCGCAGGGCACCGCCCACGGGCATCGCTACCCGTCATCGTCCGCGGTCGTTACTCGCGCAGCCGCCCTCCCAAATCACGGACGGAACACGTGGGGGTCTTGGGGGGCGACGCGCCGGCGCGGCGGCGGTGCTTAGCAGAGCAGACAGACAATGGCTCATGTCACGCCGGCCGCCCCCGCCGCCAACGCCCCTCCTCCTTCGCCCGTATCTCCGCTGCACAGTGGCTCCGACGCGGCGCCGATATAATCTTCGGTCGAAAAGGGAGAACCCAGGAGTGATGCGGCATGGACAAAAAAGATCGATGTTAATAATACATCGATCCAAAATTAAGTTTGTTGTGGTGTTATTAAACAGTGAGCTGATTTAGAAACCCCTGAAATTAAATTCCTGCACAACAGAGTTTAACTTCACTATGACAGATTTAATTAATTCATAACTAATATGTAACTGAAAACAAAGTTAAATAATAATAATAATAATAATAATAATAATAATAATAATAATAATAATAATAATAATAATAATAATAATAATAATAATAATAATAATAATAATAATAATAATAATAATAATAATAATAATAATAATAATAATAATAATAATAATAATAATGGATAAAAATGAGCCTGAAATCCTTTGAACCCAGGGTCACTTCCAAGGGTCAGTTTTCAGTTCGCCGAAGGGAACTGGAGGGAAAAGAACAGGGAACTTAGGGGAAGTAGAGGGGAGGCCCGGAGCATGTGTGGGACGCCTCTCAAACAGCGAAATACAAAGGAAAGGCGAAGAAAAGACTAGGCCCCAAAGTCATCTCCCGCGAGAGAAAGTTTACTCAATGATGGTAGCACAAAAGCATTCACTAGGTTCGAACACTGTATCATATTTAACTTTTACAAAATTATGATCATGGGGGATTTTTCATTCACAAATAAAACATCGAGGATTAAACATAATGTTAGAAAAACAGCGGCTTTAATTTGTGGATGTTTAAACCATCGATGTTTCTATGTCACATCCCTACACCGGAAATCAGTCTCACCGAACAATTCTAACACCAAGAGTGAAACAATGGGGATGGCATTTAAGAAGTTCTTATTATTCCAGCGTCATATCGACAGTGAACAAGAAGTAACATTTATTTCTTGATTGGAAATCGGTGTTTAGAAAGAGTCAATTTTTGCTGGCAATAATGTAAATGCGGTTTTTTTACAAGAACCAAACAAGTCCAAAATTCCATATTTCGAGATATTTCACCAAGGTATTCTCTACAACAAACGCTATCTGCTGGGACATTTCCTTTCGGGAAGTGCCAGACACAATGATAATTGAAATTGAAAGATAAGAAACCTTTCTAATATGGTACACAAGATTGATAGAATACAAACATTTTGTCTTTAGGTGCAAAATGAATGGCGTCGCAATATTTTTTCTTGCAAAATTACAATTTTTGTTTTGTCGCATTTTTTCGCACAGAGAAATTTATAGTCATATTGTACTTGTGGCTTGTAGCACCAACAATGCTGCTGTTGGGTGTGTGGAAATTGTTGGTCATTTAGCAGCAGCAGCGTAGTGCATGTCGACAAAAGATGTTTGCGTACCGAAGATATCAAAAATACGGGACGTTCTCAAACGGCGGGCGTGAATACTGAATAGCATGTCATAGCATATTCCTTCCTCGTCGCAGGCGGTCAGTTGTGTTGTAATCAGTGACGCACAGAGTATGAGAATATAGTCGTAGAATCTGCTACGAGATTGGGTATTTACATGTTTCGGTCAAAAATCAAATAGTTATAAACGTTGTCATTGCCAACAATAGTATTTATTACAAGAGCAGCTTTCGATGGCTTAGCCATCATCATCAGTTGATGATCACTGATGATGATGGCAAAGCCATCGAAAGCTGCTCTTGTAACACTATTGTTGGCAATGACAACGTTTATAATTATTTCATTAAAAATGCCAACGATAACGCACCACAACACCTACAAAAATCAAAACTATCTAAGGTCTTTTGTATTTTTCACAAGTTCCTGGGTATCGTAGGAAACCACAGACACTTATTACAAGGCCAGAGAGTGTTTTATTTCAATATCTGCGAGCGCAGGAAATTAGTAATACAGCGTTTGTGAGTCTGTGGCCCGCTGTCCAACAGAGTTTTCATCCTATTCCACAAAAAACTCATTATGGTCTGCTGACAGTTGTTTCGGTGCACTGTGTAGCCCTGAGCGCATCGTTTTGGGCGTGTGCGCGTTGCCTTCCGGGCGCGGCACGTCGCGGGGGCGGCGCGGGGGCGGCACTGAACGGCTCCGATTGAGGACCGGGGTACGGCGTCACGGTCAGGCAGCTCCCGAAGTGCGGGGGGAGGGGAGGGGGGAGAGGTCTTCGGGCCGCGCCCAAACCGTCACACTGCGTTTCGTCGGGTCGGGAAATGATGTCTGGTGTGGAAAGCAATGCTCTCAGTAATTGGTTCAATGCTGGTAAGTTGTGGACCTTTTCACATTAGGTGTTAATCAACCGTGGAACAAAACAGGGCACTGAAGGAAATGAAAAGTTTGTCGTAGCTGTAGGGATGGAAGGAGCATGAAGAAAAAAAAATCGAATTACGACAGACGTTGTATTTCATTTAAATTAAATAGGAGTCATTATTTCATATATTCAAAATGGGAATTAAAAAACAAATTTACGTTACATTACTTTTATTAATGAATTACAAATGTAATGGAAGTGAAGTAGTTCTTTGCGAATGAATACAATATATTTTTTTAAATATAGGATTTAAAGATTTCCAAAACGTGAAGTCTGTCTCCAGCGAAATATAATTACTTGTGAAGATTCTTAATGAATAGCACTTTACGTGATTAGTTAGTGGGAGGCGCCATCGACTCCATAATGACTAACTGGGCCCCCTGCCGTGCGCCGGTGCCCCAAGACTCAGCCACAGATTGAAAAGGGTTAACTTAACGCTCACGTGAAACAGATACATCTCCCCTCCTCGCCGTCTTCCGCCGCTTCCCAACCCTCCCCTCTCATTCCCTCCCCGCCCGGCCACTAACCAACATACTTCCCCACCTGCCCCTTTCCAGCCCACCCCACCGCAGACATTTCGCCCGCTTCCATCCCGCCTTGCTCTCATCCCCACCGCAGCCACACCGACTCTTACCGACTTCGATCAGGGCAGGCGGGGATCCTTGATTAATAAGGGAGCGTTAACAAGCTTCGAGATTGGTCATTGTTTCCGCCCCTGCTTCGTTTAGGTACAGTTAGGCCCCGAGGCCAGTGGCATTGTTCACAGGCGGGCAGAAAGCCGTAATATCCGTCGTGTTCCATTACGTCCTGCGTCGCTCTTCACGGTGGAAGAACGCCCGAGCTGCCCGACCCTGCAATGACAGTGCTCAGGATGTGGGCGGCCAGCGACGAAAATCGCGAACCTTCTTTCCTGTTTCTCCTCGTCGTATTACTTCGTCTGCCTCCATATTACGCTTCGAAACGCTGTGTGCATAACTCAGCGCTGTCAGTTTATAAAGAAATAACACAATAGTTGTAAATAAGTTCAAAAATTTGAAAGCTACTCCTATTCTTTAGTCACAAATCTGTTGGACAATAGTTTAGAAATAAGGCATCTTAAACAGTTCCAGCCTCAGCATTTGCCAGAATTTGATGTGTTGTGAGTGTCTGAACTGAATTAGTGGAGAAATACTATTACCAACATTCTCCAATCATTGTTAATTATGTAAGTCAATAAATATGCTTATTGTTCATTCGAAGGAACGTTTGAAAATAAATATTTAATTTAAAAAAGGAAACAAACGTTAACCGCAAGAGCAGATCCAGAATTTTTTGGGGGAGGGTGTGCAATTTCAGTTCGACCTCCCCTTCCTCATAAATATTGCAAAATGCCCCCCCCCCCCCCACGTTTTTTGTATAATTCTTAGTTTGGAATGTTAAAAATGTGGATAGAAATATTTCTTTGAATGTAATGCGAGCATTATGTGGTAATTGTTTTGAAAAATTGAGAAAAATTACGAAAGGAATATTTGTGTGGGTCATCGTCCACTAACATAGACTCTAGAGTACGCATCCATAGCTGGTATATAACGGATCGACGTTCACTAATGCACTTCGGCAACTCAAAGTATCGTGGTGGTCCTGATTCTGAGATAGAATGTGCAGATCCCTGAATCAAAACCTGAGGAACAAAGAAAATAAGTTGCTAAATATTTATTTTGTAATATATAAATATTCCAGATCTTTGAATATTGTAATGACTAAAACAATGGGGCGTGTGAGTGCGTGTAAATTTACCAAACGTACGAAGAATATCAGCCCGAAATATTTTTGTTGGGATTGCTTAGAGAAAAAGATTTATAACTGACACTAGATACAAACATTTTTATGAAATAACATGCAATAGTTACTAAACGTAATATTGTTGTATAGGGCCTAATATCTGTTCGGTAAAACATTAATATTGCACTTACTTTTATTATACGTTTAGAAGACTTTTCTACTTTTAAACATAACGCTAATAATATAAACCAATCTGCATTTGAAATCTGTTATTGAAAAATTAATATTAGTTAATAAAAAGCAGTTACATAAATACTTTAATTTTTTTTAATTGCTTTCTTGTAAATTAATGCCGTTTACTCAGTTTAAGAAATAAGATGGTTTCCTAGAGAACCCTCGTAGGAGGTAAAACTTCATGGTATTTCTTCAGACATTTTGTAAACTTTGCATACCAGTGATAATGTAAATATACATTAACATAAGTGAAGACTACAACTTATAGACAATGGGTTATCACACGTACAACGGCAATGGTGGGCATGGTAGGGGATGTAGCTCAGTGGTAGAGCGTTCGCTTTGCATGTGAAAGGCCCCGGGTTCGATCCCCGGCATCTCCACTTTTTTTTGTCGCCCGTCGCCGGGCGGGAAAGGTGCGTCGCGGTGCGCCCCCTCCCCCCGCGGAGGGATTCAGCGCCCGTTGCCCTGGAAACTCACCTCCGCCCCCCTGTCGCGAGCGCTCGCCGCCTCCGGTCGCCCGGCGCGCGGCGGGTGGCACCACTGCTCGCGCGCGCCTTTTGAATTGTAAAGGATTACAAAACTAGTTTTTGGGGTGAAGAGGAGGATACGATCGAACGTGTGTTTTGCAATTACCACCCTCACGGTGCGGAGAGAAAACAAATATTAAAAGTAATTTGGAAATAAATCGGTTGTTGCCCATATTCTACAATCGCCTTCTTACCTTTAAACAATGTTAATATTGTACTACATATAATTGTGTATTATATATAGTAATATACAAGAATTATATATAGTATAAACAAGGAGTTATAATCGCGCTCGTAAAAACTGTTTAAAGGTAAATATTGTACGTAGTTTACCCTTGTTTATATTCCAGATTATATGCGTGTTTTGTTACATAGACTTTTTAAATTTGTTCAATATGCGATAGGAAATTTTACCTTTCTTAAAATTACAATTATTATACTACTGTGTATCACGGCTGTATAACCTCGAGTTAAAGACAATAAAATTAATTTCAATTTCTTTTAATCAGAGACACACCGTGTGTCAATTTCTTTTAATCAGAGTGTCTTTTAGGTCGGGCTCAGAGTTTCATTCCTAGTTTCTTTCGTATTGAGTTCCCAATTCCTCCCATTCCGGGATCCGATTTTTCTACGTATCATATTCTGAATTTTTTTCGTTTCTTATGACCTGTTCCTATCGTTTCTAATTACTAGTTTCTTTCGGATCGTGTTCCAAGATCCTTTCGCGTCTAGATTCAAATGCTTTTGGAATTAAAGGACTGTGTTATTAAAATTTCATCATCCAGCATTTTAAGCAATGCTGTTGTTTTTTTTTTTATCTCCCATGAATAGCCATCTTTTAACGCATGCGTTGTGAAGACGATAGGAAAGATGAATTCAATTAGAGGTGAGCAACTATCGCATTGTTCAATGAGAATTTTGTCATTACGATGTCATTAAGTTTGTATTAGTTTCTGTATATACCTACATATTCATAACATTGCTCTTGCGTACAAGAAAATATTACTCGCAAAACCCACAGTAGAAATGTAACGGCCAGTTCTAAAAGAAAAAGCTCGACATTTTGTAATTATTGCACTATAATGAAGATTAAAAACTCAGCTATTCGTATCATTGGAAATCAAGATATTTACTAAGGTATTGGTATAAGGAATTAATATAATAATTAATTATATTATTTTCTTATTGTTAAATAAATATTAATAATTCATAAAATATTTATACAGTTCTTTGTGTCATGATTAGGTAAGCTGTATCCTTCAGGGAACTAGCGGTTCTACAACAACACGAACGTTCTCGCAGCTTTTGCAATTTTTGAAAATTCAGGAAGTTTAACGAAAATGAGACTTCGTAATTTTGTTAAGCGTTCTTTGCACTGTCCCTGAAAAATAAGACCTGTACCATTCTGTAAAGCTTTCTTTACGTTATGCGAAGATAAAGTTTAATAAAAAAAAATGTGGATACATTTTTGAGATTTTTTTTTTTTAATGTTGAGGTTTTATGTAAAGAATTCCCAGAAATCTATATGTCCGTTTCAAAGTTGTAGGGCCTTGATTTTGTGTAGTTCGATTGAGGAATATCAATTTCTGAGAAAATTATCTGAACGGTTTAGGCGCTAGCATTGACCACAGGCAGTCCGTCGAAGTTTTTCGCTCCTGACTACACAACGTATTAGAGGAAGTAATTTACGATTTAAAGCAACGTTATCAGTGTTCCACAATAAGTGTTTTTTGTACAAAAATAGTTGATTGCTGCCACACATTACAATACTTGTTATTGTAAATGTAAAAAGGAAAAGAGATTTTGACACTGTGTATAAGTGGGTGTATGTTCATGATTATGTATATGTATGAATGTGTAACTGTATGTTTTGCTGTTTTTGTATATGAAGGCATGTATACTACGTAGTGCAAGTGTGAATTCATTGTTTTATGCGTACGTGTGAGTGAGCATTCATGTAAAAGATTGTCTGTATATGTTTGTATGTATGTATGTATGTATTGTAGCGATACAGATTTCGTCATACGTTTTGAAACGAAATTCAGCGGACTAAAAATTTAAACAAACTGACTCGGCCACCCTGAGTTCTACTGGGAACAGATTGCGACACAGCGTTGCGCGCGCAACCCCGCTTATCGGACAGCCGTCTCCGCCCCCGGCACATTAAGAAAGTCGTTACAAGGGTCAGTCGTCGACAGATTCACTGCGAGACGCACGTGTTCGCATGGCCAGCTGCGCGAACCTTCTAGATCGCTCTTGAAATCGACATCCCGGGAATCCCAGAGCGATAAATTCTTTCACGGACAACGCATGTCTTGTGCAAGCATGTTCCAGAAGGAATAAGAAAATTCTGGACGCTCACAGTTATGCAAAGAGTCGAAACTTCATTCACTACTCCTGTCACGATTGATTGAAATAACGTAATGCGACATTTCTTTTGGCCAATAGCGACGCACCTATCATAAGAAGCTTGAACATGCGAAAAAATTAGGTGGGGGCAAAAGTTAACCTAATACAATTTCAACTTACAAAATTCAGAAGAGCTGGGGCATCAGACGGGGCCAGACGTGAGAAGGGCCAGAGCATCAGACGGGGCCAGATCATTTTAGACGGGGCGCAGTCGGGAGAGAATCTTCTCTGGGGTGCGTAACTATTCGTCGGAGAGAGACCAGTGTGCCTCTGAAAAACTTATAGTTATTCGTCGGAAGGAGCCTGAGTTCTAGGCTGAGGACAGTTAGGAGAAAAACTTCTCTGGGGTGGGAATTATTCGGGCGAACGTGCCTATGTGGGATTTTATTATTTTGCTGCGAGTTTTGAGCATTGTGCCGGCTGCAGTAGACAGAGAAAATTCTCTGGGGTGGGAATTCGTCGTGAGGCGAATGTTTCTCCGAAGGATTGCTAAACTGTCCGAATTTGTAATCGACAATCATTATAATGAGAACCAGAGGTACGCATAGTTAATTACTACGTTCCTGAGATTGAGACCGCCCGTCCGCACCAAGTCTCCCAGTCTACCAGTCTACCAGTCCCGCTTCGAGTTACTACCAGTTCAACCAGACTACCAGACGCCGTTTCAACGCAGCCACGCGCCACCGCCCTTTGGGTGACGCCATCAGACGACCCGACCGCCAGCTGACGGCCCGGGGGGCCATTGACCTCCGCCGAATTCTTCTGAAGGACGGCAGCCGTTTCCTCGCCCCGGCCGCGCCCCCCTGTGAAGGTTGCCGCCGCCCTCTCGGCCGCAACGCGCCCGCCTAGGGCCCACAGAAAAATCTTTACCAAGGCAATGCAATTCAGGGTATTCATCCCTGCGTTAATTCTGTAATGCGGTGTCACGCTATGACACATTGATCTGTAATATTTTTACCATTGTAATTATAAGTCTTCCTAATTTTAAGCTTTATTCTAAATACTAACCTTTTCATCTTCTTTTTCTTTCCACCTAATTTTCAGATTTCTTATCCTATTTACAAGTGTAACTTCCCTGGGGCATTTTAAATTATTTTGCCCAGGAATAAAAGTGATTTTTACCAGTGATCAAAGTGTTTGTCTCGTACTGCCTTTGTGTCTTGTCAACAATTCCTTCCATCACCGACTGAGTTACAACCGGCGCCGCTGACTGGGCGTTCTCTAACGAGACGACCGGTAAGTGTTACAGTATGTATGTATGTATGTATGTATGTATGCGGTAGATGTAGTTGTAATTTTGTTTAATGTTTCGTATTGTAAATGTAGATGTATTTTAAATCGGCTTAGTAGGCTGGCAATCAGTCAATTGAAGGCAAATAAATATTATTATTACTCATTACTTTCTAAGTATGCAGTTGGCGAGAAAGTGAAAGAGTAAGAGGGATGAAGCAAAATTATTTTAAAAGGGATCTTTTAATAAAAAGGTTGAAAGGTAGGAATCCCTGGTCTACACGATTGTATTGAGAATAGGTTATAAGTTTTGATCAATCCAATGATATTGATACTTGAGAAATGTTACATTATCGAATATCCGTGGTTTGCTTAGGTTTGAATGCTCAGAGACAATTATTGTAGTAGTTCTAAGTACATAATATGAATTACATTTTTATGGCGGAAACAACGAGGGAAAACGTGTTATGCCGAAACTTTTCTTCGTCTTGTTCTTGTGGATTGGACTCAAAATGGAATTTACCACCTAAATCTCGACCTTCAATTTTTGGGCAGAATAATTTTTCCTCTATACTACTTATACTACGTATAGCTGAGAAAAATAAAAAGTTTTGACGTCCAATGCTGTCAATTCTTGATACTGAAACGTATTTTTTAAACAAATTTATTTTTAAAAAATTATAAATTCCGATTTTTTCCATCCAAGTCTGTTCTTTAACGTTACAATAACATTGTATGTAATGATAACGTTTTATTTTAATACATTTTAAAAACACTTAGCATTCACTAATTCATGAATTCGGAAATAATGTTCGGTAACAATATAGTGGATTATTTGTTCTGTTTCTTCAGCCAAGTCCAATGGGGCCGAACATCTGAATCGAAATATTTGTTCTAATAGAGCCTATTTACACATACCCATGTCGTGTAATCAAGATAATGACTTCACACTCTCATATTATCACAGTATCCTAGTAAATATTTGCTTGCTCTCTTCGGTGTGAATAACACTGTTACGAAACCATGAGCTGTAGGCATGAATCAGGCGGGAGGGTGTACACTGTACACCCTACGTCAGTATGACAGGACCTCTCTAATATTCGTTATACAAGACAATTGCTTGCATCATTCTTGCTATACTTTTTCTGCGAGTGGAATCCTTATATCATTTTCATCAGTCTGTGAAGAGGATGTAATTTTTTTCCATAGTGGGCTGGGTGAGTTTTTTCTCCTGCATTACTTTTGAATCAATTGAATTATTGATAACGAAAGAACAAATTGATGTACTCGTATACAAAGCCAGTGTAGGATGATAATAAGAAAATCAATGTAGTGGGCATTAACATGGTGACGTATTTGAATCTGGTTCATCCATTCATTCACAGCACTAATTGGATGTAGACAGCTGTTATATTGTAATGATAAATAAATAACTTTTAAATATTTATTTCAAGAAGGTGTGTTGGTGTGTATCGAGCTTCCACTTTTAATGCAGAGAACTACTCTGAAACTTCGAAATAGAGATGTTCAGATGTTCCCCGGTCCGTAGTGAGTTCATTTTGTTCGCTGCAGTAAACATTCAGGTTGACCGAGTGATTTACCATTTTGGTCGTTTTTTCTGTTGTTCCTATCCGCCTCCTTAGGTTCTTCAGATAAATACAGATATTTTTATGGTTCAAACAAACGAATAATGTTTTTCTTTTATGATTAGTGCTTCAGTTTTTAATGTAGGATCAGGAAAAAAACACGTTTACAACTGAAGCTAGAGCTTTTTCTCATTAAAGATCTGTGTGTTTAATACGGGCTACTTGGACCTTATTTACCAACATGCCAACTGTATTAATTCATGATCGGAATGTAGAGAGATTCCCTCTTAATTATTATTTGTTTAAAGCAAAAATCACGCTTGTATTGTGTAGTGACTTAGATTTGTTTTTTCATTTTGACATTTTGCTTCGCAGTTTTTGTTATTTTAAATATATCTCCGCCATTTTGGTTGTTTACTTTACATTTCATGAAATACAGTGAGCTCTATTCATAAATGTAACTTCAAATTAACTTCTCCCCATAGCACGTCACACGGTTTTTAACTGTTTTAGATGTAAATAAATAAATAAATGCTGACTTTGTTGATTTTCCTACAATTTTGATTTTTGTTAAGGGAGTAAAACCAATATTCGTTTTCGGATAAAGAAAGGTGAAGTGGTCTGTACAAATGCGGAGTATTAGGAGATCCAAACATACTACATGAATTGTTTCCCCTGGGTCGATATTGATCTAAAATATTATGTTTAGAAACATTGGATTTCAAGAACGTGGCATCTGGAAAGACTGTCACACATTAAGCAGGCTATAATCTACCTAGAACCTTCCGTAAGGGACAAACGCAACCCTTGAATGCGAATACTACATTATTTAGAATCGTCCTTTATTCAGGACACTTCAAACGACGTACTTCTTTATAATAAGTCCAATAAATGAGTTGTTACGAAGCACATCTGCACTACTCAAAAGATAAACGTAGTTACTACTCCATTAAATCAGCATTTTGTTTATTATTTGGACCATTCGCACATATTAAAAATAAACGTTTAACCATGGAATTAATCTTTCTCTTATCCCATTATTTATAAAAAGGATGAGTAAATTCATTATTATCTCAACTTCAATTTTGATTTATAAGAATGGAGTTATGTAATTTAATTTAATGAAGTTACTACTCATTTTATGGTCAGTGTGTAACAAGAAAGGACTCATAAATGATACAAATGAGTGTGCTAATCACGGAGAATACGGAAAGAAACGTCTTTTAGAGCAGACGGGTTTTTGGCTCCTTAACGATAATCTTGTTGATGAAATAAAACTCTAATTATTTATATCCTTCACTTCAAGAGTAAATTGACATTATACATTTAGAGACTTCGTGTTTTGATGTCGAGTTTATTCGACTAACGGTGTTTGGCACTTTCCAGTACACAGCGTGTCTAAGAAATAAAAGGAAAATCTCGTTGTTCCCCTTCACTTCTGCAGAACCCCGACCATTATGCAGCATGCAGTTCAAATGGGGAGTAGATTAAACGTCACAGGAAGAGATAACAACTGCAGCGGCAGAACATCAAAGTCATTCAAAGGTGCGGACCCAATGTTGCTACATCATCCTTGCCAATACGGAAGGCTCATGTACATGTATGACAGTACCGAGATGGATCGAGATAGGGCGAAGAAAACAATGCGAGGGAGCAGCAGAACGTTACTAGTGATTATTTAAGAGGAATTGGAAAGGACATAGTGTATAGATCAAGATCTCGATACTTCTGTTTTTCTTCAATTAGTGTCTATTTTTAAGGAACATCTGGTTTCCCTAGCAGGGCGGCTGATGTGTGCTACTTCTTACGATTAAAAACATTTATGATGTAACATTTGTACAAAAGAATACATCTCTATAGTTTATAAGAGATTTCTGTTATGAAAATCAAAAATGGTTTTAATGGAAATAGCTTACTCTTTCAGGTCGAGTAAATTCGAAAGCCAAAATTCGCGTATTTATATAAAAATTCCGATATTAATTTTCTGCGTGATTAGGAACTTACTAAGACAGGCAAAGGAGTAAACAGTCAGTTGCATCCAGAGTGAAAGAAGCTCGTTTAATATTTTGCAATCATAAGCAAATCAATGCAGGCCAAGACAATGTCAGGAGTTATCCTGCCGCATGACTAGAATGTGGTATGACCAACCTGAAAAACGTAAAATTGTGGCTTATGACTATCTTTTAGCCATTCATATATTTAAGTCATAGAAGGGATAATGACAACGATGTAATGGGGACGAAAGGCTATGATAAATTTTTTCTCCCCAAGCGTTTTTACCAGAACCTTATGGCTCGGCAACCTTAAAATAACTGAACTTTACATTTTCCAAGAACCGTCGGCGTGTGCACCTGTCTACATTTGGCAGAGTGTGGCTCTAGGCGGGGCGTCAGGCGTAAGTCGACGGCCCGTCCGCTTCGGAGGACGAATGGAGGGCTGCACTTCCTCACTGCGAAGACAGCGCCGACCTCCTCAGCGGAGAGTTTGAAACGTTCGGAGGCACGGGCAATCTCACGAAGCAAGACGGACGCTGTTTCTTCCAGAAAGCACCGCTTGTCTTGCTTCCCAAGAGATCGTCATTCGCGTCGTAAACTTAGTAAAGTTGGAGCGATGGGAAGGACGATTCTTGAAATTAAACTGATTTCATTCATGTTTTTTGAGATCCACAGCTTAAAAGCAAAACTCTCAAGTTCGTCGTATGATAAAAGTGACAGTATTGATACAGTATAATTTAATTTATTCCTGTAATTATGTATTAGTTCAATAATAACTGAGAGGCCCTAGGGTTCAAGTCCTGCCAGTAACAGGATATTCGACTCTAGCTAGACAGCCAGGTCAAACCTCTGTCCGTGGGTGAATTCCAGCGATCGGCTGCTTGGATTGGGAGTTTTCCGTTTTTTCTCTGATCAATACGAGGCGAATGCCAAAGCAGTACCCTCAACATACAGGCCACGGACCGCGCTCGATCTTTCCTTCCTTGTCCTATCCCCTTACACGCACTAACAATCACATGCCCTATCGCATTTGTAGGGACTACGGAGCGTGTTCTCTTTCCTTCCTTGTCCTATCCTCACCCCTTACACGCACTAACAATCACATGCCCTATCACATTTGTAGGAACTAAGGAGCGTGTTCCAGGTGGGGTTGTGGCCTGCTTTTGGGAGATCCCTGGTTGGGGTAAATCCCCGGAACTGTTGACCTTTGCAGTTGACGCGTCTGGAATCACTAATCAATCAATAAAAAAATAATTTAACATTACGTTTACTGATTAACGATACCACGTACCGGCTGAGATGGCTCAGGGTAACATCTGTTGTCACTGTTGGGACTTGGCGAGGGTTCGAGATGAGACACTGTCATATTTAACACTACTAGAGAGCTGTATCGAATTCAGACTCTGTCTGGAGGAGAATCCTCGCAGGCGGTTGCTCTGATTTCACTGAGCAATACCAGACAAATGCCGGATCAGAAGCTAAACAAAATTGTAACTTCCCTTCCTCATCTATGTCCGCGTCTCCTCTTACATACACGCACATATTAACATTAAGATGCATTACATTACCACATGTGTGGAGAGACCAGTCGGGACCTCAGAGCTTGTCCCGACTGGGACGGTGATCCGCTGACGGGGAAAACTGGCCTGAAAAAACTTCGCGAGCTGACGTGTGGGTCGGCGCCGAATTCGACGTGCTGATGGAGGAAGAATCACCGCCATCGTCCGGGATGAAATATACACTACAGAGCAGCTGACGCGCCCGGGAACACATAATAATCAACTAATCAATAGATTACATGTCTTATTAAAAGTATTGTCCGAAAAAATGGCAAATATTAAGGTGAGAAGCTCTCTATACGTTTCACACACTAACTGTTTTTCAAATTTTCTATGAGTTCTCGCTCAGCAGCGGTCACGAGCAGACGTGCTCCGCAGCTCCGCCAGTTAGCCGAAGGCTAGCGCTTATCGCAAGTCCGACTGCCCCGGCCGCTACTAGTGCCGGTCCGGGGTCAGAAAGAAGTGCATTTATTTGTGAACAGTGGTGAATTAGGAACGTTTTCAACTTACCGTTCAAATTTACTAGTGATACAGTGGTGACCGCTCGTATTTGTGTACAAAGGTGACTTCATTCTCGTGTGAACAGTGGTGCGTCAAGAACTATTGAAAATCAATACCGCACATATATAGTGAAGTGAATTATGTTAACTGACCACGTCCCCTTCGGGGGACTAATCACACAAACAACAGAAATACTAAATAACCAAGAAAACAGTGAAGCTTTCGTCAACAATAGTACGAACGGATTGACTTTAGAACACAGTGAAATAACACTGAACCTTCAGCAACAGCACCAATTTTTATTGCATGAACATCAACAGCTAAAACAACAATTACAACAATTAGTGCAACAGAACCAACAGTTACAATTTCAAATACATCAATATGTGCGTGAAAAAGAAACCCCAGCCACCGTCCTAGAAGCTACAGCAACTAACGGCCAAGCATCTACAACGCAGGAAACGGCCTCAACCTTGTGCAGCTCATGGCAAACAATCCCGCTGCGTCGACAAAAAAGACGCAATGATGACAACTCTATACAACCCTCTAAAAAGACTAACAGTGAACACGACACCGTATCATCAAAAAACAGGTATGAACATCTCTCTTGTGATGAAAATTTGGAAGAAACCTCGAATTCTGAGAAAATCAATGATACAACAACCAAGGGCAGCATGCAAGAACAAGACAAATATCGTACACCGCCTATTTTCATTCCAGGCGTCAGAGTAATATCTGATATGATCAGATCTATTAAAGAAGTCATTAAAGATGAAGACTTCTCATATAAACTTGTCAAAACCTACCAAGATGAAGCCAAAATTACTATGAACAATGTGAAAATCGTACCTCAAACACCGGAGGTTTATCGAACGCTTGTTAAACATCTGAATCAAAAAAATATTGCTCATTATACTTTTCAGTTAAAACAAGAAAGAGCCTTTCGGGTAGTATTAAAAAATATGCACCCAACAGCAGACGTAACGGAACTTAAAGAAGCTATAGAAGTACAAGGCCACAAAGTAAGACAAATTCATAATATCAAGCATCGTTTAACAAAAGCACCTCTACCATTGTTTTTTGTGGACTTAGAACCTCAAAGTAACAACAAAAAAATATATGACGTCGAATACTTACTACATGCAAAAATTAGTTTTGAACCACCGCGTAAAAAACGAGAAATAGTACAATGCAAGCGATGTCAGTCCTACGAGCACAGTTTTCGTTATAGTACGCTTCCGTATAGCTGCGTCAAATGTGGAAAAAATCACGATAGTCGAACCTGTACTAAAACGAGAGACACGCCAGCTACATGTGCTCTATGTAGCCGTGACCATCCAGCAAATTATAAAGGCTGCGAAGTATATCAAAAAATTCGTAACAGCAAGTATCCTAGTCAAAGTCAACACCGTAGAAATGCTACGCAAAACATAACTGAAGGCAACAATTCAAGCTCACTAACAAGTAATCAAACCATAGGAACAGGTAGACAGTTCACATATGCACAAATGGCCCAACATTCGCAAATCAATAATCAAAATGTGTCGAATGAAAATAATCTGATTTCCATAATGCAAGAATCATTTAAAAAATTCGAGTCCATCTTAGCAAAGCAAGCTGAACAAATCTCCAGCCTAATTAATATCATGACTGCAATAATGAAGAAACTATGAGTAATTCACTGCGAATTGTCTCCTGGAATGCCAACGGAATACTTCAACATCGAAGAGAGTTAGAAGTGTTTCTACATCAAGAAAATATTGACATACTTCTAGTGTCTGAAACACATTTTACCGAAAAAAGCTATCTACGTATATCTGACTACGAAGTATATTGCACAAATCATCCAGATGGGACAGCTCATGGAGGCACAGCAGTAATAATTAAAACAAGAATCAGACACAATATGTACAAAGATAATGCTAAAGACTATCTGCAAGCAACCGCTATACAAGTATACGATAAGTTCGGTCCGCTCGTTATTTCAGCTATATACTCCCCTCCAAAACACAAGATAACCACCGATCAGTATATCAAGTTTTTTAGAACGCTCGGCACAAGGTTCATTGCTGGAGGAGACTACAATGCTAAAAATCAACTATGGGGATCAAGACTGGTAACTACAAGAGGTCGCGCTTTAGAAGGAGCCATCTCTACACTAAAACTCCACACAATTTCATCAGGAAATCCCACATACTGGCCAACGGATGGTAACAAGGTACTTGATGTCTTGGATTTCTTCGTCACAAAGGGAATGGCACAGACCTATCACACAATAGAACCGTCTTTTGATCTTTCATCTGATCATTCTCCAGAAATATTGACAATCAGTTCTTCTGAAATCAAAAAGAAAGAAAGCATATACCTTACAAACAGAAAAACGAACTGGGAAGAATACAGCAACTGGCTTTACCATAACACCACTGCCAAGGTCCGTCTAAAATGTCCAGAAGATATCGACGATGCTGTTGAATACTTAATACAACACATTCAACAGGCAGCCGTATATGCAACTCCAGAAATGAGAGTGTTTGAAAAAAATAAATACCCAGCAGAAATACTAAAAATGATTAAAGAGAAAAGACAGATGAAGATGACCTGGCAACGCACTCATCACCCGGACGACAAACGAATACTCAACAGAACTTCCCGCCTCTTATCAAGAAAATTACAAGAAATTCATTCGGAGGAAATGAAGGAAAGAATAGAAAAGTTGTCACCCTCAAAAGCTACAGATTACTCCTTATGGAAAATTACTAAAAAATTAAAAAGACCTACAAAACATGTCCCCCCCTCTTCGTAAAACCGATGGAAGCTGGGCTAGGACGGAAAACGATAAGGCAGAAGAATTTGCAAAATATTTTGCAAAAACATTTCAACCACACCCCTCAGCACTACTCACAGAAGAAAAAGAAATCATAGAATTCTTGGAATGTCCCCATCAAATGTCGCCACCAATTAAATTCTTCTCAACAAAAGAAGTCACAGCAGGGCTGAAACTACTACCAAATCATAAGGCTCCTGGACATGATCGTATTACAGGGGAAATGCTTAAAAAACTGCCTAAGAAACTCATCGCCCTTGTAACATCCATTTTCAATGGAATAATACGCATCGGACACTATCCTTCGCAGTGGAAACTGGCACAATTAATTGTAATCGCAAAACCAGGAAAACAGCTACAAGATGTTTCCTCGTACAGACCAATAAGTTTATTACCTTCTTTGTCTAAGGTATTCGAAAAAATATTACTATTTCGCATATATCCATTACTTAAAGAAAATGACACAATTCCAGACCATCAGTTCGGTTTTAGAAATCGTCATTCTACAATAGAACAAATTCATAGAGTAGTCGACACCATCAACGGAGCTCTAGAAAATAAAAAGTATTGTTCCGCCTTGTTTCTAGATATCGCGCAAGCGTTCGACAAAGTGTGGCATCAAGGCTTGCTATATAAAATCAAGAAATGTCTGCCGCATCCATACTATAATATACTTCGATCCTTTATTTCAGATCGATTTTTTCAAATAAAATTCGGAGATGAAATAACACCGTTTCATCCAGTATTATCAGGAGTGCCACAGGGGAGCATCCTTGGACCAGTGCTGTACACGCTGTACACCGCTGACTTACCTCAGTCCCCAGACGTCACCACTGCAACATATGCAGATGACACAGCCCTGCTAGCTTCGCACGAAAACCAAGAAACGGCAACAAGAACATTGAAAGAGCACCTCGAGCTTATAAACAAATGGTGTAAACTCTGGAGAATAAGAATGAATGAAACAAAGTCCAAATGTATAACATTTACCCTCAGACGAACAAGAAATACAAGAATAGAAATAAACGGAAAACTAATTGAAAACGTAGACACCGTCAAATATCTCGGACTACATCTAGACAAAAAGCTAACCTGGAAGAAACATATTTCGATCAAAAGAAAGGAAGCAGAACTGAAAAGTAGACAAATGATATGGTTAATAGGAAGAAAATCTAGTTTAAGTCTAGGAAACAAAATTTTACTCTACAAAACAATACTCAAACCTATCTGGTCTTATGGAATTGAACTCTGGGGAACAGCATCACATTCAAATATAGAAATAATTCAAATATTTCAATCCAAATGTCTCAGACTATTAAGCAATGCTCCCTGGTTTGTATCAAACGCCACTCTACATAAAGATCTCAATATCACCACTGTTAAAGAGGAAATCACTCTCAAATCTCACAAATACCAACACAGACTCGAAAATCATATTAATCATCTGGCCATAAACATCTTAGATAACAGCACAACGACAAGAAGATTGAAAAGAGTACATCCTCTTGATCTGGACCACAGATATAAGTAATATTTTTCTTTTAAAATAATTGTTACTGTAGATATATTTTGTTTGTCACAATGCTTGCACTATTGTATGTTTGTTTGTTATTGTGTTTTTTGTTATTTCAATGTGATATTGTTTATTGTTGCTTTTTATTTGTTTGTCTTTTTTTTCCTTTCTCTCTCTGAACTGGACAATTAGTTTAAAACCATTTTTAGAAAGAACCAGAATTGTATGGTTTCTTTACATGTCGATAATATATGTACAATTGTATTTGCCGAATGTTCGTGTAGAACAAATTGCAAATAAAGCAGATGTTAAAAAAAATGTCTATTTTTTCTTTACTCTTTTTTTTCTCTTTCACTCGATTTTTCCTCCAATGAATTATCTCAACAGTTCCAGTTTCGTCGCTGTCTTTTTTTAGGCAACTTCGTTGTTTCTATCTTATTTCATCATTATGTGATTTGTGTGACGTTTTTTTTCTTTTTCTTTCTTTCTTTCTTTCTTTCTTTCTTTCTTTCTTTCTTTCTTTCTTTCTTTCTCTCTCTCTCTCTCTGTTTCTTACTTTATTCCTCCATCCATTCTCTTCTAAACTGAAATATTACGCCTTAATTTTCGCGATTTCGCTTTACCGCGTGATCGTTTGAATGAGTTGTGGCGCTGTATTCACTTGCAGAAACAAATACGTGAATGGGCGTGGGGAGCGGTGGGGGCGATTAGCATACGCGCTGTGATCCGCGGCGCGCGTGAGAAAGCAGCCCCGCCCCTCTCGCCCGCCCGGGAGGGAGGAAGCGGAGTTGGGGACTTGGGGCTGCCGGAGATTCGACGCGGCGGAGCGGAGCGGGACGGGACGCCGCAGCGGCCCCGGTCAGAACCCGAATGCATTAAACGGCGCGAGGCCGCCCCGCCAATGAACATGACACTGAATCCAAGCAGGAAATACGTCACATTGCAGGGCAGCTGGCAGGAAGGGAGGCGCCACGCCGCGCCGCCGCCACCGCCGCCGCCGCCGCCGCGGTCACGTTTGATCGCTGCCTCCACCTGCGAACCAGCGCTTCCGCCGCCCCGCCCCGCCCCGCCTCTCTCACTCAACTCGCCGCCCCCCGCCTACTTCTCCCCGCTCCGCCCCGCTTCTCGGCCCGCCACTGCCTACACTTACTAACTCCCCGTCCCGCCCACCAGCCGCTGCCCGCCCCGTACCACCACCGCCCACACTCACTCCAACTCCTCGCACACCACACCCGCTCCCCACCTCCCTACCCAGTCCCGCCCACTGTCACTCCTACCCGCCCTCGCTCACCACACACCTCTCCCTGCCTCCCTTGCCCGTACTGCCACCACCCATTCTAACTCCCCGCCTCCGCCCTTCATCCCCAGCCCATAGCCATTCGTTTGCGGCAGCCCCCCCCCCCCCCTACGTTCTCATTTCCGCCCTCGCTCCCGCTGCCTCCACCTGTACCTCCGCCCTCGTTCCCTGCTCAACATCCTCTTCCTCCCTCAACCATGCCCTGTCGATATCTCTTTCCCCGCCCTCCCACCCTCCTCCACATGCCGACTCTTCACCCTGATTCCTTCCCCTTCAGCCCGCTCTCGTCCCTCCCTCTCCGGGGCTCAACACCGCCCTGCTCCCATCCCTGTCTCCGATCCCCGCCGGGGCTCCCGCCCCTCACGTCCCGCCCTTTCCTCTGCCCGTCGGCCCATTCATTCCGCGGGCGGGCGCGCAGGCAGGATTTGAGGCAATCAGCCTTAATGAGCTGCTCCACGGGGCTGACGGGTTTTGCCATTCAGTCGCGGCCGTGGGGCCTTGGGCCGAGGCGCGGACCTTGCGACAAAAAGTAAAGGGAAACTAAGTCTGCGAAGGAAACACAATTTCATTTAAATGGCTGAACTTAGACAAAGTGAGACGAGCCTGCCCAGGAATCAGTCGAAGAACAATAAATTGCTAATGAATTTAAAATTGTGAAAATGTAGATGTGAAGACGTGAATGCAACAGTGCACAAACACGTTAATCAAAGATAATGATAGTATTTCCCCCTAATTTCTCCCGTTAAAACACGTCAATATTTTTTTCGTAATTATTTTTCTGAATTTCCGTGTCTGTCACAATTATTTATACATTGATATTTCCGAAAATATGTTCTTTCTTAATTCCCCTCTAAAGTCTGCTTTCCAATTGCTCAAACAGAAAAAAAAGTATACTTCCTCTCAACAACGGTTAATTCTTACATTATAAATTCTCGAATTGCGTTGTTTGCGAATGTATACGTAAGCTTCCGCGGCGTCTCCCGGATAGCCGAGAATTTATTGTTTGCGAATGATCAAACTCAAAAGGAACTAAGTATTTGTGATATGTGTTTTCTCTTCCTATGCATAACTTTGGTATTTTGCTTAAAACAGCAATATTTGTTGACCCATCGCACCAAAAACAGCAAAAATTGTTTACAGGAAAAACAGGCGCCACGCGAGAGCCGTCTACACACAGTTCGTTTACCTGACTCGTCAAGCGGACATGTTTCGCCTCGAGCGGAGACAAAATATGCACGAGTGGATTGGCATCTGTCGGGCAGGCGCGTGGGAAACGCGTCTCCCACGCGTCCTGAGCCGTTGGGGTGGAGGGTGGGAGGGGGAGGGGCGAGAACGCGGCAACAATCTGGGGCAAGGCCCTCTGCCACCGCTCGTTCATTATGCATGTGCAGAGGGCATTGGGCTAATTGCTCGGGGTTAGCTGAGCGCAGCTCCTGCAAGCGAGGAGAAGGGGGGGGGGGGGGCGGCCTCGCCCGTTTGCCCGGCCGCTCGTCATTTAAATGCACCGCCACTTCCGCGCGACGCCGTTTAAATCAGGGCGCCGCGACGCCCCCGCTTCCGCCGCCGGCGACGAGTGCGTGCGTGCGTTAGTGGGACGGTGGGTGGGTGGTGAGGCCGTGAGAACGGACGCCCCGACGCCGCCCATGCTAATGGCCGGAGAGCGATTTCAAGCACGTCACGCGGTCATGAACTGGGTTTCTGTCTCTAGATTGTGGGTTCTTTGCGCATAATTACTATTTAGTTACTATTTAGCAATACAATCACGCTTTTCAACTGTTCACTCGTCGCATGTCAGAAGCGCTTACTTTCATTCAAGTATACAGTAATTAATTTTCATGCCATCTTGTAAACTTGTAACTTCAATGACAGTTTTCCAGTGGTTTGTTTTATATCGACATTCAATTTTAATAATGATAGTAATGTTGATATTTTATTTTTGAAATCTCTATTATTTGCAAATTAATATTTACATTAATAATTTTTATTTGGTTTCCTTGTGTTTTGATTCGCGCCATTGTAATATCAATTACTCTCAGTACTGTACTACTGTTATCATTCCTATCTATTCCTATCTATTTAGACCCGCAGCTATAATGCACGCACCCAAATCCAACACCATTTCAAGCAGTAACAATGGCAGATGGAGAGTGCTCTAAGTTTTTATCTAAATAATACGTCTTCTGCTCGAGATACCGTTCACTTTTGTACATATACTCCAAATTCTGTAACGTTTTGCAATTTTTACAAGAAAAGCAACGAAGAAGGCAATAAAACGTTCGTCACCCCTCTGTGAAGGGTTTACTACAGTTCTGGTTTTCAAATTCTGGGTCTTGTTCTCCTTTAATCCACTTTTAACTGTACTGTATTCCATTCATGCTTTAACATTTCAAGAAGTATATTACATAGGTTGCTTCTTTTTAAGAGTAGTGCATTTCAGTTTCAAAGATTGTTCTTAACTTTCCATTTTACTTTTCTCAAAAATATTAAATTTCCATTTCTTTTCAATACAAAAATGTTTGTGACCTTGCCAATCATTTCGATGTACTACATAATCCCCTCTTCTTCCTTTTACATTAAATATTATTTGATAACATATTCAATTTGTTTCTTAAGCAATTTTTATCCTTGCCAAATACCCACATATATATCTAGTTCACATTTTCTCGCAATCCACCTACTTCTTGTATATTCACTTGTTTTCTTTATTCTTTCACCTTTCTGTATTCTGTACCCCACATTACTTCATTTCTACGTGAAGGTGTGTTTCAATTTCCATACAGACAAGAGGTGTACAGACAGAAAGTAAATATCCATGAAGACTAGAGGGCTTTTGTTACGTATCATGTAAATACACACTTTTTGTGCTTGGGGCTTGCAATCAAACTATGCATCGGCCCTCCTTTCGTAGTTGGCGCCAGCGCACGCAACTCTTGCACACAACTTCTTCAGACCGCAGTTTCAGACGGAGATTTACGATGTGTGCAGAAATGCCATCTTATGCCACCTTATCTCACACATTTATTATTATTTATATAAAATCAAAAGATTCTGACACAACAAATCCATCCAAATACAGACCAATCACTTGCCTACCCACAATCTACAAAAAAATGTATGTTGTAATAGACAATTGCAGATAATCCTGATATTTACCTTGATACAAAAACGTAATACATCTCATATCATTGTAATACCTAACAATTTGTGTAGAAACAAATATTTCAATTGATTGATTGGCATGGCGTGTATCAATCAATCACTAATCTTTGCTTTTAAAAATACTTAATCTTCGAACTTACTCAAATCGCACTTTCTTCGCTCGCTATCTACAATCTCATACTCGCACACGCTTGCTCGCGCTATTCCAAACGCTATTCCACTCAATAAAACGACATAAGTAACAAATGACGGCAGATCGCTTATTGTACTAATTTTACGATTTTATTGAAAATTTGTGTTTATACTACAAAACCTGTTAATAATAGAGAGCGATAACCCATCTGGGGACCACTCCCTTTCATTAAAGATAAAAATCACAAAAGTTGGTCGATTAGAAATTTAAAATTTCTTTCTAAACGAAAACCCTAACTGTTTCGAATAATAGAATTAAAAACAATTGTTGGTGTGAGTGGTACCAGCGCACGGAGTGTCCGTCTTGGAAAAGGGGAGAGGGGAGGGAGGGCGTCTTGCGCCAGAGGTTTCGGGGCGGCCTGCACCTGCCTAATTAGCGCGTCGCCTCGCGGCGCAGAGGCGGTTGCCCAACGCGCGTGGAAATCGGCCCCGAGACGAGACGAGACGAGACGCGGCGCGACGCCATGCGTTGCGCAACAGGTGCTTTCGCGTGCGCGCTCTGCACACTGGGCGCTCGCTCGGAACGCTCCGAAGGACGGATCCAAAGACGCCAGGCTTGCAGGAGACTAGTGGGAATGCTCCATAAAAAACCAGGCTTGCTGGAGACTAGTGGGGATGCGCTTCAAGGACGACTCGAAAGGAAGTCAGGCTTGCAGGAGACCGGTGTGGATGCGCTTCTAAGGACGGCTCCACAAGAAGTCAGGCTTACAGGAGATAAGTGGGGGTGCGCTTCTAAAGACGGCTCCACAGGAATTCAAACTTGAAGGAAACTAGTCCCCACTTGCGCTTCTTAGGGAGGAGTCGCGAAAAGTCAGCCTTGCAGGAGACTAATGACGATGCTTGCAGGAGACTTCTAAGAACGTCTTCACAGTTGATCAAGCTTGCAGTAGACTAGTGGGAATGCGCTTCTAAGTACGGCTCCACAAGAATTCAAGCTGGCAACAGTCTTGTGGGAATGCGCTAAGGGCCGCTCTACAAGAAATCAGGCTTGCAGGAGACGAATGGGAATGCGCATCTAAGGACAGCTCTCCAAGAAGTCAGATTTGCTGGAAACTAGTGGGAAACGCTTTTAGGGTTGTCTCCGAAAGTAGTCGATCTTGCAAGAAACTAAAGGCGATGAGCGTTTCTAATGGCGACTCCGCTTGAGTGTCTTACAATAATGACTCTGAGATGCTCTTCGAAGAAGGGCTCCCCCAAGAAGATAATCTTACACGATACTAGTGGGGATGCGCTTCTAAGGGATGCATATCTTCGTCTTTGTCGAAACTACTGGAGTTGCGCTTCTAATGACGGCTCGGCAGGAAGAATGTCAAATAAGAATCTAATGGGGTAGTGCTTTTAATGGTGCTTCGCAAGAAGTGCAAGAAGCTATTGGGATGCGTTTATAAAGACGACTGTACACAAAGTCAGTCATAAAAAAAACGCTCTTTCAAGGGCGGCTCCATTACAAATCAATATTTTAATAAACAAATGGTGATGCGGCTTTGCAATAAGTCAATCTAACAAGAAAGCAGTGAGGATGCGTTTTCAAGGGTGGCCCCGGGAGAAACCAATATTTCAAGAAATTGGTGGATGTAATTCTAATGGTGGTTCCGCAGTAAGTCAAACTTACAAGAACCCAGTGGGGATGCGCCTCTAAATGCTGCACCGCGAGAAGTCAATCTTAGATACGCATCCCCAGTAGTTTCTTTTAAGATTGTCTTCTTGCGGAGCCAGCGTTAGAAGCGCATTGACTCTAGTTTCTCTTAAGGTCGGTCGAATTCTGTAAATTGGGTACTTTTTTATTTCTGATAATTTGTCTTTGTGAACAAATGTATTGTTTTCTTTTGTAAAAAAATTAACAGTTTCTGGAGTGTTTACATGTTTCTAAAATACAACTTTTTGCATAGAAAGTATTATTTCAAAACAATTTTTGACTGCTTATTGCGGCTCAGCCATTCGGAATATCCAAGGAGTTTATTAGACGAAATGTGAGTAAAATTGTCGTAAGAGCTTATTTTTGAAGTTTCAACGTTTCCCTGGATACCCTTTATATAAAATATGAAATATATAAAATGTGAAATTTTCGTAGTTTGACTGGAAAACAACAGTAATGTGTAGTGATGTATTCTGAAAACATATGATAGTCACATGTGTTATGCCAGCGTTGCTACGCGATAGGTCAACAATAAACAAAATCGAGCCAAGGTGGGAACAGATCAACAATGAAGACAAGATTATCGTAAACGCTCAAACCAACAGGAAAACAATAATTAATGGTGTTCTGTTAAACGATATGTTTCGCTTTACGTTTGCTAGCGTTTCTTCAACAATATGGAACCAAATTTATCGTGTGAACAGCGGAAAGCAATTGTGAAGTGGTGTTGTAAAACCAAGAAAGTTCTTGAAATTCAACGGCAATGAAGACGTGTGTACGGGCCAGAACTACCAACGCCAGTGACAATTGGACGCATTCGTGGCACATTCGAGGATGATGGTACCGTACACAAGGGGAGGTCTAGTTGGCCGCCCAGAAACAAGCCCTGCTATGCTTTTGGAACTTCTTGAGAACTCACTGCAGAAATCTCCAAAGCAATGTGCAAAAGAGATTGGGATGAATAGAACCAGCATATATCGTATCATTAAATCATCAAAATTGAAAGTTTTTATCCCAAGCCTTTTCAAGCATTAAATGGACATGTTCCTGATCGGAGAATGCAATACAGACATTTCTCGGAACATGATGCAACAGGATGAAGCCTTCTTAAATAATGTTGTTTGGTTCTATGAGGCACAATTTAAGTTGTACCGAACTGTCAACCGGCATAACTGTACCTACTGGTGTGCGAACAATCCACGTGTTTTTGTTGAAAAAGGCTGTTCATTTACCTGAAATCAATGTTTGGTGTGGGTTTCATGTTGGGATCTCATTGGACCATTCTTTGTTGAAAGAACAGTATCTGGCGAAGTATATTTGTAGATCTGTCTTAGCTGCCATTAGTACACTCCATGGGAATGAAGGGTTTTTCTTCCAATAGGATGGTTTAACGCCTCATTACCACCTAATGTACGTGCGTACCTTGATGACATTCTTCCGGGGCTCTGGATAGGTCGAAGAGGTCCGATTCAGTTTCCAGTACGTTCTCCAGATCTCACTCCGTTCCAGACTTCTGCATTCGAGCAACTCTTTACTAATTTTGTACACCGTAGAAAACCAGCTACAGTGGCAACACTTTGGTAAGAAGTTTAAAAGGCATGTTCTGCAGCCTCTGAGGACACCTTCGCAAACATTCCTCAAACGGTAGTTAAACGTAGAATGAAATGTATCGATACCGATGGTGGGAATTTTGAGCATCAATTATGACTATTGTACCTGTAAAAGTCTAAGATAATCATATTCTGTTTGTGTGAATTCAGCTTTCGTACGTTAACACAGTTTTCTCCTTGCTATGAAGAGTGTATACATTTTATCGCGTTATACATTTTATGTAATTTTTAAAAGAAGAAACAATTAAAAGTTACTTTTGTGTAAAATACTGTAACACTCCCGGTCGTCTCGTGAGAGAACGCCCGGTAAGCGGCCCTGAAATAGCTCAGTCGGTGATGGAAGGAATCGTTAACAGATACTGGTAACATGAAAGAAACACTTTGATCACTGGTAAAATCACTTTTATTCCTGGGCAAAATAATTCAAAATGCCCCAGGGAAGTTACACATGTAAATAGGATCAGAAATCTGAAAATTAGGTGGACAGATAAGAAGATGAAAAGTTAGTAGCCAGTGTAAAGCTTAGAAATTAGGAAGACTTATAGTTAGCATCACAATGGTAACAAATATTACAGACCAGTGTGTCTTAGCGCGACACCGCATTACAGGATTTTCGCAGGGATGAATACCCTGAATTATATTGCCTTGGTAAAGTTTCTTTTTGTGGGCCTAAAACGGGCGCGTTGCCGTCGAGGGGAGGCGGCGGCAACCTTCGCAGAGGGCGCGGCCGGGGCGATGTCCTTGTGCCCACCCAGGCACGCACGTCAGCTGATCGGCCGTCTGAAGGCGTCACCCAAAGGGGGGGCGGCGCGGCCAAGGGAAGGCGGCGGCACGGCCGAGGGAGCGGCGTTGTAACGGCGCCTGGCAGTCTGGTTGAGCTCGGGGTCGGCCAGCAGTCACTCTCGATTTCAAGAGCGTAGTAACCAGTCACGGATTCTTCTGATACTCGTGATTATTCACAATTGCAACTTTGGAAAGTCTAGAAATCCTGCAGCGACACATTCGCTTCACTTTGCAACTGATTCCCGCTTCAGAGAATTTTCTCTGCCCACGTTACTCTGCTCTATTACAATAGCCCACACCGAAGTTTTTTCTAAGTCCATCAGAGGCGAACTTGCCTCTGGTCGGTGAATAGCTCTCCCTCCCCGAGAAGTTTCTCTCCCGACTGCCCTGCTTTGAATGCCAATTTTATAAGTCAAATCTTATTAGGTTAACTTTTACCCCCCACTCGTTTTCTCGCATGTTCCAGCTCCTTAAGATAGTTGCGTCGCTATTGGCCGAAAGAAATGGCGCATTACGTTATTTCGACCAATGGTGACAGGGGTAGTGAATGGAGTTCCGACTCTTTGCATAACTGTGAGCGTCCAGAATTTTCTTTGCCCTTCTAGAACATGCTCGCACAAGACGGGCGTTGTCCGTGAAAGAATTTGTCGATTTCGGATTCACTGGATGTCGATTTCAATAGCGATCTAGAAAGTTCGCGCAGCTGGCCATGCGAACACGTGCTCCACAGTAAATCTGTCGACGACTGACCCTTTAACGACTTTCTTAATGTGCCGGAGGCGGAGACGGCTGTCAGATAAGCAGGGTTGCGCGCGTGAGGCCATGTCGCAATCTGTTCCCAGTAGAACTCATGGTGGCCGAGTCTGTTTGTTTAATTTAATTTTCCTGGCATGAAGAAATCGGTATCGCTACAATACATATTACAAATGTGGGAGTAATACAATATACTTCAATTGCAAAAATTGACGTTGCATGTATTCTGATGTTTTCAGTAAGAAAACACCTTAAAGAAATATTCAAAACATTTCACTTTGTGCCATTCCGGAAAAGGGCTGTTAATGAAAATATTATTTATATATCCCATGTATGTTAATATTCCAGCAATAGTTTAATGTTTTTTCTTTTACATCACAGTAATGAATTTCTACCCAGCAACCTGCGGACATAAATTGCTAAGTTCTATCTAAAGAAGTTGATCGCCCAAATGGTATGTTAATAATCTTTTTCGTTTCCTTAATTTTTCTTGTACTTTATTTTCTTGCTTAGTGTTTAAGGTGTATTAAAGATTATATTTAATAAAATGATTGAAAGAAAAGAATTTTGGATTTTAAGTTAGAAGTAGAATTCATTATACGATAAAATTAAATGAGATATAATTTTTACATTCCCGTATACGCAGTAATAAACGTAGTATTGTGAAAGTTCTGGAATGCTGCGGTAAATCGATTTCGAGATTTCAACGGTAATACAAGTTTTGGGGTCCCCTGTTACCGAAAAAGTGTTTTTTTCAAAACGTCCATCCGTCTGTTCGCCTGTCCGTCTGTCCGTCTGTCTGTCTGGTGTATGTGAACGACACTAATGCCTAAACCATTGGAAGAATTTTTTCCAAATTGAAGAAAACCTTGATCATTTGACCTGAGTCGAAGCTCTGCGATTTTGAAAATCATTCATTAGATTTTGAGGTACTTTACATGCAGCCCCTGGGACATATTCAAAATTTTCTCAAAAGTGGCTCCAAATTTTTTCTTTAATTTTCTTATAATAGACTAAAATTCACTTAGAAATGTGGCATATGTACGATTTTCACGGTTAACTCTGAAGTTTTGAAACTTTCAAATAAAATGTGTTGTTCACAATTTGTTCTTTAATTAAGGTCGTGTACATTTTTTTGAAAATTTTGATAGTTTTCCCGCAATATTTCATGCAATTTGTGCAACTTTAAAAGATTACAAAAACAAGATTTTCTCAAAAACGGCTGCAAATTTTTTCTTTAAACTTTTAGTAAGGATAGCGCTAAATGCATTCTATATGATGATGTATTACTCTATTTTTCAAAAATTACAAAACTATATATTTTTGACTTGTTTCTCACGACGTTAATATTTACATTAGCAACAATTTGCTCACATTATTATATTTATGTGTACTTGTGCTTTAAATAATGTCATATAAAGCTTCTCGAAAACTTGACAGTTTTCTGTCAAAACTTGCGCAAAATTTCCCAATTTCAGAAACGCTCAAACGCCATTTTTTCAAAAACATCTCAAACTTTTTTCTTGTATATTTTCGAGTGGATTATGAAAATTGCAGTCTTATATACGACGTGAAGTTCATTTCGTTTTGCTTAAAAAAAACACATGTATTTTTATTAAATATCTCTCGCGCCGTCAATATGCACATTTCCAGCAATTTGTAAACACTGTTATATTTGTGAGTAAATGTACTTCAAATGACTTCTAATGAAATTTTTCGAAAACTCATAAATTTTTTGTGAAAAAGTACTTCAAATTTTGAATATACTGTAGCACTTAAACGCAATTTTCTTAAAAACGGTTCCAAATTTTTCAAAGAATATTGCCTTTTAGGACGCGGTTTTACTGTTCTTTAATATCAATAAAATAATATTTCCGTTGTATTATTAATAAAACCGAAAAATTAAGAAATTTTGAAAAAATGTATTTTCGTCGGTAGACAAAAGTATGTGAGAAGCTACCGAAACCAAAGGAAAAAGAAAACTAATACGGGAAAGTTTGTGCGATTCTGTAGCACCACTAGTTTAATAAGATGTTTGTACTGGCGATGTAGTTCTTCCTTTGTTGCTGCGAAATCAATTTTGCTCTTTATGCGTATTTACTCTTATTGAAGGAGTAGGGTTAATAAACAGAGGTCATCAAACTCGCCATGTCATTTTATATAACCTTATGATCATCTTTCATTTATGGCCTCATGATTCAAGTCAAAGACGGGCTCCTTAACGATCTAGCTGTAATTACTCTGTGATTCACCTATGGTCAAATGTACACAATTTGTGTATTGAAGAGATATGCCTGACGTATAATCTGACGTGTGACAAGTCATGGTTCATAGTCTGTAGCCGGGTAATGTAATCATTACAGCTAGTCCCATGCACTTCAAAAAGTAAATTTATGAAAAAAAATTTACATTTAATTATAAAAAAGTAAAAATAATGGAAACTACATCAAAGCAAAATAAAATATGCATACATTTTCAGTGGTGATTTATTTATAAACTCATGGAAATCATGAATACAAATTAATTGATGAATTGAATCATTTTATGTCCAAACTCTATTTGATTAATCTCACTGACAGTCGACCATGTATTGGACTATAATTGTTTTCTTTTTGATGATTGTGTACTGTACTGATGAATTTTGATGCAAGAGTATTGTTTAGTCTCCAACTAGCTGTAAGATTTGTTTGTTCGTTGTAAATTCATTCCGTGTATTTTGCACATATTATATAATCCAGTATTGTCAACACAAGACACATTTTAAAACTATTGCTAATTTTTAACTTTCATTTTGAAGATTTATTTAGAAAGTGGGAAAATCAGTAGCTAAATAGAATTATAAAGGAGTTGAAATAAAAAATTGATTTAAATAAAAGTTCTACATAACCTTAAATGCTACATTATTCCAGCTACATTGAGAATTCTCCTTCTTTTCTTCCATATGTGAATTTTTCGATGGGAAGGAGCGGGAACCGTAAAGTTGACATAAGACAATGTTAAGAAATTAGTATATTTCCTGATAATCAAACAAATATGTAAAACGAGATGATGTCATTAACTTTAATTGGTCAATAAATAACAAGAGTAATGACGTAGAGATGTGACAGACAGTACGAGAATTCTAATGTCTCAATTCTAGATTAAACATTTTACCTTGCAAATTGAATTTCTTCGAAAAAGCTTTTCCACGTTACTTCAAGAAAAGCTCTTTATTCTTTTCAACCTACATGCCATCTTTCAACAACTTTAACCTTTCTCCCTATAAGCCTCATCCCCCTTCACCCCTTTCCCCATACATCGTATCCCTCTTCCTCCTATGCTTCTTCCCCCGTACGCCTCTTCCCTCGCACGCCTCTTCCCCCGTACGCCTCTTCCCCCGTACGCCTCTTTCCCTCTGCAATCACATCGGAGACCGCGGCCGCCCACGTCGTCTGGCGCGCCCCCAGGTTAGCTCCAATTCACGCGTTCGCCACCTCCAGGTGGCAGGTGCAGCACAGGGCTAACAACAAATTAATAATAAAACTCACGCGGCAGTGCTGAGGCGGTCTTGTTCTCTCTTTTGTGATGAGCGAGGACAGTTCGGCGTGGCGACGTGGGAGGGCGGCGGCTGGAGATGGCATGGAAGGCGGAAGCGACCGCGGGGGTCGAGGATAAAGATTAGCCGCTGTAACGACGATGCGAGTATTGGCTGTATTCCTTATGTGGTGAAACAAGTGTGTTTCTTTTAGAATGTTGGCTGCGGTAGGCAACGAAATCACCAAATCATTCATCAGTGTACCGAAAATATTTCGTTGCGCCACGTGGCATAAATTTCCATGAAAACAAAGCTACAACGCAATTAGATATGATTATTGAAAAATATTCGTCATTCAGTGAATCATTCTTTATATTTGTCTAATATACATAATTTATTATTATTATTATTATTATTATTATTATTATTATTATTATTATTATTATTATTATTTTCATCGTTGATTCAGACGAACAAATCAGTCTCAGTAATTTTCCTACATATTCGGTGGTTGATTAATTCATTAAGTGATGTCTGCGGGCACGTCAACAGCTATGATAATCAGCCGTCCTGTTAGTGTAGAGAATAATATATCCTGTGAAATTGCGGTGTTCCTCTCCACTGGATGGTGAGATCCGGCGCCGACCTACAGTGGAAAATAAAAGGCGAGTAAACGAAGAAAAATTATCCTTCTAACGATTTATTGTAAAAAATCGTAATAATTTAAAGGATTTCTTACTTTTCTTAATTCTTCAAATATTAACATTTGCATTTACACAGAAGGAAACGATCTCTTCTTCTTTGTCATCTGCATTCCACAATTCCTGATTCATGTTTTTAAAGAATCTATCTATCAGAAAGATTATTTTTCAGTTTCACTATTGAAAATTATTCTTAATGGGACATTAAATATTAGTATACGTATGGTGACTATTAATTTGTTTCAGTGGCGACGCTATCTCTTCGAAATGCTAGTAGAAGACTATTTTCTTTCAATCCTGGTGTGGAATAAGTGAACACGCTATTGTTATTTTCGTTCTTCCAACTTGTGTGTAACTAGCAGCACTTATAACGATCATATCCTATATCGCGTACAGACCTTGAAACGGATCGGAGGCTATACTCAAAGGTGGGACGTCATTTCTCATCAGCCGAATCAGTCTGTCGTAATCAATAAAAGAAATCCAACAGGTGGCAGGATTTCCGACTTCAGCTACATAGTTAAGTCGAATTCAGCCGCTGTCTGGAAGAGACCGAATGCTCTCTGCGATCAACTGCTCTGATCGGAAGGTTTCTGTGGGTTTTCCAATCAACACCAGACAAATGCCGGAGCAGTACTTTGGCAAACGGGCCACCCACCGCGCGCGATATTTTCTTCCGTTTCTTATCCTCACCCCTTATTTACACACACTCTGACGTACACTACGCTACATACACATGCCGACAGTCCAGACGGGAGCTTACAGCTATTCCCGGTTCGATCGGTGTCCTGCAGGTGGGGTTGTGGGAAATATCCGCAAGCTGACGTAGTTCGACGCCGAATCTCGCCCGCCAGAAGGGAAATATCTCCGCTACCTCTCGCGATAAAATCATGCACTATACTTACGGGACTAATTACCTTGTTTGCTGACGCTCCCGGAATCAGCCATCAATCAATGCCAAACTTTCCAGCTCTAGTGAAAATTATGAAACAAGGATAAGAATAGAAATGGAGCAGTGCTGAGTTTCATGATTGGGGAAAATTGGAAAATCCCACAATCTTTTGCAGCAAACCTGTTTGCAAGTATTTCAGAACTTCTCGAGTCACTTTCGACTATCTCGTCTTGCGACGTCTCCCTAGAACAAGGGTTTCCAGTGGTGTCAATATCGACCTTCCAGGGGTCGATGCTATTTTCAAGGGGCTAGTGAGATCATCTGGGGGTCGAAAGCAAAATGTGCACCGGCAATTGGTCAGGGTAATCAAGATGCCATAGATTACAACATCAGCACCAAAAGAAAAGTTGACAGTTTTTTGTTTTTTGATTGATTGATTGTTAGTGATTCCGGGCGTGTTAACTGCTTAGATCATTAGTCCCGTAATTTTTGTGCATATTTCCCTCGGGAGGTGGCGATGATGTTCTCCCGCTGGATGGTGAGATCCGGCGCCGACCTACCGTTGCCTAGCCTCCAACCAGGATTCTCCCTCCCGTAGAGCACCGCCCCAGCCGGGGCAAGTTCTAAGTTCCCGACTGGTCTCCCGGCATGTGTGATAGTCTAGTGCATGTGATTGTAAGTGTGTTGTCCATGGCCCGTTCGTTAGATTACTGCCGCCATTCGCCTGATGTTGATCAGGGAAACCACGGAAAACAACCGAGCTAGAATGCTCCTCCAGACAGCGACTGATTTCGACCTAGCTGACAAGCTAGTGTCAAAACTCCTGCCACGTCCGCACTCGAACCTAGGACCTGCTGGTCAGAGGCGCTGCTGTGACATCAGTTGATGCCCTGAACCACCTTCCCTTTTTTTTCTCTTATTTAATATTTGGTTCCCTTATGTTTTCATCGAGTGTATGACAAGAATTCCAAGTGAATTCGAAAACAACGAAATTGTGAGTTGTGAATGAATAAACGTCCTTATGTTCGACTTGTCACTTAAAAGTGAGCACTAATTACTTTCGTAAGTGTACCGATTTTCAAATGAATGTGACATACAACTTATTCTTATTTAACTTTACTAATACCTTATTCACATAAACATACAAAAGCGACGCCTTTTAATGGTTATATAGATTCGCATACAAAACTATTAATGGAGCAGTTGCAGTCGTGGAAGTGAAGACAAATTAGAGAGACTTTTTGGACTTCCAAAATTAGCGGATAAAAATCTGTTAAACAAATCTGGGGAAGGATCAAATGTACTTGAAGATTTTGCGACCGAATGATTGGAACTAATTGAGAATGATTTTATATTAGGATTAGAGAATAACTCAGAAGAACAGTTGGAAGGTGATCTTCGTGCATTTTTGTCCATAATAACAAATATCGTAAAAAATGTAGCTTTACTAAACTAATTATCAACATCATCAATACCTACAAGTAATTTTTATGGTGATTGTAATTTTGAAATTGCAATATTACATGTTCATATCACGTAACATACAAACCCATTGAATGTTGGGAATTTTTGAAGGAGAGTATAACATAAACAGCTTCTACGATTCATTGGTAAGTTGATTGATGAAGTATGAAATAAATTTTCAACACAGGAAAATGTTTTTAAAAAGTTTACATCGTTGGCGACGCCACATTCAACTAGTAACGAAGTATTCCAGTATATAATTGTTAATTACAGTAACAATTATATTAACAAGGTCGGACGTGAATTCTTATCTTTCTCCCTCGCCTTTTTCGTTCTTTTTTATCATCATTTTTTTTCTTCGTTTTTTCCCATTATAAAAAACATATTAATTAAACTATTAACTATACGGCATACATTACTTCGACGTTCTTCTGTATTTCTAATCGACAAATTTGGTGATTGGTCAAAAGTTACAAGAGTGCGAACAAACGCACGAAAAATACCCCCTGTTTTTGCTCTCCTCGGTCGGCCAGGAACGCTCGAACACGTTCCACCCGGCTGGCACGCGAGCAGGACACATGTCTCCGCGTCGGCGCTTCGTCTCGTTAGCCCTCGCGGCGCCGCGCGGGGCGGCCGGCGCCGCGCTAACGAGGCGGCCTGCAAGTTACGACGCACACGCGGCGGCGGCGTAAGCCGAAGACGCACCGCGCCGCGTCGCGTCGCGCGCCGCGACGGACGACGACGGACAGCGGCGGCGGCGCTGCGTTGTCAGGCGGCGCGGCGACGCTGTGCAGGCGGCCCGAGGCGGCTGGTAGGGTTATTTACGGAGGGGGTGGGGAGCAGCGCGCGCGGCGTGTGCAATGGGCGGCAGGCGCACGCGGCGGGTCGGCGCCTTGGGAGTGCTGGGGGGTCGATCATGAATTCTTCTTTCTTCCTCGTCTTTTTCGTTGTGTTTTATCATAATTTTTTGAATTATCCTGCTCATGTTCCTTCTCTCTCTTGCCTCTTTATCGCGTTGTTACCTCTCCCTGTCTTCATGTTCATCTCTCATTTGTCACCATCTACTCATTTTTTCTACATCTTCTTCTCCTCCGTCTCAATCTTCTTCCCCATCTTTCTCTCCCGTACTACTATTCTTCTTTACCATTCCTCTTTTATCCTCCTTCTTCTGTTCTACTGTTTCTTTTCTGTGTCCTGTTCCTTCTTTTCTTCTTTCTTTTTTTATTTCTCTACAACCATATTATACTTACCTCCTCATCCTTCATTTCTTCACCATCCCTTCTTTCTTCCCTATCTGGTCTTTCTCGCTTATGTTTTTCAATCCCCTCCTACCTCTCCCTCCTCTTCTTATTGTTCTTCTTCTACCCCTATCGTCCTTCCATGAGTAGTTTTCCGTGATTTTTTTTCAAACACCATGCGAATGCTTTAGCAGTAACGGGCCACGCACCGAGCGCGATTTTTCCTTCCTCTTCTTCATTCTATCCTCTTACTTACACACACCAACACTCACATGCACTACACAATCATAATTGCCGGGAGACAAGCCGGAAGCTTAGAGCTTGTCCCAGCTGAAGCTGGTTCTCCGCTGGTGGGAGATATCTGATTGAGAAATTCTCCGCGGGGCGATATAGCTCGGCGCCGGGTCTCGACAGTCAGAAGGGGACGATGACCGCACCCTCCCGCGATGAAAACATCCACTACACTTACGAGAGTAACAGCTGTAGCGGTTGATTCGCCCGGAATCCTCAATCAGTGAAACCGTGCTGCCCGAATGCCGCGCTGCGGCCTCCGCCATCGGTCTCGGCCTCGCTTCCGGTGCAGGCGCGGCGTTCGCAACCCACTCCCAATCCAATCCTAAGCCTGAGCCTAAGCCACTGTGCATGCGGCGGGATAGATTTCGTCGCGTCGCTTCGCGCGTCGATCGTTTCTTCTTTCTCGGCTGTGTTCGCGCGTAATCTGTAATCTGATTAGGCCCCGCTTGTCAGGCGCGAAGGCAGTGGCGGCGGCGGCACTGCCGGGCATTCCCTCCGCACCGCTAGTGGCGCCTGTCACAATGCCTCCTCTGCCATCGCCATTGCCGTCGCCTCTTTCCCGCCATCGACAGTGCCTTTGCCCCCGCCTTCTCCTCCGCATCCGCTTCCACCTCTGCTTCCGCCTTCGTCTTCGCCTCCGAGTTCGCCTCCATTTCCCCCTTCCCCACGGCCGTCGCCTCCACTCTCGCTTTCGCCTCCACCGTCGCCTCCGCCTCCGCCTTCGCCTCGGCCTTCGCCTCCACCTTCGCTTTTTGCCTCTGCCCCCCCCCCTGTCACCACCTCCACGAGCTACATTGCTACCACCAATTCACCTCCGCCACTGATCCCCCCTCCTCCTTGCACTGGTCTCGATCGCGCCCTCACCTTTGCTTCCTTGGTCGCCATCGCTACCACATCGTCCTTCATTGACGCCACATCGCCCTATGTACTGCACCGGTATTCTCTCATTGAATACGTTTGCTTCGTCAGCCATTGGCACTTCGAAACAATTCTTCTCCTACTCTTTCCTATTCTGGTTTCTCATTATCCAGTGGTGAGCGGCGTCTTTACAATGTCTTGAAGGTCGTACCGTTTCTTATTTCTACTTGTGCTCTCATTTTCTGCCATACAAAATGAAATTCGAGAAGTTCCTTAAGGGTGAGTTTATTTATTTGCAGTGAAAACGCAGTAAACAGTATGTGGACATACGATGGCGAGTAGATTCTGCCTACGTTTTCTTGATGTTCGGAATACTCACCCTCTCTCATTTTGTACACCTAATTGAAGTATGGATAATGATTGCATCTAGATATGTTAGCAACATTTAATATTAGGAAATATTCGTGCTCGTGTGACGGAAACTATTTGTATTGGCAGAGTAGTTGGAAAATATTTAGTATTACGGTTTTGAGAAAATGTATTATTCCCTACCTGTTAAATGCATCTTTCTACATGTGCTAGGAAAGTCTCTCCGCACCGAGCGGAGTGAGGGCCTCTTATTAAAAATTGCTTTTATGCTGACAGTAACCAGATCACTGGGTAACAAATGAAGAGTTTAAGACTTTCAGCATCTATTATGATTGTGATGAGTTTTTACATTTTCTTTCGTAACAAGATACAGCTCGTGCTACCAACGTAACTTGTGGTTGCTAGCACTCTCATTATCAATGCGTCACTGCGGAGAGACTTTCCTGGCACACTGTATCTGATCACCCCCTCGGGATCCCGGTAGTGGCGAGTGCTGCTGCAGAAACGGCAGCCACGCAGCGGCGGCGTCCCTCTCTCCGGCTCCGGCGGCGTCGGAGGCGCTGCACATACGAGGGATTACCTGAGGGGGGAGGGGGCGACCGGCTCGGCCGGCGTTGCTCTTTTTCAGACTCCGCTCGCGGGAAAAAGTCGAGCGGCGGCGCGCGGCGGCCAAAAATGGCGCTCGCTAACGACGTTTCCTGGCGGCGGCGGTGGCGTCATGTAAATTTCTCCGCTCCCGCTCGCCGCTTTTCTCTCTGGTTATGTTTACTCTCAGTAATCACACAAAAATCAAATATAGTCAAATCACTGTTTATACAATTAAACGAGAATATAGAATATCGTAATGTAAACAGTAAGTTTTAGAATTACTTATATTCAAGAGAACTATATTCCGAATACAAAATTGTTATTAATACTGGTAAAAGTCTGAGCCTTTCGGCTGGTTTGAAGCCTTTCGTCAATGTATCAATGTGTAACGAATTCTGTAATAAAGCGGTTTTGGCGATTTCCGGGCTCTGTGACGTACTGTGCGTTGCCGTTGCCCTCCATGGCGTTTGCGTCGACCTCGAGCTGCGGCAGGTGGCCGCAGCGGCGCCGCTTCCTGGATGCTGCCCGCCCGACCTCCAGCCACCACCGCCGCCACCGCCGCCACCGCCGCCTGTAGTCCTCCAATCTTGGCCGCTAGGTCCCGTGCGTGTATCCCGTGGCCAGAGACCTGTTACGCGAGCCTTCGTGGTCTCCTTCGTCGACAGGTCGCTGCTACGCCCCCTTCCCCTCGCCGGAAGTGGATTTGTTCAACTCGCGGCCCCCAACAACCGCCTTCTGAACCCACACACGCACTCCAAGCGTGAGGCTAATTATAGCGTCTATGGATGAGATGGATTCTTTACGTCGCTTAATGACAGTAACTATACAGAACAGCTTCTTCGAAACATTAATGTTTGAAACAAGTGAAAAACAAAATCTCGACCGTAGGAATGTTTTTGAAGCTTTAATAATCATATTTCGGCTGCTTTACTCCTAGAAGGATTAACGTGAAACAATTATTTTCCGCAATTTTATGCTTGGCAGATTTTGTTTAACCTCGTCAGGTAATGCAAATATCTCCTCCAGTATATATTTTGATGATGCGAATGTTTTATTTACAGAAACGTTAATAAAATATACTTGCTTTCGATTCCTCGCTTGTAACGTATTTTATTGGGAAAGTAAGTGTTAAAAGTATTTACTCAGGCAACATTTTCATTTTTTGTTGATCTGTTTCGCTAACATTGCTAACAAATTAACGAGTAACTATTATTATCACCCAATTTATCTTAATGCTCTTATGAAGATCAGTAATAATATTGATTTTTAATGTCATATTCTCTTCACGAAGAGAAAGCGTAAATGAATAAAAAAAATGCAAATAACTGTAGTCTTTCTTGTATTATATAGTGATGGATTTCGAATCCTTTACTTTATCAATAATTTAAGACAACTTATTATATGAAAAGAAAAAGCTTCTTTCCAGTAAAATCTCTCTTAGAGGCAGGCTTCACTAGAGAGAAAGTTGTTGATTACAAAATAATTGCCATCAACATTGCCTTCACACGTAAAAAAAATGAAATAAGTACTCCAATATATCATTGAAATGAACTCGTGGGAATTACTAAAACCTCTCGTACAAATGCAGAGCAACAGAAAAATAAGCTCACCCAAGGTACCCACAGAGTAGCAATGAGTCTCGGAATTTTGTATTTGTGCCAAACATGAAACCAGCATCAAAGCTTTGGATTAGATACAGAATATTGGTAACATACGAACCCTGATAACTACATCTTCTTTTGACTAAGATCTTACACTTCAGATATCTCTACGACTATTTTGTGCTCAACTTCCCAGAGTATGCTTGTTAAAATTCAGACATAGCGGCTCATTTATTGCCACATGATTAGGAAAGGCACCTGTTAATTCTCAAAACATATCCTGCCCAAGTTGGAACATCACACACTCCACACGCAACCTCTCTTTCGATCTCCAGACAGCAGATGTCAAAAGTGGCGCCACACAGTGCGCGCAGATTCAGATCTTACAAGACCGAACACTGAGTTTTCAGAACGTAACATTTGTGGTACTAGTAATCACAAATACACAAATATGTAGCGTAGGGTTCTTCAATACCATATGTTGTCTCGATGAATCACATGAATATTTTCGTTGTGGTCAGCCGTACTCAGACTGTTCAAGTAAGTATAGTTATTTTTAGATTCTAAACTTTCGGGGTTGAGTTGAACCCTTAATCATAGAGATCTTTCTTTCAACACTCTTATATTTACTTTTTATATTTGTTTAGTGATGAAACTTGCAATTTTGACTGAAGTGAATATGACACATGTAAAATATGTACCCTATCACATTTAGTCACATGAAGTCAAAGAATTTTTCAAGTATTATATCTAATCTAAACCTTGTCGTTTTTTATGACCTTCAAACACAATTTTCCAACACGTTATAAGTCGTAGTTATTGAGAAATATGTTATTGAATGGCAGGATGATTATGGAAGGTGAGGAGTTAAACATAAATTCTTAAGACCAAGAACCCAGAACCGTTTGAATTAACAGTGTTGCGAAGAGAGAGAGAGAGAGAGAGAGAGAGAGAGAGAGAGAGAGAGAGAGAGAGAGAGAGAGAGAGAGAGAGAGAGAGCATTGGTTACACGTGCCATCGTTGTGTGGCGAGCGGCCGCCCATGAGCAAGGCTTTTCGGGATGTCGGCCCTCCGCACTGTGCGCGCTGTGATTCGCGTGCGTCGCTTCCTGCCGGGGCCGGTCCGCCCGCGGCTGACGCACCTGAGCAGCTGCGCCACCAGGAAGCGCGGGCCCTTCCAGCTTTTTGCCAAAAAATCACGAGCTCATCTCCATTAACGACGCAAAGCGGTCGGGGATTAATGAGGTAATTATTGGGCGACGATGCATATAAAAACATGCGAGCACGCGGCCCGCCGTTAACCCGCCCGCGTCACCCCGTCAACCACACCCCGCCCCGCTTCCAATTACGTCCTCCTGCCAGCTCCACGCTGCCCCGCCCTTCCCGCTTCGCTCCGCTCCGCCCTTCCCACGTCCTACCCCGCCCTCTCCCACTTTCCCTGTTTTACCATTCTGCTCCAATTGCATCGCCCCACCCCATTATCTTCAATCCTCCACACCCTGCCTGAGTCTCTCCGTTCTGTCCGCTTCGCCCTGCTCACGTCCCACCCCGTACAGCCCCGCTCCCCTTCCCCACTTGCGTTTCCCCACACTGCTCCGTTTCCATCCCCCGGCCCCAGCAGCTCCCGCCTCCCCCACGGCTTCCACCGCCCTCGTATGTCCGCCCAATCCTCTTCACTCCTCCCCGTTCTTCCTTCTTCGTCCCAGCCTCTCTTTTCCCAACCTCGCCCGCCCCACCATGTCCGTGTGGGTATGCAGACACCACCATGCCCACCCCATCATCCCCGCCCCGCCATGTCCACGTCGCCATGGCCGCTCCGCCATTCTCGCCCCCGCCACGCTCTCCCCGCCGTACCCCACACCATGCTCTCCCCTCCATGCCCGCCCCGCCATGTCCCTCGCGCCCGCTCTACCGTTCTCCTCCTTTCCCCTCCCCGTCCACCTGTCTCACTACACGCTAGGATCTTCGTGGGAGGCCGCGCGCTTTGGAAAAAGCGCAGGAACGAGTCAAACCTGTCCGCGTCGGGGATTGTTAAATTGTCTACTCCTGTCGTATTCTCGTCGTACACTAACTAATAGTCATTTAGTAAATGTGACTCTCTCATAGAACAGAAAAGATTTCGACGACAGAAGTTTGTGTTGTATTGTGTCGTTGTAAGTGCGTTGGCGTCGATTGTAATCACCTCTGAAGCAACTTAGACTAGGAGGTCTTGTGTTGTAGTTGTGGCAATGATGAATTTTCGTCATCAATTAAATCCCTAAGCCATATGAGAATTTCAGAGGTCTCTTCCATAGCTTCAACATTTGAATACTCGGATTATTCAATACAATAGTGTCTTTCAAGGGTTTTGGTAGTACACAAGATGAGTCAGGAACATTATTCGTAGGATTCGTCAACAACATTTCAGGAGTGGTCATCCATAAGGTATCAGTGGTTTGTAGTCTGACTAAATTGTTGGTTAAATTGTTGGTTAATTAGAAAGGGAGCTAAGGGTTTTATGGTTTACGGAGGTTCGAATTTATCTTTGAAAAATCTTGATTTTATGCGTGGGTAGTTTACATGTTTTCCCATGATTAAAATGATGGTAGTTGGGGAGGTATGCAGTTTGTTGTAGAAATTGTTTGCTAATTTGGCTATAGTTTCTTCTGATTTTTAATTCTCGATGCTTCTTAGCTCATTTGTATCGAACCAAGCTTTTAGAATTTATAAATATATTTTAGATCACTTTAATTTTGTTAATATTCAGAAGCTGCACCTCCCCAGATTGGGCATTCTTAAGTTATGGTAGGAAGGATAATTGATTTAAGTAGTAGCAATCGGCATTCGATTTTCAATGTAGAGCGTAGGTTTAATATGGAAAATAATTTTGAAATTTTCACACTAGTTTTATTTGCTACTGCATTAACATGCGGTTTCCAAGTTAACCTATTATCGAATACAATGCCAAGGTATGGTGCAAGTTTGAAGTGCCTTGAACTTGTGAACAAAAGTCGGCACACATGTTTTGAAGAAAATGTTGATATTATTTGATTTTAAAGGAATATTGTTTTTGATTTTCTTTTCTATATATTTATTTTTAACATGATAGCCCTTTAATAACATTGTAAAAAATCTTGAATTTTAATGAATGGGAACATTTGTTAACCGCACAAATTAGGCTGGGTGACTTTTCATTCCGCGTTCTAAAATAAAGCACACCAGCTGTTTTTGTGCCGGATATTGTACCGTTATTTTTAAATCAATGCAAAAGTGTTCAGAGCCTGTGTAGTTTTTATTTAATAATGGGAATCTGGAGTAGCATCTCATTACTTGTGATCTCAGGAAACGTTGTTTGAAGCATAGCAATAACGTTTACTGGGATCTGCAGGACGTGCTCGGAATGCCAGGTGAGTTTTTGTGGACAAACGTCCAAGGTATCAGTCGTCTCCGAGCCTTAATGAGACACGACGGGATTAACGAAACGTCCCGAACAAAGAACGCTGTTTTTTTCGGATCTGCTCTATAAGGAGATGAGATTAATTACAAGATAGCTGTCCCTGCGTGATAGGACCGCTAGTGCACGAGTGAATGAAAAAAGGTCTTTTGAATTTCGTTCCAGCCATACCGTTGACGTAGCATCTGAAATGCGTGCCGTTGTTTTATTGAAATCCAGAGCCACCTGCGTGTTTAATTCAGCGTGAAGACAATTAAAAATATCGTTTCGCCAAATGGACTTCTGAGAACAATTAGAGTGAAAAGAATGATCTGTAAATAGAATTCTGATCAATTCTGCATGATTTTGCACAAGGCAATTGTAGAAATGCTTGTTTGACGTTTAGCTTTGTAGAAGCTATTACTCGTGATAGAAGACAAACGCGACGAGGGGCCTGTTCTTGTCATAAGAAATAAATAGACGAATGTTGACGAAGTTGTAAGTGAAAAATGATGTAAAGAAAGCAAGGCAACTCCTCACTTGAATTCCATTTTTTATACACCGTTGTTTTTCTTGTTAGAGCAACTGTCACGAAATATCATTCTTTTGGTTTTCTCCAAGGATATCAGAGTTCACTTCTCATTTATTTTGTTTTCTTGTCTTTTTAATCGAGGTTTCAGTTTTGAAAATTGATGCTTTCGCGTTGACTAAGAAGGACTACTTTAGAAAAAAGAACATTTGTTGAAAACGTTCCTTCCCCCCTAAGAGAATTCGCTTATTAGAGGATTCATTTGTGATTTGGGATGAATTTCTTCAGTTATAAACTTATAAAGAATGCTATAGTACTTACGACATTCAACGCATACAATTCAATGTTTAAGTAATGGTTTATAAGTATATTAACTTTAAAAATTGATTTAAGATTGTAGAATAATATGCAATCCTATACCTTAAAAATCATCTGCTATAAAAATCACTTCTAACCAATTATTTTCTTTATGGTGCCGCCAGAGACCTTGTTTACTAGTTAAAAAGCAGGAAGACAATTGCGAATGGAACGGGGAGGATCCACAGTAATGATCCTCGTTTCTGTAATTTTTGAAAGTCGCAGGAAAAAGCAAGTGTTCGTGAATCCAGAGATGCCTCAGTTTGTGTTTACACTTCGTGCTGTTATCCATATTCCCGCTGCGGTACTAGAAACGCATTTGTACGGCGTAGATAATACATTTAGTCGTTTTTTCTTGGAGGGGTTGCGAGGGGTTAAGTCTTTTTTATTAGCTGATTAACTGACGTTGCCCTGGTATTTATGTCTTTCAATAATATATTAAACAGCCTGACCGCCACTCCCAGCTCCGCCCACCTTGCCCAAACCTGCGACTCTCCCACCCGACCACTCCGCTCATCCGTCACACCCCACCAACCTCGCGCGTCCTGCACACCCCGCCCACCCCGCTCATCCAGCACACCCCGCCCACCCCGCTCATCCAGCACACCCCGCACCATCCGCCCACCCCCACCACCCAGCCCATCCCGCTAATTCAATTCACCCCGCCCATCCCGCACCACCACCCACCCCGCTCACCCCGAACACTCCGCCCACCCCACCCACCTCGCTCATCCGGCACACCCGGTCATTCACTATCCATGTTCTAAAATCATCGATATTTTTTGCAATCGCTAGGACCAGGCCATCGCACTGGCTATCGGGTGAAATGTACACACTCTCCCTCCCTTCCAACACCAACCCGCTCCCGCTCGTTTGATTTTTTCATGATTTCTTTTAACCAAGTTAATGCATTTAACATTCTAACAATGATTTGAGATCATTGATTACCATCAGATAAAATGATGTGAGTTTATTTGCGCAAGAAGATTAGTTTAAACAAACACTGTGAAGTTGCAGAGACAAAAGATTTACTAATATGAAAGAAAGAATTGTAGAAATAATATTATATATTGAGGTGACTAAACAACCCGACGAAACGATTTCGTAATACATTTAAAAAAGTTGAATGAATTATAAGAATTCTAAAAAATATCAAGTTATGAATGATTATAAATATTATTTTGGAAGTAATTTAGAATTAACATGCACAGCATTTTCTTCTTTTTTCTTTCTTCTAAATTTCGACATTAGAATTTCGAGGATGTTTTTCTGTTGTTTATTTATGCCAGTAATACCTGATGTGAGGTAATTCTGTAAAATTGTTTCAAAAACGTTATAACTTTTATTAAATACTTACTAAATTCTTGGATAGTTTCTTTTCCCTACCTTTAGAAAATAAAGAGGTCTTCTGACGTACTATAAGGTGGTCGTCTTGTCCACGAAACCATTATGAATTAGAGATTCACTGAGATCTGTTCGCAAGGATATGCAATTAATAGGAATATGTATTATTAATTACTTAAATGGTCTATTACAGTCTTGGATAACTACATCCTTTGTTATTTACTTACTTAATGTTTTATTCTCTTTTCCCATGGGAATAAAAAAGAGGAGAGGGGTGAGCCAAATGATTGGCTTGTAATAAGTCATAAAAAAGCTTTAGTAGTCAGTAAATGTTTCATAAATGGCACCCAGAGAGTATAACTTGTTAAAAGTTTAAAGCAAAGGCTAACCTCCTACGAACTTTCGTGAACCAACTGGATCTTTATGAATAGGAACATGTCTTTAATTGTCTTGAACTGACGTGTATGATGATTACTTTGAACATTAGCTTCTGAATGGGAGGGAAGTTTGTTATAAATAACAGTACATAAAGCGTCAACACCTTCGATGAAGAGGAAAGGAGTGCGCTTCTGTAATTAAGATAATGACTTACTATTATTACACGCAGAGAAGATTGTTAACAGCATTCATATATTAGGCAAGGTGTTACTACATATTGATGTTACTTTAATCGTTCGGTGCATTAGTATTGTTGCTGCGAAGTATCTATTCTGTAGCAGATTCATTTCAAGAAGATTCATTTTTACTTTCCTCGTAGAGAGTTACTGTTTAAAGAAGAATTACGTGCCCAAACACAGTAAAACCGCGGCATGATCTTGCAGAACTGTTGAAAGCTATGCCAATGAAAGAAAAAGAAACTTTATAAAACCATTTTAAGAATCTATATTTATTAGCTACACAATGCTGCATGAAGTATATTCGATAAGAGTATGAATCACTCAGAAAAACGAGAAGTGAGACGACTTAGAGTACATTGCCAGTGTGAAAATTAACATATCTGTATTATTAATTTCGTAAGCGAGATAAAACTACGATGTTTTCGATAGATACACAGGATCTACGGAAAAATACGAAAGAAATGAAACCGTTTACACTTTCAGTGAAAAATGCAAATAAACAAAATGACGTCATGATACTGCGTGATGCTCGACCACGCTGCTGTGGCTAGAAGGTTGTATAGAGATTTCATCTTCTGGAACAGGAGTGTCCAACAGGCGGCCCACGGGCCGTATGCGGCCCGCGGTGCCATTTATTGTGTCCCGCGAAAGGTTATTAGTCAAGTTAGAAACTGACCGGCGAGAACATTGTGCGCCCAGCGCACGCGCCCTCCCTTAATGCACTCCATTTATGTAAATGTAACCAACACCAACACTCCCTTAATGTTAAAAGAGGTTAAGTTTAGTTTTAAGGATCTTTTTCTAGTAAATTCAGAAATTCAAAACCATCTCAATGTATTTCACTGCGTTATGTATGATACGACCTGATATCACGCATGGTTCCAATCCTCTCTCCCCCATTTCAGAGAAGCCAAGCAAAGTCAAAATCAACAATACGGGGAAGTCAGTCGCTGATCGCCCCTTCTTTACATGGCGGGAAAGCGGGAAAATATGGCCCGCAACCATATTAAAGGTTTTAATTGTGGCCCTTGAGGCCTTTCATGTTGGTCACCCCTGGTTTATAATATGACTAAATTTCCAATGCGCGCAGAAATTGACAGAAATACTATGCACCCTCCGTCCAATGTGAGGTGTCTATTTTTACGATAGATACACACGACCTCGAAAAAAAAGAATCATATCTTCTTTATTATGAATGGCCAATATGCGCAGAAATGAAAAGGAGATTGCAATATCCGGCCTTGTGAGTTGTTGTTCGAACTTCATTCGATACCCAGGATCTCGGTCAAAATTCAAGAAAAAAACAACAGTGTCGTTATTTAATGAAAAATGCAAATATTTGATTTTATAATTCTGCCTATTCTCATACTGCTCGTAGCGACTGAATTCTCATTCACAGTGCATCAGTGCTTTAGAATAAACTTATTTCATGAGACGGGAAGGCTCTAAGGTACAAGCTGCCCACCATTACTTTTTTTCTATGCACGCGATGCACAATGGAACTGCAAATATTTGGTACCTGTTCTCGATGCTTAAAGAACTGACGTAATGTATTTATAATGTGAATAATTTATACAAGAACTGAAATAATGTGTTATTACAGAGTTCTTGAAGACTTTTTTTAAAATATTTCATTTATTGCATTGTTATACGCGAGTAATTACGGTTTTTTTGAGCAGTGAGCGTTCTCATTTTGGAAAACCATTTTGTGTGATTTGGTTGAGCAGCATTTTTTTGCTGCATGCCACTTGTATGACGCTCCCACAGACCGGCGCGGAAGATCCGCAGTGGGTGCGGGACGGAAAGTTCCCCGCTAGACGCGGCGGCAAAATCCGCGGGACCGTTCACACCACAGCGTGAAATATTACACTGCGTTTGGTGAAGTTTTCCTCATCCGAGAAACAAAGGCAAAGGAGCTCGACCCAGAGAGGATCGAAGACTCCTGAAGACGGGCGGACTTCCAAGAAACTAGAGCTGTAGAGGAAAACTGCGACTGGGTTACAAAATCCGCCGCGGATTAAACGCTGCCAATCCGCTGCTACGACGCTCACCTACCGCGCAGGTATGAACATGCTTTTAAGGCAACACGTGACGCGAAATTTTCGCTGCGGCCATTCCGCACAGGCTGCGGATCTTCCGCGCCGGTCTGTGGAAGCGTGGACATTAGTATAATATCTTAATATCTGAATATGCCCTCACAATGGCTCCTGGCTAGCGGGATACCTTTCCACGCCGCAATCCAGGGTTCGATTCTCAGAGGAGAGTTAAATAGCGAGAAACGAGTTAAATACCCTCCTTGTGTTTCGCTTCGTGATCTATGACACTGAAACAGATCCCATGAAATCGAATTTTGAAAATCCTTTTAGGGAATGGCCTCAAAGACAGCTCGACGCGTAACGCGAACTCCGCTCATGCGTGTGTAGTGTGCGTGTGTCTACGTGTGTATGCGTGCGTGTCTACGTGTGTGTGCGCATATATGCGTGAATGTGGACATGTGTACGTGCTTGCGTGTGCAAGAGGGTGTGCACGCGCGCGTTGATCGATTGATTGATCGATTATTTTGGGTTTCTGAGAGCATCACTGTTGACAGTCGACTCTGCTCCGACGTGTTTCGTAGTGTAGTGAATGTAAGGGTAAACGTGTGCGCGTAAGTGAAAAGGAGGGAACAAAAATGAGAGAAGAAAGATCGCGCGCGATCCGTTGTCTGTATGCACTGCTCCTCTTTTGTACGTGTTGGTGTATGTTGTGCATATGCGTGTGCGTCGGAGTGAGTGCGTGCCATGCCGCGGGTGTGGGAGCTGCGCTGAACTAGATGCGCAGGGGGGCGTGGGTGAAGCTGTGGCATGGCGGTGGCGTGGCGGGGTTTGGGGGGTGAAGGTGAGACGGGGTGGGGCGGAGCAGGGTCGAAACGGGGCGCGACAGGACAGAGTAGGAGCGGCGTGTGGGCGAAGTTGTGCCGTGGCGGGGGCGTGGGGAAAGGAGGCGCGGCGAAGCTCGAGCGGGGCAAGAACGTGTGCGAGAAGTGGGCGAATGGGAGTGGATGGGGCGTGGGCGGGGTGTGGGCTTGGCGGAGCTTGGGCGGGGTGGAGTGTGGGTGAAGCTGTGTCTTCGTGGAGGTGTGGCGGGGGCGTGGGAGGGGCGGGTCTGGAGCGGGGCGGGGACGTGAACGGGGACATGGGTGGGGAGTGTAAGGAGCGTGGGCGGGAAGTGGGAGGGGCATGAGCTGGGCGTGGGCTTGATGGGGATGGGCGAGCGGTTTGTGGGAAAAGCTGTGGCGCGGCGGGGGCGTGGGTAAAGCAGCCTGGCGAGGCTAGAACGGGGCGGGGCGAGACGTGGGCGAGGGTGGGCTTGGCGGGACTTGGGCGTGGCGCAGCCGTTGCTTAGCGGGGGGCGTGGCAAGGGCGGAGGGGAAGCGGGGCGGGGGCGGGACGGAGCGGAGCATGTGGCGTGGGAGGTGGAGAATCCGGGGCCATGACCCAGCGCTTCGGTTGCGCCGTTGGCGGAGACCTCACGCCGACAGATGCGGCCCTTCCAGGTTTGGAAAAGAAGGCGATTTGCTGCAATAATGTTTTTCGCACTAGAAGAGTGATGGCAATGAAGGGGATGGCGAATAACACGGTGGGAACTATGATTAAATTGAAATACGCATAATTACGTGAATTTCCAGTTTGTAATGTTTTTGTTTCTCGCCTCTACTGCTCAATGACTTTTTTCTTTGTAATTATTTCTCTTTAATTTATTTATTCAATAAATCTACTCCAGATAAAAATATTGACCACATTTCTCATTGTGATTTATTCAGGTATAGAAGAGTTAAATGAGAAAGCGCATATTCAAAACTATATTTTTTAAATATTCTATTCTAGCTGATATCGAACAAATTTTTACTCATATCTAGAGTCAACGAATATTATTAGAAGTTAGTTTACGATGTTTTGACGCCTCACTAATGCAGTGAGAAAAAATACTTTATTGCTTCATTGAACCTGGGACCCCCATATTAAGGGAGAGAGAAGGTGACGACGGAACGGAGGAAATCATTGAGATTCCATTGGCTGGGGGGACTCGGAGCGACCCATCTCCCAGCCTCCATCGCGACGCGCTCTCGCACCTCTGCTTCTCTCACTCCAACCCGCACGTCGGCCCCGCCCACGCCCCAACCCATCTTTTTCCCATAACCCCATCCTCCGCCGCACGCACTTACTTGCCCCGCATCTCTTCTGTCCCACGCCCTTTCCCACTTTCCAAACTCGCCTGTTCCCGCGTAGTTTCTCCGCCCCCGATCGCCGTCCTCTCTGTCGCGCTCCGGGCCACCAGTCTCATCCCCCCGTGTTCTTTGTGATTGATTGGTTTAATAGTGATCCTCGGAGCGTCAACGGTTTAGAGTAACCTAATGTTTAGTGTATGCTACATGGGAGATGGCAGTGTCCTTGCCCATGTAGGGAAACGCTGAATAGTAAGATCCTTCGTCGACCAACAAGTTGGCTTGCGGGTTTTCTCCAACCACATATCTCCCACGAGCGGGGCACCGCCTACAATCGGGACTAGTTTTCCAAGATGTGTAGTAGTGTAGTGCATGTGAGTGGGACTGCATGGGGTGAGGATAGAATAAGTGAGAGGAAGAAAAGATCGCGCGCGGTTCGTGGCCGTTTGTTAGGGTACTGCTGCCTACTGATTGGAGAAACTACGGCAAATTGTCGATCAGAGCAGCCGGCCGCTAGAATTCTTCTCCAGACCGTTGTTGAATTCGACCTAGCTGGCTAGTCCTGCCACTGACGGGAAACGAACCCTGGCACCTCCCGGTCAGAGCCACTGCAGTGACATCAGTTGATGTCCTAAATCACCTAAGGTAGTATGCTCTTTGTGGTACTTCGCTATCCTTTTTTCTCTGAGCCATACCGCACCATCATCACTCAGGCTCCATCCCCGCCCCGTCCTCCTCTCCCATTCGCCCTCCTTCCAACCTCCGTCGCTCGCCCCCCGGCCATACTTCTACTCTCCCCCTCATTCTCTCTGCCTCCCGCACACTCCTGGTGCTCCCACCGCACCCGCGCTCCATCCCATCAACATTTTTCCTCCATCTCCTGGGGTGCGCCGCACCGCCGCGGGCGCCTCCGCGTGATATATGCGCTGCTCGGGCGCCCCGCTGCGGGAGGCGGCGCAGAGGAGGAGGCAATTAGCAGCGACGCGGTCCCAGATTAGGCGAAGCGGTCGCCCCTTCCACGCTGACCGCGGGCCACGAGGCTTAATTTGCTTTTTCTCATTTCCACTCCTTTAATTTCTCAACTCGCATTTTGCTTCTTTCTCCAATTTCTCCACTTGTCTCTCGATTTCTATCCCTTTCCCCTCCCTCTGTCCGTTCATTCTTCATTCCCCCTCTGCCCCTCTCTCACTCTTCCTCGCCATTTCCCTTCCTTCTCTCTCTTTCTCTCTCCCCCTTCTTTCCTCCACTTCCCTGCTTCTCCTACTATTTTCTCACCTCATATTTTTCTTTTACCAGTTTCTCCTCCTCTCGTAACTTGCTTTCCATTTCCCCCCCTTCCCTATGACTGTTCATCTGTCCTCTCTTCATGCTTCCCTTCCTTTTCCTCTATCTTCCACTGCTCTTAACTCCATATCTTCTCATCTTTTTTCTCTCACATCCCCTCCTCCTTCCCTTCCCTGCATCACCTTCCCTTTCTTCCCTCTTTGCTTCCCCTCTTCACTTCATCCTCACTCTTTCTTTCACTACATTTCCTTTCTCTATGCCTTATATGCTTTCACAATACTTCCTCTTCACCAACACTTCGTGGTCTTATTTTCAAAATTTCCAATACCACAGTAGTTGATAACTTTCCTTTTACCTGTATGTCAATTGCTAATGTGGGTTTAGATATCTTAATTTGGTATTTTTGTATTGCTAGTAGTTGTGTATTGCCTTCATATTTTTTTCAGTAATAGCTCATGATAATGAATATTTATCATCGTCATCAACTTCTTCTTCTTCTTCTTCTTCTTCTTCTTCTTCTTCTTCTTCTTCTTCTTCTTCTTCTTCTTCTTCTTCTTCTCCCTCAAGCATTAGACCGGTTGGTCCGTTGCGCCTCCTTGATCTAACCATCTTCTCCTGGGTCTACCAACGCTTCAACGTCGTCAAATCTATCACTTTCTATCTTTTTCACAGGTTTTATTTGTATAGGGTTCTATTACTATATCGAGCTGTTCTGTCAGCTTACATGTTACGAAGACGTTTTGTATCAGAGTATAGATACAGCTTATTTAATCACTAGGCATTTATTATTTCTCATAGCTCAGTCACCTTTGCAGCTACGTCAAATGCAATGATTCGATATTCAATTCCTTTACTTACGCTTTGAATAATGGAAGTTTTTATTACATTTTTGTAAATTTGATTTCTTTTATTTCACTTTAACCATTGTCAGTTTGCATAATTGTTTCCCTCAAATGTTCTTATAAAAGTATTCTTAGATTCAGTGGTTTTGTTTAACTTTTTATGTTATAAAATATTGCAACTATTATTCTCCACGAAAACTTACGATGATTAAAATATATATTGGAGAGGAAATAAAAAAATGTATTGAGGAGAAGAAATAAAGATAATAGCGTCAGAGTCTGATGATAGACACCTGCAAAATGTTTATTGTTTCACCTGACGAGAATAAAGCTGAAAAAACCCACTCCAATGACGGAGAGGCGTGTTTTCCACTGACCTACCGCGAACGGGTAGTGTCGAAGCAAGAACAAAATTGAATGTCTCTGAATGACAGAGATAATTTTTGTAAAATGGTATCATTCCAAGATAATGAAACATTTTTTGTAGCGTGTCCGTTGTAACGGGTATTAAAATAACAGATTCAAACGCCTTATCGTGTGGACTTTCGAGGCCCTGACTTCGTTAGGTTTCGCAACTTGGTAGCCTGATTTGCCGGGCCACGCCTACTTCCAGAACGAACTTCGGCTCTTTTGAAGTGATAACAGTAGTTACTCTGCACCTTGTGCGCAGCCCCGCTGCGTAACACGTTGCACCTAAACGACTTATCATCCTGCGGCAATGAGCTGTCAGAAGAAAATCATGGTCAGCCATCTGCAGCCAAGCACCTTGGAAATCATCTCTTCGACAAGTTCTTTATGTAATATTTCAATGTGGATTTAGACGAGAAGAAAGCTGAAAAAACCCACTCCAATCCCTCGTTCTTAGATGCATCTTTATGTTCATCATTTGTGATTTGGAATGGGGAACCACTACATGTATATTACTACCTTTAATATTTCCCGCCGTAGCCTGGGTATTTCTTCATCACCTGTTCCCCCAAGCAATCCCGGCCTCCGTGACCACTCCGCTTTGTTTTGTACTCAGGACTGTAAAACTGTAGTCATTATATCTACTTTAAAGACTGTACGACGGATTCAGTGATTGGCAACGTTCAAGGAATTTGTGAATTTCTGTAAAAAAACTGCAAAATGTCGTTTGCAAAAGATTGTTCTTGGACTTACGACACAGAAAGAGACAAAAAGCTGGAAACCGAGAAGGGAATAGGGTAAAATAAGATAGTAAACTTTTTACAAATTATATATTACTTAGGGGGAAAAATCCAAAGTCGAAACGTCGATAATTCTTGTTACTGCATGTAGTGAATTACTTCATCGAACTCATGCACTCAGATTCCTCGTTTCGTGGTCCTTGATACCGAAAACTTTGTTTACGGCAAAATGTCTATTCTTCTCTCTGACTGTCTGTTCGTCTGTCTGTCTGTCGGCCGGTCTCCCAGAGAGCCTACCTCCTTCTCTGTTTCTACATGTATTAGCAGCCAAACTGTAAGTATAATTTTCACCTACATTGATATTCGCCGATCGATCTGTCTGATTTTGCGGCCCCTTGAATTTGAAACTGATAGTTTAATATTGGAGGCACTTTACATGAAGCATCAAGGACAAATTTCAATTTTGTCTCAAAAGTGGTTCCAAAGTTTTGTTTTTTTCAATCGGATAGAAGAAAATATAGTTATCGAAATGGAGCAAGTGTGTTGAATTTTCTGATTTTTTTGAAAAAAAAATCAAAATTTTGGAAAAGGTATAATTTTTTCAGCTAGTTCCTACTACTAAAAATGTGGTCAAATATAAATTTCTTAAAATGTGAGTAGTTTTTCTGTAATTTTCCGTGAAATAAAAACAATTTTAAAATCAAGAATTTTTCAAAAATCAAAGAGTTCTAAATCCACTGAATAATAGAAAACACCATTTTGATGTTGTTTCTTTAGATGTTTCAAAAATTCCCCAAATGTAATTATTTTGATATATCTCGAACATATTTAATATTTATAATACGGGCGCTTTTATACATTATTGAATTTACCAAAAATTCAATAATAATTTCCAAAAATAATTTTTCCTTTTTAATAACTTAGTAAGTTCTTCAAATACTTTATAGAAAAGTTTATCAAAACTCGAAAGTTTCCGGTGTAAATTAGCTCAAAACCTCTCATAAGAAACGTTCATATGACATTGTTTTAAGAATGCCTCAAATATTTCAAATTATGTTTGTGCAAGTCGTTGTGGCTTCCAATCAAATGGACCGTACTCAAGTTTATCGCGCTTTCTCAGCGTTCCACCCGAAACCACACATCCTGCAGGTGAGTGAACGGCGTTATCAGTGCACGCGCACCCACCGCCTGTGCGCAGGTGCGGCGCTGGGCGAGAGGCGTTGGGTGGCGCTGGGCCGGGCTAGCGCTGGCCTTGGCGAGTGCGCGCAGGTGCCGCTATCGCCCTTCCGGCGCTCAGGTGCGTTCTCCGCGGCTGACTCACCCGCGAAAGCCCTCGCGGCCCCTGATAACGCCCCCGCCTCACCCCATCCCCGTCCCCCTCCCCTCCCTCGCCGCGCATTCCTCGGATCACGCGCGCGACGCGTCACCCGCTGGCGAAATTGGTGAGCACCGCTGCGTGGAAGTGGATTGAAGGTGGAGGGTTTTTCGTCTCCCGTCACCATTCAATTCAGTTCAGTGATGCCTTCTTTGCAGAAATACAGACTCTACAGGGCACCATTCAGCCTCACGATCGTCTTATCATTATGCGTTCACACATACATACATTTATCTATACAAAATACACACATACATTATCAGTACATAATACGCACATTCGTACATATATTATTAATCCAGTGGGGGGCAGTGCTAAACTCCTAGTGCGATCTTCTGTCGAGGGAAGGGGAGAGCACAAAGGTGAAAGACTGCGCTTGGAGACCAAATGTTGCACTCATCGTATGGTAATTATCACCATGATTATCACGATCGTTAACTTCATGATCATCGTCGGGAAAATTTAATGTATTTGTGTATTCAATTTAGAATTTCATTTTTTGTCAGAAGTAAGAAAATAATGGTCAAGACATTAGACTAGGAAAGAAAATCACTTTCTTCATAGGGGAAAAAACTACATATCTCAACATTTATTGTAAATGTCAGTGTGCAAAAATGGCGATGGAAGATCATTGTCTCATGTGAACCGAATACTCTGGACATGTTAAAACATCTACAAGTTGACAAAGAACATGATCCCTTAATATTTCAAGGATCAGCCTATTACACAGCATTAGACATTGACTCAAAGGCAGTATGAAAAGGGATAGGAGTGGCGCCTGATGAAATTTGGCTTCTCATCTTCAGAAGTGGAGAATTTGGACTTTTTATTTTAGGTTTTGTTATTCCATTTAATGCTGGGGGCCTTGAATATGTATCAATTTCCTCTCTTCGACATTGTAATATTCGGAATTTTATTTGGCATCATGCTGACATCCAGGGGTACCATACAATTTTGACTCCTATACTCTCCTGCAAGGGAATGACCCAACCACTGGCCTAGCCATATTTAATCTTTTAATCTCACGTTCCTTTGCATCAATCCCGGAAGATAATTAATTCTGTTGGGAATCTGTCAGGATTTACTTTCGAGCCACAAACGTAATGTGATATAGATTCTGCTCTTTGAAAATGCACAACCTCTAATCCAAATTGAGGCCAGTAACTTGGATTTTGGAAGTCAGTGTGCTAGCTCTCACTTCATTGAGAACTACTTTTACTTATTATTATCTTTGGAAGCACGAAATTAGTGGAAAGAGACTGACGAAATAATAATGCTCTAATAGTCAGAGCGGAATAGTTATCTCAGAATTAGCAGAAAATATCAGTGTGCAAAATTGATAACGACAGGTCGTTCACTCGTGCGATTTCACGTTACGCAGACAAATCTAGAAAAGACCAGTAAACTTCATTCACGTACACGTGCTCAATAAATATGATCATGAAAGGCGATTTGGAAATGCTCTGTGGAGAATGTTGATTAACAAAATTACACACACATATTGCATGAAAATTGAATGTGTTTCGCAGAACAGTATCCAGTACATAACGGCATTATTAGAGCAGATGCGATTTGTTTGTTGGTGAAGAAACAAGATTACAAAATAGATTTCAAATTGCTCTGTAGCTATTATATAATATCCTTGATGAGTCCTTTAAGGTAAAACAAAAACGAAGCACAATCAGATGAACAATTGTTTCCCATGTAATTTTTTTTAAAATTTCTTCGTTTCTGTGTAGCAGTTTCTGATGTTTCTGCTATTGTGCTTCTACATTATCCCAAAGGTTGTGTGTAAAATGAATTGAACCGCCGAGGATATTACTATGTTTTACTGAAAAAAAGGATATTTTTTCTGACACAAATGGCGAAACATGCACATTTGTGAATGAACGAAATTATGATACATAGTCGGTCAATCCTGCGATTACGCCCTGCGTGTCCTGCAATTACGCCCGACGTAGCCAGCCGGCTGTCAAAATTTCATTACACACACTGTTCCACTGTCAGAATTTCATTACACACACTGTACAAAATTCTAGGATGTTAAGGGTGCAGCAAAATGGGAAAATTGGGACCAAAAAATTCAATTTTTGCATTTATCAAAGCTTCCGAAGCCTAAATGAAAAAAATAATTTTTTATTGCTAAAATTATGAGATTATGCTGGGATGAATCCCACTATATTTAAAATGTTTAAATTTCTTGAGAAGTTAGGATGACCCGTGATGCATAACGTATCCTCATTCCCATCCCGAGGACCGACCGACGATCGAACTGAACCCTTATCATCACGTAGCATGCCCCCTCATCCAAAAGTACTCGGGCAGCACTTCAAGAACGTGGTTGCCGCTTCGAAATCCACCGAGTGTTGTAGTAACACAGAAATAAGAAGTAATGTTAATTTCTTATAGCCGTATTGTGAAATATTTCTCCTTTTTCCTTGTTTTAATAAAAACACGTTGTTGAAGATGTTCTTTTTCTAGTTGTGATTGTGCAAGAATATGACGAAGCATTGTTCGTGCAAGTTGGACGCCGTACCAATTTCCGCCCATTTGGCACGCACGTACATTTGTCAGCGGCTCATGTTCATGCCAACTTACAGCGCAACCATTTGCCACTGATTGGAAGAGACAAACACCTTTGGCACGGACGCAGGCCATGCTTGTGGACAAAGATGCGTCATTGATGCCGAGGTTTTCAAAACATCCATGTTTCTATGAAATATAGATGTGTTGAAGCCGATATTTTTTGAACTTCGATGTTTTCTGTTCAATGTTTTTAAGTTTTCTATTTTTTGTTCGTGGATGAAAAATTCCCATAATCACAATTTTGTAAAAGTTAAAATATGAAATAATAACTTATGGTACCACTGTGTGCTTATGTATTCGAACTAAAAGGGAACACGGTTTGTACTAATTTCATCGAGTAGACAACCCTTGCCTGGTAGGTTCCTGATGTTTCGGTACTTCCTAATATTTCGGAGATAGAGGCGTTTTATATTTAATACTTTTCATTTAAATTTTAATTATAAATTATTACACACTGCCACAGTCAAATTAAATTTTGTTGCGCACTAATTTGATGTTAAAGTTTACTAAACCAGTTATGAAACATCGACGTTTAAAAATATAGATAATTTTTGGTTGATGTATTTTTTTAACACTCATTATATCGCAGTCAAAATTAACGAAAATATTCTTCGGAAACGTTTACATAATTTCTGCTCAATTTTGTACTGTGAAGTTTATGCTATTCTTCCTGCACTCACATACATTCAAAAAAAAAATGATAAATATATTATATATACTGATACAATGAGTGTTCTATATTGTCTAATTTATATAACAAAAATAAATTATAAATGGTATCATCAATATTTACAGTGATTTAACGCAATATATAGGCAAAATTCATTCATGGATTCCATCCCATAAAGTAATCCAAGATAATATTCGTGGTAGACTCAGCTGCTAAGGAATCAAGTAAATTCCCTCTTCAAGAACAAACAATTTCACCAAGCCACATCAAAAAATTACTTCATAGATGTAATAAGCTCCAATGGAACACTACTACGTGCTATAATCATCCTAGTCACCTCCATCAAATCGGAAGTTTCTTCAAAAATAGCGCTCCTTTACTTCAAACAAGAAAAGAAGAATCGCTCTTGTAAGACGCCAATAGGACATAGCCATCTTACCCACTTACACTTCTTTAAGAAAGAATCTTGTGTGATATCACGTAACCTGCCTTTAACAATTCAATATAACTTAACAGATTGCCCAGTGTTTTCAAACTTACGTATGAAACATCCACCTTCAAGTTGCCTTTCCAAAGTACTTACTGAAACATTTCACGTATATTATGTTTTCAAATTTCTAAAGGATATAAACTTATGAAAAATTGTTTTGCTTTGCATTGCAATTGTATGCAGTGTAAAGAATTGTATATATGATCGCTTATGACCTTTCAGTTCATGCAATAAAAAAAATTGAACAAATCGATGTTTGGCAACATCGAAGATGTTTTGTTCACTACTTTGCATCACTACTCGTGGATGGGCCGACGCGCGGGCGCTGCCGCTTTTGGCCCTCGCATCTTCGAGACGAATGGAAATCGATCGCCCGCGCGGCGCGGCGCGGCGCGGCGCCGCGCCTGCGGAGTGCCGGAGGGCGGGGCCCGGGACGGGTGGGGCCTTTGTGCGCTATTTCGGGCCCATTGTCGGTGCACCTGCGGCGTCGCGTCGCGTCGCGGCCACGTGGCGGGTCCAGGCGTCGCGACGCCGCCGCCGCCTCCACCTGTGAAGAAACTCTCGTCTAAGGAATGGACGCGTTTACTGCGCACTTCGTTTCGGCGTCGGCGCTCGCACCTGTGGACAACAAGAGCTATATACACAAGGCCCACAGTGCATCTGGCTAGTTCCTGCTCTGGAGCAGTTTAATTTTTCCCTCCCTCTTGTGAATATATTATGTTGAAGTGAATATATTATTTTATTTTTTTCCTCATAAGTTATTACTTGTTATTTCCTTCAATAAGGAGATCGATGTACACTGCATAACTGACCGAAATTGAGAGGCTCGTGGTTAATATGGAATTATGAAAATAGTTGAATGATGCTTTATGTTGTCTTATAGAGGGAATTATAAAATGGAATTATGGGAGGGAAATAAGAAAAGACAAATGAGTCAAGTTGACATTTAGTTAATTAGTAAATAAGTAAATCTGGATCATTAAATTGAAGTAAAAAATTATATCTTGTATGTATCATGGATGGTAACTGGTTCTAACGACTTAGGGGTGACAAAATGCACTCGGACTTTTTAAATTCTTAAAACCCTTAAACATCCATGGTGCAAAAGTAACGACTTCAAAGAGAAACTGTTGTCATTGTCTTTGGGTTGATTGAAAAATAAAACTCGTCCCCTTTCTTTTAAAAGTTTAGCCAACATATATTGCAATTCACAGTTCAGATGAGATCATGTATATATCCACAATATTTCGAGAGATTGGTAGCTTTCCATCTTTATCTCTACAATACAATGACGCGTCATATGTTTTGTATTGCAGCATTATAAACGTCCGTTTGCGTTACAAGAAATTGGTTATAAAACTCACATCTTACTGCACAAATTATGACGTATTTCCTGTTTACTGCACGAATAATAGCGTTTTCGCACATTGAGTCAATCGCAGCGAAGGAATCGTGGGGATGTAGCGGTAAACAGAACAGCCGACCATCGTTTTCCCCCTGTGATGTCAAATACTCGTGACATTGCTGTAAGTTGTTTCCAAAAATTAACTTTAATTCTCTTGTATAATGCTCTTATACAAAAAATATTGTATGCAACTCGTTTAAAATGATGCTTTATTTGCAATTGTACAAATTTCAATACTCGCTCGTTTTCAAATCATGTATTCATCCAATAAAGTTTAATATTTTAAAGTAGTTGAATAATGTACTAATATAACATTCAGTCACGTACTATAAATTTTGATAAAAAGTTTTATTGTATAATAATTTAACACAACATTTTACGGATGTTAACAAAACAATTTTACTTGATTTCAATTGAACATATTAATAAAATTATGGATATTTACCGGTTCGGTTCTTTCTATTTTTTTGAAAATCACTTTTACTTTTGCCAGATGGCAATTACAATTTGTTTTTAGTTTATTACTGATCGATTTAATTGTATGTTTATTTTGCTTGTCTTAAGGGACTAAAATTTTATGAGAGATATTTATTTTGCAATTTATTTAAAGTTGATTGATAGATCATCTGTAGGAAGGAGAAGAGATGGAGTGAAGAGGGATCTAATACTAAATTTTCTCGAATATGAATCCTTGAAGTTCTGCAATCGTCTTCAAGTTTCTGAATCCGAAGTTATTGAATCGTTCGAACATCAAATAATTCCAAGCCTTCAGTTATTAATTCTTGGTAATGCGAAACCGCTGGTGGACAACGAAGGGAGTGAATCACGTGGTGAATATTTGTAGAAGGAAAATGTAAAGTTTAGTATATTTTGCGAGGTAGATTGTGTTATTACCAAAACAAATTAATTTCATAAAACAGTTTTTATTCACAATTGCTGAATATACCGACAAAGCCGTTAATATGCGTAGTCACAAAAAATCCAGGAGATTTACCATCCAGGGGACTTGCCAGATTTAACACAAGCCGAAGAGATGTTCAACAACAATGCCATGGTTATGATCCAAACATCAGAAGCGAAGTCCGTAATACTGGCCGGCAGCGTAGTCTCTCGCTAACTTGCAAACACGTAGCTCTCACTATGATGGGACGACTGGAACTCTCCTCACTGCTCGCTGCGCGCCGTTTTATACATGGTCAGGGCTAAAGGCTTGCCGGCTAGCCCGGCCGTAGGGCCAATGGCACGCTCGGCTGCTGAATCCGACCTCAGCAACCTCGCGTGAGCGGTGCTCGTATTTTCCCGGGGCGCCACCGCTTCGCTGCTGCGTCCATGTGCCAGTTCTTTCAAAGGGGCGCGGGCGACCACTACATTTCGAATGAATGTTAGAGATATATAATTTACAAACATTTGACTTCCTACACTTAACTCCTTACAAGAAAATCAATGGCCAATATCTAGACTATAGTAAATAATAACCTTTTTTATCTAATCCCCATTTCCCACCCCCACAGAAAAAAAATTTAAGTAAAACTGAAGAAACGCACCTGAAGTTGCAAGGAATGTGGTGATTCCCTTTTCCCCTCAATTCCCCTTTCGTCACCCCCAGAGAAAACTGAGATTTAGGTAAAATGGAAGAAATGCACATGAAGCTGCAAGGAATGTGGTGATTTTCGAAAAAAAAGTCACCATCGAGATGGATGGAGAAGAAAACTTAAGTGGAAGAATTAAAGGTGCAGTGATAACGAAAGTTACTGAACATTTGTGGGGAGAAGTTCTGAATATTAGAAAAGACATTTCCACCGCTAGAAAAGTAAATGCAGGTTTAGTAAATTGCTTGTGCTATACTTTGCGGTGAAGTATTAGTTATGGTTCCTGACGTTCACAGAAATTGATTCCGAAGTAATACATTTCAGAATACTTATCAACGTCTTTCTAAACAATATTTTTCTAGAATGTTTTGAGTACTCGACGTCCTTCGTACGTAATTCTTCAGGAAACAGGTGTACGTTTACATATTCATAAACATGTCGTGTGATGCTTAAACTGTAACAATTCGGAGAAAAACACTTCACTCTCGCTCATGTAATAAATTGACAGAAACATTTTATTTTCATATATATGTGCACTTATTACATAAATATATTGAGCAATTGATACGTGTTTTTTCAATCCCAGTATTTTTCCGAAGTATTAAGTTAGAACTCACTCACCGAGTGACAAACAGAAACTTCAGAACAAGTGATGATACGAAAGTGATGTTTGAGCTCTGAGTTCATATTCGTTTAGATAATTATCTTTCATGGATTCGAGGGGCTAATGTGGAGTGTTTACAAAACAAGAGCCGGATATTTTGCAAGGTGCAGCTGGACGTACCAAAAGTTTGGTTCATAGTCCACGTACTTCAAGAATGTGTGGAGAATTCAGCGTCTCTACGGTTATTTATAAATTCGTCCTTATGTGTTAAGCAATGTTTCCAACAGAATGTAACACGCGTGAAGATGTATGTTCCATTAGAAGATACTAACGTGAAGCAAACATACAGATTTTTAGTAAGGTTTTTATACGCTGTTTCCAGGCTTTTTAGGTAAATTATTTATGTTCTGTAACGTTTTACATTTACTATTCACTGTCACATCTCTCCTCGATGTCTTCCTTTATTCTAACTTTATAAAACTGAGGACATTGTTCTAACGTTCACTTATGAACTTGCTAAATAGGGACTCATTAGTTCTTATTTCGTTGTTAAAGATGCAACATATTCTTACTTATTTTGCACCAGTAATCGAATTTTAGTCGTGATAAAGACTCACTCAATTTCACATCATGGTAAAATGTATGCGAAATATTCAAGATATTATTTTCTTCTATTTTTCTTCTTTGTCTTCTACTTTTTCTTCTTCTCTTCGCACGTATTGGCCAATAAAAAGGTACGGTTGTAAGGCACATCTTAGTATCTCCCAGAGACAATTGATGTCTTCGTAGCCTTTTATAGACTTCCTATTTTTCTTCATCTTGCATTATATTCAAAATAGTTAAGTATTCTGGACTTACTCTAGTAATAAAACCATAACATAGTTACATCCATCCATCATGTTTGTTATTTATGTATCGAATATTTTTATCGATAAATTTTTGATAAAATTTGAATGTCGTTCCTTGATTTATACTTATATTCAACAAAGTGCATATCTTCACTTTGGATCCGCTTCTTTGCTGTAGTTATAATCCAATTTTCAATATCATATATGTAAATGTGTGTATTACATCTTTTCGAGATAGCTTAACTCAAATCAACTCGTGACAAATTCCATGTTGTGTCTGCAGTGAAGAGTTTTTCACAACTTGAAATAGGATAGCGTTAACAGGTGAAAGGCAACGTGGCAATTTATCGTTTCATGTACTGATTCCTTTTGCATATCGGTTTGCTTAATGAAAATAGTTCCGCATTGTCACGACAATGTGCGCTATCGTTAATTCCAGGATCCTACGTATTACGTATTCCGTTTTGCATTTGTTGACTAATCGAGAAGATTGCAGACACCACCACACGCTTTCGTTAGAAGTTGGAATCCTTTGCGCCTCCGTTCCGCGATTTTACCACCCAGTACTCAGGGGAGTCCGAACTGTGAGGTATGTGTGTGTGTATCATCACTAGGGGGCGGATTTTAATGAAATGTCTTTTTCTTTTTACTTTAGAACAATGTCGTTTAGTATAGAAATTCATTTTATGTTATGACGAAACGAAATGACCCATTTGTGTGTGTAATTTGTTTGCATTTTTCATCGATTTCGACTAATAAGTTAGTTTTTACCTTTTACGTCATTTTAATGCATTTTCGCGGATTTCATCAATTTTAATATTTTAATGGTGCTTGTTTCAAACAATATTTATGAGGTGCTAGGAATGTTCTTCACAGAATTCCTGAGCCATTTTGAGTACTAAGTAATGTATGGTTCCTGTGGTGCCTATCGGCGCCATTGTCAGTTAGGTCGATTTCGCGATAAAGGCAGAGATTTTCTTTTAAAGAACAGTTTAATCCTGTTTGCAAGCTGAGTTCACTTGAACAAAAGGAAGAAGCCTCGTCTACAGCAGTTACATATTCAACAGCTTGAGTTGTTCATCTGAAATGGTTTTGATAAAATTTTTTTCGTATTCTATTTTTTTAGGGCATTTTTAAAGTATTTTAAGAGCATTTTACTGATCATTTTTGGCAATTTTTTAGGTCATCAAAACCCGCCCCTAATTTTCACCATCAATTTACTTAAAACTTTTTTAATGTACTTGAATACCCCTCTAATGCCATGCGTTCGTATTATTTCTCCAAAACTCCTTCCGACTGGTCTGACCGGCAGTCCGTGGTTTTCTCCGATCAACACGATGCACATGCCGGAGCTGTACCCTAACAAACGAACTACAGACCGCGCACGATCTTTATTTCCTCTTCCTTGTCCTATTGTCACCACTTACTTACATGCAATGCAGTACCACACATGTTGGGAGATCACTGGGGAGCTTAGAGGTTGTCTCGTCAGGAGGTGTGCTCCGCTGGTGGGAGATACCTTGGTCGGGGATAACCCCGCAAGCGGACGTGTATGTGGCCGCCTGGTCTCGCCATTCAACGAGGAACGAGGTCCGCGATAAGACATGGACTATGCATACGTTACTAATGACCAAAGCAGAGTACGCGCTCGGAATCGCTAATCAATCAATTTTCCAAAACACCTTAATTCTGCCTGTCGGGGCTATCGGGTGAGAATATATTAAATAGTGCTGGGCTTTCATGCTGTGGTACTCTCTGAATCTATATTCTACTGACTACAAAGTCGGTCCTTAGATTATATCTTGCTCCTGTTGTACAGAACCTGACTTGTGTGACTTCCCGGTGTGGGATGTCCGCAGGGTCATTCATGACTATCATTTTCTTCACGTGATTTCTTCTCTGTCATCCTGCAGTAGAGCGATATGCGGAGCTTTCACCTACGACTGCCTCGCAGCTGCGGGAGCGTCGGTTCATCCAGAATGGGCTCAGAGACTTATTCACCTCATCTGTTTCTCCTTTCTCATGACGGTGGTGACTACGTCAGTCGTGTAAGTGACTCTTCTCACAAGTCACTGAAAAAAGAATCTAGATTCCCCTAGGGAAGGAAAGTGATGTTTTTCACCGTAGTTTTTGTGAGTTTGTACCCGCCTTCGCGACGTTTAAATTAAACAGTGGAATTAGAAGATAGTAGAACGAATCACATTATTTTCAACGTGGAATGATAAAGTTTTGCAAAATGTTATGTAAAATAAATAATATAGTGTATTTCGTATATTATGTATAATATTTAAAATAGACATTATTACAGTAGTAATGAAGCCACATTGGTAAATAACTAATTAAAGCACATGTTCTACAGTGATAGTACAGAGACATCCACGTAAGTGTGCCAGACATGTTCAGCGAACTGTAGATAAGCGTCTTTTAGTACAATCGCACTCTTAGTAGTAGTATATTGATAATATATTTTTTTTACAAAATGTCTGTTAAAAAGTAAAGAAAAAATGCTGTTGGAAACTGGTTGAAACTTGTAAGAGCGACGTGAGAACAAATTCAATGAGGCTAATTGATCCGTAGCGTAGGTGAAACGTAATTGTACGAGTCGCAGATGCAGACGTTCACTAAGAAAAAAGTCTATAACTTCCAACATCGTTAACATATTTAGAATGAACGTTTGATGAAAACGAAAATATTACAATGTACTGATTCTTGAGTAAGTGTCTTCACTGTTCAGTTCTGATAAACGTCCACGGTTACAGCAAACTGGATCATTTCTTAGACCGATTTTCACTAACATAATAGAGAGCAACTAAAATTCTGAGATCCATTTTCAATTGAACATTTTAATATTTACTTATGAAATTTTACCACTAAATAATAAAATATACTACAAAGAGAACTTTGCCTTTTGAAAATGTTTTGGAGCCCCTTTCAACATGTTCAGAGGACGGCGGCCCCCTACCTTTCCCTTTTGTCTCTCTTATTTTGCTCAGTGTTCGGAAATGACACATGTAACAAAAAAATCTCATATTAATTCAGGCAATGTAGCTTCCATCACCTCATGCATAATGCTATAACACCGCAGTCGCATCCCGCCACTCATGCGTAATGGAGGAGCAGATTCGTTCCTCTAAAAAACCTAAAGAATACTATGAAGTACTCTAGATACCTCCGTAATACTAAATTAACGGTACTAGGACTGCAAAGGTAATAGCGATATTAATAAAAGTCTTAGTTATATGGAAGTTAACATTATAATTACAAAGACGCTTCCAGACAAAGTCCGTGGTGTTGAACTCTCCTGCGCTGTACGTCGTGGCTTCGCCGGCGGCTGGTTGAAAAGCGAAGAGGCTACGCAGACAGGGTGATGGAAGATTTCGCGCCTCCAGGAGCGTCAACTGCTATGATCATAGACCCGTAAGTGTTATGCATGCTTTTATGGCGAGAGGTGGTGATATTTTTCTCTCGCTCGATCCTGTGCCGACCTACACATCGGATTCTAGGGTTTCCCAACCCAGGTATCTTTCCCCAGCGGAGCATCGACACACTGGTGGCAAGCTTGAAGCTCCCGACTGGTCTCTCGTCTTCTTTTGAAGTGTGTGGCTTGTAAGTGTAATTGTGTGTGAGAGGTGAGGATAGGGCAAAGAAGACGAAGGAAAGATCGGGCGCGGTCTGTGACCCGTTTGTTAAGGTACTGCTCCGGCATTTGCGTGGTGTTGATCAGAGAAATCACAGAAAACTACCGACCAGAGCAGCCGGCCGCTAGAATTCTCCTCCTGGCAGCGGCTGAACTCGACCCTATTTTCTAGCCAGTGTCGAAAACCCTACCACCACAATGGGGACTCGGAAATTTAGGACTTCCTAACAGAGGCATTGCATTGACATCAGTTGATGCCCTGAGCCACCTCAGCCGGTTGTTCTAAGTACGTTTTCGTTGTACGAAAGGTAGGTTCTATACCGAATGCAAAGACGTTTGCCGCGCTGCTGACGCTCCTTCGCTGGCGGAGGGTGGACGGGCGGGGCGGAGAGTTGCGCAGCTGGGCGCACCGGGGCGCGAGCGGCGCCCACCTGCACGCGCCCAAAAGGGGAAGCGACCGCTGCGACTCGACGCACGTGCGCCACTAGCCCCGCCCTGCCCCGCTCCGCACCGCCGTCCGCGCTCCGTGCCGCGGACGCTGCGGATGCACCAGGGTTGACCAACGCCGCGCCGCTCTCATCCGACCACAGGATCAAATGATCAGTTTCGGAAGATCAGTGATCTCTGTACGCTGAACAAATCTACGATATTTCTATGCAGATGATGGTGATGACTGGGAGACATGGCATCACTGATGTCACTACAGTCCCTCTGACCGAGAGGTTCTACGTTCGAGTCCCGATGGTGGCAGGCTTTTCGACACCTGCTTGACAGCTAGGTGAATTCAGACGCTGACTGGAGGAGAATTCTAGTGGCCGGCTGCTCTGATCGGTAGTTTTCCGAGGTTTATCCGATCAATACCATGCGTATGCAGGAGCAGTACTCTAGCAAACGGGCCACGGATCGCGTGCGATCTTTCCTGTAGGACCACCTCTTTCCACCTTTTTCTTGTCCTACCTCCACCCCTTATACACACTTACACTATGCATACCCTACCTTACAAGACGCACTACCGTACCACACACGCCGGGAGACCGATCGAGAACTTAAAACATGTCCCGGCTGGGGCAGTGACCCGCTGGTAGGAGATACCTGATTAGGGAAAACACCGCTAGCCGACAGTTGTTCGGCACCGGATCTCGCCATACAGCGGGGGAAGATTACCTCCATCTCCCGAGCAAATCATGCTATACACTTACGAGACTAATGACCCTATTACCAGGCCCTGCCCAGAATCACTAACAATCATTCTATAGAAATGAATTCGTCAGTCGGCCGGAAAGGGATAATATTTTTAAATAAAATTGTTGTTTGATGCCGACGATCTAGTTTTTAATTGAAATTATGTAAGGGGCGTCTTAATAATGTCTCTTTCATTCTTATATCTTTTGATGTTGATTTACTGCAATAATTTGACTTTACAGTTTTGTAACTGATTTTTGTAGCTATATGTACCTGATGAAGGAGCGAATTGGTCTGTGAAACGTTGTACCTGCAAATATGTTTTGCTGTGAAGAGAAGTTCCGTAATGAAAAAAATCATATTATGTCGTAGTTTGAAAACATTGACTGTTTATAATTAAGATAAATCATTACATTAAGTGAATACTCTTTTGTTTAGAGATGTATTTTTTTCTTCAGAGCAAGAGGTAGGACAGCCTCCTATGCGTGAGACAGGGTGTCGAACCCAGTAGCTTGGTCGAGCTACGAATTTTACGAGAAGTTAGTTTTAATGTAAAATCTGGTGTTAAAAGTTGCTTGAATTACTGAGTAATCACAAGAATTAATTTCGGAGTAATTAATTTAATACAATGAGGTACAGAAAAAGAACAATTGAATGAATTCATAGATCACTAAAATGGCAGATGTTATGAACGTACGTTGTACGTTGTTTTTATTTTTTAGAGGTATTTGGATATAGTGTATCTGTATGTAGAGAATAAGCAGAGAATGGTAGAAGTTGCTATGGTTATAAAATTTCTGAAGCTGTGTGACGAAGATAAGCTCAGGCACACGGGAGTTCGCTAGTTACGATGCGAATACGAAAGCGACTTGTTCGCCTTATGTCTTTCTCAGCGCGCGCACACACACACATTGTAAACCGCCAATAGTTTACGCCAGCCATTTTCCGTATATTTTCACACTCATAGGTTTGTTTTCCAGCAACCCTCAATTTAACTAGGTTTTGTTCTTTGTCTCTTTTTGGCCTGTCTTTCGTCTGTGATTTGAAAGTCTTGATAAGCCCTACGTAACTGTATCTTCCCGACCCACTTCGCCCTGTCCTACCTCGACTGTCCTACGACCTACTTCGCCCTGTCCCGACTACTGAAAGCGCGAATATTACTCTATTGCATCTGGTTATACCGTGCATGGCAGTTCTCCACTTCTGAGATAAATGTAAATACGATATCGAATCTGTTGTAGAGATTTACCCGATGTGTTCGATATGTTACGCTCGTAATTAGCGTATCTAACATGAAGTATCGCCCGCACGTGACAACGAGGCTGCTTGAGACGTGACAGCCGTCAGAAGCGCTGCCAGCCGACTGTCTGTAGACTGTTGTTGCTCTGTTGAGAATGTGCAGGCTGCAGCTGACAAACAAGGCGAGGGCGGTGGAATTCTGGCGGCAGTTCTTGTCTCTCCAACCGCCCGCCCCCACCTCCCACACCTTCCCCCGCTCCACCCCGTCCCCGCTCCGTCCCCGCTCCGTCCCCGCTCCGTCCCCACTCCGTCCCCGCTCCGTTCCCGCTCCGCCCTGCTCCGTCACCGCTCCGCCCACGCTCCGTCCCCGTTCCGTCCCCGCTCCGTCCCCGCTCCGTCCCCGCTCCGTCCCCGCTCCGTCCCCGCTCCGTCCCCGCTCCGTCCCCGCTCCGTCCCCGCTCCGTCCCCGCTCCGTCCCCGCTCCGTCCCCTTCCCTGTTACTCGTCCCCGCTTCTCCCTCTCCACGCTCGCTCCGCATCCCCCCTAAAACTGATTTCACTTTCTGGCGTTGTGTTTAGTACTTTTTTGTTCGTATTTCTCTGATTCCAACGAATTTATCGATTATCTTACGAAAAAAAACACTTATTCTAAGTCTTTTTCTGTGTAAACCTCGCTTCCTTTCACATCCCTTATTATTTTATCAATGCATTTGTAAGTCCCCCTAAATTTGTTGTTATGGAAGATTTGTCTGCAAATCGAAGTTCTATCAAGGTATCGCTATGATCCTTACGCTTCTGTTGCATATCGTATCTGTAATATTTTCTGTCTCATTAAAGAGATAATTTTCTTTCATTCTCTATTACATTTTCCCGCTTTTTTCATGTGCAGTGTTTTTCAAACGGTTTTCACCTCTTTTTTTCCGTTCTTCAATATTTTTTATCCCGTTCAAAATCTTGTTTAATTTATAAATATCGCAATTGCTTTTAGTCAACTTTCTTCACAAAAGACGTAGCAAATTTCAGAAGAGAGAAGAAAACCAGTTTTACCTGACTCAACTAACACGTAATATTTTGTAACGTAGGTGTTCCCTAATTGGCCGTTCAATTGCAGAGGTTGATGTTCGATTTGAATCTTTAATTTCAGATTCCTGTATTTTTTTCTTTCACCAAAATGTATTGAATCATTTAAAACCGATAAAAATGAGACTAACATGATTTTTGAAGAAAGATGACGATGTATTAAAACTGTTGCGAGGCTTCTGTATTAGCAACCGGGAGCGCTTTCGTACCGTGTTGGACTACTGTGCGGCGGCGGCGGCGGTCTCGCGACACGAGCCATTTGCCTGTCGCAGCGGCAGCTGCCCGCCTTCGCCTTCGCCCTCGCCGCCGCCGTCGGCGCCTCCTCTCATTAAGACGAGGCCTAATTCTGGGCGCCGCGCGCCGCGCGTACTTGAGGGTAAAATTAGAAGAAAAACTTTTCCGTCGCCTCGAATGCGCCCTTTCGGCCCCGGCGCGCCCCCCGGGCGCTTTGCGTTCGATTGAAGGGGCGCGAAACGATAAGGGAACAGGACCGGGAGAGGTGGCTCAGGGCATCAACTGATGTCTCTGCAGTGTTTCTGAGCGGGAGATCCTGGGTTCGAGGCCCGGTGGTGGCAGGATTTTCGACACTAGCTAGATAGCTAGGTCGAATTCAGTCGCTGTCTGGAGGAGAATTCTCTGGCGGAATATAGAATTCTGTAGAATTCTCTAGCGGCAGCCGGCAGCTAGAATTTTCTGCCACCGGCTGCTCTAATTGGTACTGTTTCTTGGTTTCTCCGGTCAATACTAGACTAATGCGGAAGGAGTTCACTAACAAACGGGTCACGGAGCGCTCACATTTCTATCTTCTTTCTTGTCCTATCCTCAGACATTACACACACTTATACTAATATAAGCCCTACACTAACTATGCCGGGAGACCGGAAAGCAGTTTAGAGCTTGTCCCGGCTGTGGCTGATGGAAGATCGTAGGTTGGAGAAAAACAGCAAATCGGGTAGGTCGGCGCCGGATCTCACCAACCAGCTCGCCACATCCCGCGATAAAAACAATCACTACATTTACAGGACTAATGACCTTAGCATTTCCGCTCCCTCCCCGGAGTCACTAATCAATCAATAACGGATGTGGGGGTGTTTAACAATCTGCCATCGACCGATGTTTTTCGACGGTCCATAAAACGCTGCTAGCTATCCACGTACTACTGGCTGAATTTAGCTCAGATGGAGCATTACTGCTGCCGCTGCAGTGGGTTTAGGGGGTCCGCGGGGTTCTAGGATTCACTCCCCACCGGTGCGGATTTTCGACTCTACATAAGCAGCGCCGGATTAACAAAAAGGGGGGCCGTATAAGTAGTAACAAATTTTTATAGTTACTATATATATATTTATTAATAAATCAAATTGTTTACATACAATATAACAATCTATGCGATGTGAACTTTTCGCAGTTTTTCTTCAACACATTTTTCTATTATATCATTGAAATTAATTTCGCGCAAAACGTCGTATTCTTAACTCATTGCAATAAGGTTAGAAAGACCATTTTCATCCATACTTTTGCGCAATCGATTTTGCACCAACTAGAGTTTAGAAAATGACATTGTCATAAGTCATGTCAATATTTTCTCTTATACATCTTTTTCAGTTTTTAAATTTTGTGGGGTCCCCAAATGTGTGGGGGCCCCTGGGCTACAGCCCCCGCAGCCCCGCCTTGAATCCGGCCCTGTACACAAGTGTAAAGCTCGAATTTAGCCGCACTCTGAGGGATTTCTAGCGGCCGGGTGCCCGATCGATAGTTTTTGGTGGTTTCTCCGATCAACACCAGGCGAATGCCGAAGCAATAGCCTGAGAAATTGGCCGCGTTCTGAGTGCGATCTTTCCTTGCTTTTCTTTAGGTTATCCTTTCTTCTTACAGTCAAATACAATCACACACACACACACACACACACACACACACACTACTTACATGCACTACACTACCATCCATGTCAGAACTTAGAGCATGTCGCGGCTGCGCCGGTGATAACTTGGGGAGGAAAAATCTCGCTAGTCAACGTGTGGGTTGGCGCGGGATATTACCATCCGGAATGAAAGAGGAACACCGCCACCTCCAGGGATAAAACATTCACCACACTAATGGGACTAATGACCATAGCAGCAGACGTTCCCGGGAACAATATAATGGAGAAATGCACGTACGAATGCTTGCTTAATTATTCGCAGTATGTTCGCGGGTATGTTAGTGTCCTCTCACAAAACGTATCGTTTAAGCTGTGTGATACTCAGCAAAGCGGAACATCTTTGTTTCGGATGTAGTGCAGAGCGATCCCTAGCCTCTTAGCGAAAGTCTACGATCTCCAGCGGACGCATTCCTTCATTCTGTCTTAATAACCGAGCAAATTCTTCGTGCCCTATTCGTTCGTCTTCGTTGCCTTCATGTCTACGCAGATATCCGTATTTTTTTCCTTAGAGATTTTTGGTACACTAAAAAGAGATCCGATATTGTGAAGAGTCGTTGGGAATTTGGTACGAGCTCAAATGACGCCTTGGAAACTGACTAGCGGTTCCTATCCGTCGTTTGACGACAGGCCACTGATTCAACATAACAGGGCAAAGCTGCTTTTACGTACTCGAAACGACCTTTAATCGCTTCTGCATTCTGTAAGCTGAATTTAGAAGAAGCGAATTACGTTTATGTGGCCACAACCAGCGATACAGACTGGTTTGTACAGCTTACAGAACACGGTCTTACGTTGAGATGTTGAATTTAATATCCTTTTTATGCGAACAACCTCGTTTCTTTCAGTACTACCAAACTTTAATCACGTGCATTTGAATTTGAGATAATCAAACGATTAATAGGTTTTGGTGGCTAGATCTGTTGATTCAGTGTCTTTTAACTGTTAATAGATGTCCCAGAGATAGGTCCTCTATTATTTAGGATGTGAATAATCGTTCATGGACAGCGATGAGCTGATTTTGACTTGGAATTCTTTTGAGTTTTGGTCAGACGAGATAAATTCTACCATTAGAAATCGTCGCTCCTGCAAGATTAGGATGTGCATCATTCTCTTAGAGAATATTTATCTCAATAATATAAGTTACTTTTTTACAACTCTACAATATAACTGTGGGCGTATATATTTTTAACGTAATGTTGCCGTTGTGAAATTTCTCTGCGTCTTCACATCATGGAATCCATCGGTTAATACTCATACATATGGGACACTAGAAAACTGGGAGCAATAAACCGAGTGGTACAATCAGTAGTACTCAATAAAACGAAAGCACATTGAACCTATCGACATAGAAATGTAGACGCGTGTGCTACTCTTCTTTTGTGCTCCCCCCCCCACACACTCTTTCACACACACAATTCAAACTCCCACCTGAGCATCGTAGGATGGAGCTCTTCGTCTTTTCCTTGTTGTATTTCTGTCGGGAGAATGGCGTTGCGCAATTGAATTTCACGAATTATCGGGGGCAACTCCGCCCTTCCTCTCCTTTTCTCTCTGCGCCACACCCTTCCACTCCACTCCACGCGTGCAGGTGCGTCCACACAAAGCGCGCGTCGCAGCAATCAAATCCCTCAGGTGTCGGTTTCAACAGCGCACTTCAGAACATCCACACGGGCCTCTTGTGCTCCATTTTACAACGCAATTCCCGATATTGACACTTAGTCATAAGATACTTAGTCAAGTACACAAGAAACGTAAGTCAAATAATTTTGTATATCCAGCACTGAATTTTAGACGCCAATCAAGGGAAACTGTTTTTAGTCTTGCCACATTAAGAAAATTATGTGACAATTTTTATGTCAACGATTCTTTGGTATTATTTGAGATACTCGAAAGCAGTGTACACTTTGGCGAAAATACATAAATTACTTTTTTAAACAGCCGCTTGTAAAAGCGATTCTTTGGCACTGGGGCAAACACTGAGCGCTAAACGTTCAAAATTTTGCACTATTGCTGAAAGTGAAGCCATGACCAAGAGCTCAATGTGAGTACGACAAAGAAAACGAAATACTTTCGTTTCGTTTGATCAGCTACAACTGATGTTAAAGTAACTTATACCCAATTAAGTAATTTGTCTACCTTGAATTAAAAGAATACGAAAGTCAGTAAAATTTTCCCAAAAAAATGGTGTAATAAAAATACACGTGGTAAGTGATTTAATTATAAATTGTGAATACGCTGAGAATCGAAAACTGCGTTCACATATGAATAATAGCATTGATGTATAATGTGTCACAGCTGATGCTCCTTTCTTTGCTTCTAGAAACCATATAAGCTCCACTTCAAGTATTATTTATTTTTCCCTAAAGCTTATTGTTACTTTCACATCTTTACTGATTTAGATGCTAAATTAAACGTAAAAAGGTACATCCTCTATCTTCGTCTTTTCTTCCCCCCTCCTCCACGTTTACTTCTTCTTTTGCTTCTACTTCTTTTCATCTCATTTTCGTCCTTTTCTCCTCCCTTTCACCTCATTTCCCCTCCTCTTCCCATCTACCCTTTTCCACTCCTCCATCTTTCAATTCTTATCTTTCCCTTCCGCTACATCTTCCATATTGCCTTCTAATCTGCTTCCTATCCTCCCTCTAATCCGCCTTTCATTCCCTTTGCCCTCCTCCCTTTTCTTTTCCTACTCCACTGCCCCCTCCTCCATCTCCTTACTCCTCTGTTCCACCTCTTTCTTCTCCCCACCACCTCCTCATCCTTCCTTCCATCTTCCCTCCTTCTCTCATCTTCATTATCCATCTTTTCCTTCTCCCCTTCCGCATTTTCATCCTTTCCGTCTTCCTCCTCCTCGTCTTTTCCTCCACCTTCCTTCTGCTCCACCACCTCCACTTCCTTCCCCTCTTCCTCCTCTCCATCTTCACCCCTTCGTCCTCCACCTCATACTCTTCCACCTCTTTCTTTTCCTCCACCGCCTCCTTCTCCTTTCCCTGTTCCTCCTCCTTGTAATCGAGTGTGACCGCTGCACCTCCTCGCGCTAACGGCGCTCCCTCTCATCTCGCACACGTCCTGCGCCAGCGGTCCCCGCGCTCGACTCCCGGAGGATAGCATCGGCCGTCCGCGTCTCATTCATGCGAGCGAGCGCCGTTATCGGCGACGCGGATCGGCGAGGCGCGGCGCGGCGCGGGGGTCGGGCGGTCGAATCCAAATACGGATCTTATCTGCGCCGTCGGGCGATAGTTCTTCCCGCGGCCCCGGCGCTGAAGGCGTTGCGCAACCGCCCGCGCGGACACCTGCACGTCGAGAGGCGATCGCCCATTCGGCGCGGCTTTGTTGACGCGAGTGCGCCAGGGCGCCAGCGCGAGGGCCGGGCGGCGATAAGAGTGGCGAGGGCGGGCGCGCGCGGCGCGAACCCTCGCTCTGCGGAGGAATGGGAACAACCTACGGCTGCTACCGATAACTGGAGTTCGATTTTGGTTAACCGTTTTCGTTCGGTTTTCTTTTTGAGAAAAGCATTTTTTAAAAGAAAAATTCCAATAATTGGGTACAACTGGCTTTGGAAGAGAGCGAGAAATTAAATAAACTAGTATTCACGGTTGCATTGTAATGTGGTTAAGTTGGTAACGCTATGTTAAGTAATCAAGGCCATGCTATTTTACCTATTTCTATTGAGTTTTTCTTCTTCTTCTTTTTTACTTATTTAAGGTCGCTTTTCACTACTAAAGCAATAATAACGACCACTGTAAGAAATATTGGGGGTAACGGTAATGGTATACACACACACACACAATCATACATGCCCCAGGCGGATTAGAACCGCGACCCTTCAAGCACGAGGCAGTTGTGGCTCTCCAATCTAGCGACATAGGCTATCCAGGCTCGCGTAGTTTTCTTTGTATTTTACTTTTCAGTCATATATCTAAATGTGATAATTTTCATATTGCATGCGTCGTACAATGTGTAAAATTGTGCGTGTGGTAATTTTATAAACGGGTATTAGCATGTAAAAATTAATAATGCTGGTTCTAGTGATAATGTAAATAATCCTTTTTGTTTGCGAAAGCTTTAGAACAAACATAATCACCTGTTATTTCAACAACCGGTCATTTTGAAAGGTTAAAACCACCACGTTAAACCGAAATAAACTAAAACATTATTTTTATAATTTAAAACAAATTTTGTTTATTGAAACGGAGGAGTTTAAATGGGTTTCGAATTACGTTTATATTATCACTGTATGGTATACAATCGTTTACGTGAGTTCCAAACTTTTTTGCTAGAATACCGAACTTTTTTGCGTGGAACTTCTTACCATTTTAAATTATTTAATTATATGAATGCGAATTGGCAAAAGAAGTAACCCAATAAATAATAATTTCCACAAATACGAGTAAACTCGCTTTATCTGTTTGTTCAAATAGAATCTCTCAAGTATGCTTGATCATCAGCTTAATTCCATATTATTATAAAAATTTCGGTGTTATATATGGTTTCAGAATTACAAATCATAACGTTTACTAGTTTTGTTTTACTTTGTCGTTAGTGCTATTCAGAAATACAATAGATAAAACTTTGTAATTGATATTTCAGGTACATCATTTTTTTACCAACTATAAAAGCTTTTTTTTTTTTTTTTTTTTTTTTTTTTTTTTTTTTTTTTGGCTTTCATTTCGTTCTTCGTAGTTCTAACAGATTTGTGGTAAAATATTTCTGCTACTTTGTGATACATGCAACCGTGACAATTCGAATCTTTATATTAAATATGATAATGCCTACATCCTGATATTTAATATTTTCCCCCATTATTTTATTGATGCATTTCTTTTATTTCAAGCTCAGTGTATGAGTTATGTGACAGCTGCTTAATTGAAATGTTAATATTTTCATATCCCGCAATTCCTGTTCGAGTATCACATTGGCACGTACACTGTTGAAACATGAGAACCAACAAGTAAATAAATGAATTAAATGTCAATTAACATTATTGCGGGAAATAATTTCAAATTATAAAGTGGTCAGCCTTCAGTTTAATGTGGAAGGACAAGAGCTTTTATTGAACATATCAGGAGTAACATGAACATATGTGTCATGCCGTAAATTCCCCCGGCAGGTTCCTATCCGCCTGCAATTTCATTCGAAGTATCGCATACTCGTCGGTCTGCAACTGCTGCGTGGCCCAGATGCGACCGAGAGGACGCCAGGAGTTGATAGGGCGATAAGGGCGCGCTTCGCGGCGACGCGCAGAACCGACCGGCTGCATGCTCCTTGTCTTCTCCAGTGGCATTCCTCTGTGATGGCGATGAGATCTCGCCTCGGTGCCGCATTTTATTACGATGCTCGATGGCTCTATAAGGGCGCAGCGGTCTGATTCTAACGCGCGTTTATGTGGGAGCGCGGATCCACGATGCGAGCCCAGATAGCGCGAACAAGACACCAGCTGCCGCAGAGACGGTTTATGTGGGAGCGGGGCGTGCACGAGCAAAACGTTCAAGGGGAGTGAATTATAATGAGGGACCTGAGGACTCGTTTAATATTAATGCACTTAAACCGTGACAAGTTGTGGTTAAAGAGAATGTTAAATAAGTGTATTTGGGATGAAGTAATACAAAAATATTCGTTTCTTTTTTGGTTTCCTGCATTCAATTGCATCGTCAATGAATGTCGGATCATAGTTAATAATTATGCGTATCATCGCAATTGGGATATCGCATATTTATGTAAATATATTTTATCAGCCATTTTCATGTGTATTTTCTTAATTTTCAATTTCAAATCAACGCTATGCAATTATATTACGAAACTATATTATACTCTGAAATGTTTTCAGGTCTGTCAGTTGTTCCGTTCATCAAAAATTAATTAATGAATATGTTGAAAATAATACCTTCAGTGACTTCGCAATATGTGTACAAAACATATAGGAAAACGTTTATGTAATCTCATTTATTTTACAAAAAAAGATTCTTAAGTATCTTCTTAAATGTTTCAGAACTAGTAATCGGAAGACAGCATGATTAGAAAACAAAAATAATGAAATCACAATTAACGTCAAACAACTAAGATAAATTAATTTTTAAATGTATTTTTAGGATTTTTTTCGCCCAACGTATTTCAAATCCTTTTCTCTTCGTTCCTTAATTAAAAGTACGATGAAGAGGCTGGGTGTAGAGGCGTGGGGCGGGTGGTGTCAGTTGATTGATTGATTCGTGGTTTCGGGCTCGTCAAGTGCTAAGATCAATAGTCGCGTAAGTGTAGTGCATGTTTTTTATCGCGAGAGGTGGCGGTGATCTTCCCCCGCGGGATGCGAGGTCCGGCGCCGATCTTCGTCGGTTTACGGGGATTTTCTCCCACCAGGTATCTCTCACTTGCGTTGGCATCGCCCCAGCCGGGACAAGTTGTAAGCTCCCGACATGCGTTATAGTACAGTGTATGCAAGAGTAAGTTTGTGTAAGTAAGGGTTAAGGATAGAACAAGGACGAAGAAAAAAGGGCGTGGTCCATGGCCCATTTGATAGGGTACTGCTCCGGCATTCGCCAGATGTTGATCGGAGAAACAACGTGTAAATCACCGATCAGGGGAAGCCGACCGCTAGAATATTCGTTCACATGGCGGCTGAATTAGACTAGGCTCTCTAGCTAATTTCGCAAATCGTGGCACCGTCGGGACTGGAGCCCTAGCACTTCCCGGACAGAGGCACTGCAATGACATTAGTTGATGCTCTGAGCCACCTTTGCCGGCGGATCATGTCATCAACTGCTTGTTTCTTTGTGGGTCAGTTAAGGATTGTCCTAGCGCTACAGAAACTGAAAACGATTGTAAGGGAAAGCTACAGGTCAATTTTTGTCTCGATGTTGAATCGGACCCGGAGATCGCACCAGGGAAAGTTAGCAAGCTGTCTAGGAGCCACCGGAGGGGCTGTGATAATAATAATAATAATAATAATAATAATAATAATAATAATAATAATAATAATCATCTATCTATTTAGCGGTTTTTTACAGCCTTGGCCGTTTTTCGCATCCCAATTTCCATGCCTCTTTATCCCATACATCGTTTTCTTCCCATTTCTCTTTTTTCCATGGCTTCAGTTATTGCCATGTTCCATGTTCTTCTCGGTCTTCCCCTGTATCTTCTTCGATTTGGTATCCACTCCCAAACTTTTTGAGGAAGTCTATCCGATTTCAACCTTCTCATATGTCCATACCATTTTAGTTGTCTCATTTCGATCGTATCGTTCAAGGTTGTTTGCACTTTCATTTTATTACTTATTTCATCATTCTTATTTTATCTAACAGAGAAAGTTTACAACATCTTCGCCAGAACATCATTTCTGTTGATTGAAATTTGTCTTTCAATTTTTTTGATAGTGTCCAGACTTCTGCCCCATAGAGTGTGGTACTCTCTATGAACAAGCTATATATGCGTTTCTTTGCTTTCATTGAAATAATTGAGTTCCATAGCACTGGGTTCAACTGTCTTGTGGCTATTTTTTCCTCTTATATTTTTATTTTTCGCATCCTGTTCGTCTCTACCATCTGCTGTTAGTGTGACTCCCAAATACTTATATTGTGTTTTACCTTTAATTATTCCTATACTAGTATCTAAATCATGGGGCATACCTCCCACCACCATATATTCAGTTTTTTGTAAATTTATTTCCATCCCCCATTTTCCATATTCTTCTACTAATTTTCTGAACATATAAGTTACATCGTCTTCATCTTCAGCCATTATCACCTGGTCATCTGCAAATAGTAGACTAAACAATGTTTCATCACAAATATCCACACCCATGCTTCTGCACTTTCTTTTCCATTCTTTTAGGGCTTTATCAATGTATATCTTAAACAGGGTTGGAGATATACAGCAGCCTTGCCGTAATCATTTATTTACTGGGAAGTTGTCTGATAGACATTTTCCCACTTTTACTTGACTTTTGTTATTTTTATAAAGTTGTTCGACTGCATTTATGTATGTTGTTGATATTCCTTTTTTCTTCCATTGCCCCCCCCATACTTTCTTTTACTGGTACATTATCATACGCCTTTTTGAGGTCAATGAAAATTTTATAATAATAATAATAATAATATTAATAATAATAATAATAATAATAATAATAATAATAATAATAATAATAATAATAATAATAATAATAATATAACTAGCCGATCAGATGGCCGAGATCGCTAAGGCAGTAGTGCCGGAGTGGTTTCGGACCAGAAGATCGCGGGTTCGAATCCGCCTCGGGCATGGGTGTATTTGTGTATGTCTGTATGTGTTGTCCTTTCACCTCCATTATCATCAGATCATCATTCCATCTTCCATACCCCCAGGGCTAACAACCGTGGGGGATAAAAATCGGATCCAGCTAAAAATGCTGGTCCCCCCCCCCCAAAAGTTGTTGCAAGCACCTGCCACCGCGATAATAAATAAAAACTGAGCCACGGTAAATGCAGGATGCTTGCATGCGTGGTCCTAGTCGGCGATTAACGAAAAAAAAGAAAAAAATAATATAACTATAATTATTATAATAACAAATACTAAAAGTACGAGTATTGTTGCGAATGATGTTTCGCTGTTCAAACAATTGATTGCACAGCCGTGAATCGAACCATGATCTCCCAATATACAAGAGCTTCCAATAATCTGCAATAATAATGTAACATTTACAAGTATTCATGTGCACATTACAAAATGCAACATACGTATGCTGTAATATGAAATTTTAGAATATAATAACATTTTTGTAAGGATTTTTTTCTGCGATTCCTTCAAACTGAGGCAATTATTTAGGCATTATTAATAATAGTCTGAAGCAAAATAAAATAAGAACCAAAGGTACTGCACAGCGCTGGTGGCAGACTGAAATATGAAAAATAAAACAATTTAATTTCCAAGCTCCGCAGCAACAAATCGGGTTGCTGATTTCACCTTTATAAGGAGGTGAGCAGCCGATCTGCAGACCTAGACGATCAAAAGACTGAGACCCCACCTTGTTAGTAATACCTCCGTGAAAGAACGTTGGATATAAGAATTTTATCAAAAGCAACGTTCAGTGGAAACGCGTTGAATGTAGAAGTCTTCTAGTACAGCTTGGTCAAATTCCGGAAACTTTCACTTCGTGAGATGGTACTGTCATGTTTATGTTAGTTTCTAGAGTATTCTTATAAAAATACAACAGTAAATACTCTTTTCTTCATTATTGAAAAGTTGCAAAACTGCCACACCTAACGTTCTCCCACGGAAGTACTCATTACTACACGAATGGGACTAATGACCATAGCAGTTAACGCGCCCGGAAAGATCATATCCAAGGAGGTGGGAGTGGAGGGTCGGACGGTAGTGTGCGGAGGCAGAATGGTGCGGCGGGCAGCGGCATAAGAAGAGTGAAGGCCGGTACGGATGAGGTGAGACTGGTGAGAGGGTATATACGGTGGGAACAAAGTCCGGAGAGGGCGAGTGGTGATGGGCGGCTGAGGGGGGTGAGGCGATGCGAGTGACTGAAGTGAGGCGGATTGAGCGGGTGGCGGCACGAGGACGGGAGCGAGGCGGGGCTGGAACACTGAAGGCGGGCGGGCGGGGCGGCGGGCACTGATGAACACTGGAGCGGAGTGACCGGAGGGGTGCGTAGGCGGCTTGGAAAGGGGAAGCCGAGAGCTGGTGTCAGGTCAGCAGGCAAGACGGGGAGTGGAGGGGTTACGGGGGGGGGGGGTGGCGTGTCACAGACACCCGGAGAGATGGGGGGAAGTGGAGGGCGAAGCAAAGTTGTGGCGCCAGTAGACATACGCGCGACCCAGAGGGGCAGATCGGGGGTGGATATTTCGGGTCTGAGGTGGGTGGGTGGGGATAAGAGAGTAGCGGGAAGCGAGAGGAAGCACGGTGAGCAAAGACGGGAGGACAGATTGTTTGCCGCCAGCATGTCGAGGCGGGTAGCCGACACAGGAGGAAGGAGAGATGGGAGGACGGGGCAGGACATGAGCGCGGCCAGGTTCCACCTGGGGAGGGAAGGACGGGTGGCCCGTGCCAGAAATATAGAAGGAGGAGGGAGCCAGTAGCAATGGGCACAGGGACAGCCTGCGCCCAGTGGGGAGGCAGTGGCGGGGGCGTGTGGGTGGGCAGGTCGCGGCGGAGGGGGCAGTGGAGGCGGGGAGGGGCGCGGCGCGGCGCGGCGCTGGCAGCGGTGATTAATGCGCGGGGCGGTTCGCGCGATTAGCGCAGCCTCCACCTGCAGCGGCGCAGCCAAAGGGCAGAGGTGCCGGCGGCGGCGGCGGCGGCCGCGGCGTATTCCCTTTTTACGCGGCTAATAAACGGGCACAAGGCGCCGCTGCTGCCAAAGCAGTCGCTGCCGCCTCCGCCGCCAACGTCACCGAACTCGAGAAACCTCCTTCGCTGCGAACGTGGGACACCTCCGTGCCTCCGACCCTCTCTCCAGCACTTGGGGGCGGCTTCTCATGTTCCCTCAGTGACCTTACCTATCGTTTGGCGGCGCGCCAGCTGCTACACATTTAGACCAAATAGCCTGCACTGTTCATTGGTGAGAGAAAACTTTGATTCTACGTCACACTAACTCTCACTTCCCCAGCCGTTAACATATTCACTCAGCCTCATAACCATCTGTAGTTCTCACATTCATGTGCGATAGCTACCTCCTCTTCTGACTTTCCTCGTCATCACAAAAATTAATTACGTGATTTCCTCGTGACTATTTCTTCTTTTTTTCCTCTTATCTTCCACCTGCATTGCCGACCTTCATTGTGTATTCCCTGCCCCTTTTCATCCATCAACATATTCATCGAATGTGCTTTTTTGACCTGACTCCTCCAACCTCATTTTTCAAGTGGGAACTTACAACTTTAATGCCCCTACCTCAGCCGTGGCAGCTCCGATTCCGCTTATGACACCGGCACCGCCATCGCGCCTGCTTCGCCCCGCACCCGCCCGGCCCCTTTCCGCCCTCGCCCCTGCCCTCGCCCTGGCCACGTCCCCCGCTCCCACCACCGGTCCCCGCCCCCGCCCCCGTCACCGCTCCCGCCCCACCGCCCCACCACCCCACCGCCCCACCGTCCCCTCCTCACCGGCCCGCCCGTGCCCCACCGCTCCCGCCTCCGCCCCGGCCCCAGCTCCCGCCCCGCCTCCGCCCCCACCCCTGTCCCGCCACCGTCATCAGCGTCAACACTTGGATCCACACTGGCACTAACATCGCCACCACCATGATGGTCACTACATTCACCACCACCACAACCAACTTCTCCGCCTGCGCCGCCCCGGCCGTCCCTGACCCGCGGCGCCGGTGCAGCGGCCGCGGTGACTTACGAGGGCGGCTCCTTTTCGGGTGGAACGAGGCGCAACGCCCGCGCAGCCTCGCGCCTTGCATGGGCATTTGCGCCGCCGCCTTCCCCTCCCCTCCCCACACACACCGACCGCTCTGCTAAAGTGGTCTGCGGAGGAGCGCGATGTCCAAACGCTGCCCACGAGTCCAACTCTTGTGGATGAGGGTACAGTGGGGTACAGTGGGGCAGCAGGCTTTCAAGGGTTACGTGAACAATTTCCATGGGGAGAAGTTGAAAGAATGTTGAACATTTGACTGGAATATTCGTGTTTATTCACGTTTTTGTATGCACGTCATGAATAACAAGACTTATCCAATCAATGCATGTCTATCGCCAAACCAACATTCTGTAGACTCGTGCCATTAGTTATGTTTTTATTCGAAAGTAATAATATATATCCTTTCCTGAAACGCCCCTAATATGCAATTATTGAATATACGTAGGCAGTATGTTACATGTTGAAATATTTCCCACATTTATTTTCATGTTTAAATAATTCTTTAGCGCTAGAGACGTTCGTGTAGAAGGATGAACATTTCTGTCTTACTGTTATTTCATCGGTATCCACGCCAATGGCAGCTCGTGTTTAGAGTGCTCGGTTGCACAACCCTGAAATAATCGAAAAAGATCTTTTAATATGTTAGGAATATACATTTTCCTTTTTATGACATTCAATATTCATGATATTGCAGCAGTATCGATGTATAAGAAATCAGTTTGAAACCAAAGAGCACCCAACTAGCGCTCTCTGCGCTCTCGCAGATATTGTACCTTGTCTCACTCTTGGCTGTATTACTGTTTTTAGTGCGTTTACTCTTTGGCCCTATGCGTCAACATAGGACCGAAGGTGCTGCCACCAGTGGGTGGGGGAGTCTGCGCTACGCGGCGTGCGCGGGGAATACCAATTTTCTGTCGTCGTCTGTAATTAAAAGTAAACAAGTTCAGTCAATTATTGAAGGCATGATAATTATGATATTTGGAAAATTTATCATGTTTTATGTTGTCTTTATTGAATCATGCCTAACATCAAATGTACATTTTGTAAAGTTGGTTGTTCTAAAAGGAAGTCCCCTTCTGTCCTTCGTAGTGATGCATCTCCAAACGTCGGAGCATTACCGAATTCCACCACGAAAACAATAACAGTCGGAGAGCGTTTTTGTGAATGTGAGTGTGTGGGGAAGATATTTCATTATTGCAATGTATTCCAGGTTATTTTTCGAAATAAAATAATTTTATTTGTGTAAAATTAATAATAGTGCTCGTTGAAAAGTTTAGTTTAACGATCACCGTATTTTCGAAACAAAGTTCTTTTTGATATATGTGAATTCTATTACCGTCAAGTGTCTCAATGCATAACTAATACATAAAAATCGAGTGCCAACTGGAAAAAAGTCAGAACCACGTACGCTAGTGGTGAAAATACTTTACACGGGCACTATACATACAATTATATAAGTAATGTTTCAATAGACTTACTTAGTTTTAATATTTTATATGAATCGCTTAAGTTTTATTATATATTAGTGTTACGAATCTGGAAATTAGATTTCCGTCTTTCGATGGAGCCGCAACCTCCAGTTTGTTGGGCCTCCAGCCGCCACTGATCTGCACGAGATACTTGTGCATAAACATGAATCTGCGTATGACACAATAAAATGTTGCGGGAGTTGCGAGTGCATGGACTAGTCTAATAAAATAAACGAAAAGCAGTCTCCACTAGTTGTTTCGCTGGTTTTGAAAGCAAGTTCTTTAAGTAGACCTGCAACTATTCGAACGTTATAAAGGAGAACACGCAACATTTCAGCCCAAGATTTAGTCTGTGGCGTATTTAGAGTACGGCTCATACGGCTTATGCCAAATGCATTTCTGTCAATGAGCCAAATTGACACATTACACATTTGTGGAAAAACAGTATATGACAGTTATTTTCAATTCAATAATAAATTGTTGGAAGGACGATATGTAATAAATATTTTGTAACAAATTTAGTCGTAGTATTATTAGATTGTATACCAGTTTTATGTATGTATATTGAAAAGATGATTAACGTTGGATATAGATCTAGAGGAAAATGGAAAATACAAAATGTTATGATATTAAGCATTTAAAGTGATTGTAATTTGTTTAAGAAATTTGTCTGATTTTGTTTTTAAATAGTGAGCAATTTATATGAATAGGGCACAAATTCATTTCTTCGGATAAGCGCCTGTTTTTCTTGATACGATTACGGGTTTTGCCAATCTAGTTCATGCAATAAGCTCAGAAATACAAATTTAATTATTTGTTTGAAAACTTTATTTTCATGTGTACTACGTAGAAACTCTGGATCTAAAATCTACAATTTCAAATGTTGGTGCGCAAACAACAACTTCGAAGAATTTTCCAAACAAAGTTTATGCTTAGTAAGATCGTAATTTAGAATCCTTGAAAGCGCCCTTGAATGTGTTAGACCGTGATATTCGTACAGAGAAAACGTGACCAAGCGAGTTTTGTAACAATGTGGACAGCTGGAGCCACGTGGACAAAATACAAGGTGACATTTGCCCTAAAAAGCACATTTCCTTACATTCGCTTGGTGTCCCGTTTTCGCTCGACTTTCGACTAATTGGGTGCCCATGCTAAAAGACCAGCGTGGACCAGCTGTTACAGCACCCACTCCTCTTCCAGTGCACATTTTTTGTATCTGCCTCCTTAAAAAGCGATTGCCTAACATTTTGTCAATAACCATTTACAAGACATCGTGTAATTAATAAAATGAATTAGTTTTGTCTGTACTTGGAAAAAATACACAGATTCAAGAAAACGTACGGACGTTAAAGAAAACGGACGTATGTATAGGGCTACACTGTACTGTTGTAATCTTATTTTGATCTTGAGATATGAAAACTTGATTCGAGAGACATTTGCAAACCAACAAGACAGTATACAAAATTTGTACTTATGTTTTGTTTTTATATAATTCTATTTCTGTGAAAGAGCTTCTTATCGAAATGTCACGTTATAGATTTGTTACAGGGGGAAGAGGGGAGATTAAAAATGTTCCAAATTTGTGTTATGTAATTTATGGACGGCCATTGACTAGTGGTAGTCTATTTTAGAGAGTGTATTTTTTGTCTCAAATGTGTGTAATGTAGTAAACTTTCTACCCAACACCCAAAATAATAATTGAAGATCTTACTTACAAAGCGTCTCCGTTTCCGTGGGTTTCCTTGTCTTAGATAAAAATAAGATGTTTCTCCATCATCCTGTCAATTATTGCCGTGTTAACGCACGGGCCTGGGTTCAGGGCCCCAACGTCTCTGATAGTTCTTAAAAGTTATAACGTACTAAAATTTTCAAAAAACAAAATAAAAACAGTATAGCAAAGTGGTGTATGATCAAACTTGTATGGCAAAGTGGTGTATGCACAACAAATTGGCGCAATGGAGTGGTGTTGCGCTTCATTGGATAATATTTATAATACGAAATGTTGCTAGTTGATGCGAGAATGTCGCTCAGTAATGAGAAGTTTAATGTTTTTAACAAAACTTGTCTTTAAATATTTTGATTAAATTTGAGTATTTCATTATTTTGAATAATTTAAATTCATTCACGTGCATGAAATTTTCAACATTGAATAATGGTAAAATGAAACACTAAGAAGTACTTCTAAAATCATTTAAAAAATACGAAATACAATGTAAATTCACAGGATTTTCTTTATATTTCGGCATCGAAATTGGGAATAAAGGAGATCGGCGAAAGTAAGAATACGGGGGACTCCAAATTAACCTAGGCCCCTTAGCCCCCAATGCTGGTAAAAATGGCCCTAATTGTGGCCTGTATTTTCTCCTATGTTAAACGTTATTCTAAACAGGGCCGGCGAAACGAATAGATTTCAGGTGGATCGTACCATGGGAGGAGGTCATATAATGTGTTATTGTACTTTAGTGTTCTTAAAGGAAAATATGATAACAGTATCAAATATGTAGTTTATTCAAAACGTTTTTAGTTGGAATTGATCAACGCTTGAAATGTCGCTGTGCGAAAACTGACACTTACTTGAAATTTTGAGAAATTGATTCATCCAATAGTTTCTCAATATCTATCTTCAACTAACTCTGGGTACGAGTGCAAGATCGCTCAATGATTGAGTCGATTTTGCAGCATCGTCGAACGGAACTATTTTTTTACCCGGCGTAGCACATAGCAGCTTCTCTCGTTCGAGCGCGATGATCCTGGAATGGTCATAAGTGGACGAATATCGCGCCAATACTTAAAAACAAGTGCCTTACGCCACTCATTTTCGCGCATAAAAACTACGACCTCACGCAAATTCGCCGACTTTGTCCATTTTCTTTTGTTGATGCTCAAGGCTATGTTCTTATCGCTCTCTTGTCGATACGCATGAAAATGGAAGTTTGAATACTAAATAATGTTTTTGGTCGATTTCAGAAATATTTTTTTCCACAAGATTGATGGTGGTAATAAATGTGTTAAATTGGATTCTCCCCCCTCAAGTTTTGTCAAAATTTTGAGGGGGTATTGACCCACACGGAATATTTTCGCGTGGGTAGTACTACTCGCCGTAGCCACCTCTTCCGCCGTCCCTGATTTTGAAACCGTTGAATCCGTATCTTAAACTGTAAAGCTGTAAGTGAATACTTCTCCTTCTTGAAGAAAATAGTGTTTCATGAAGATTCATGAAAAGACTTCACTTTTAAAATAAGCTTTTAAATTAATTTCGAACACCTGGATCAGACTCATCTGGTGCGAAAACAACTTAGTATGATCTAGGCCACATATCTTATTTTTATTCATGTGCCTGTGTTTTCAGTTGATGAAGAATTAAATAGGTTAAATTTTTGGGGCAAAAAGCATCGTCCCGAATTATGTTCATTAACCGATCACCCACTGCATTTTCGAAAGGCTGGTGAGCCACGTGCGCGACCCACAAGCGTTTTCCACGAGTAGTCGCGCAAGGAAACAACAGCGTTATCACGTCAGGCGGCCACAGAGGGACCTTGCAGAACGGAACTTCAAAGCAGGCACGTTTCCTTACGAAACCCAGGCGTGACCTCGATTACGTGATGGGACCAGCTGCGGTGGAATATTCTTGGAGCGCCGTCCTGCTTGTTGTTCGTTATTTGACTAATTCATAGCGATAAAGACGAATACATTTTGTTTATCCTACGTCCAAATACCGATAGTTGTTTCACTGAACGTAGTGTGAAGACAATCGAGATTGATTAGTGACTATGTGCTCCCTGCTAATTAATTAATCTCGTAAGTGTAGTGCATGATTTTTTCCTCGGGTGATGGCGGGGATCTCTCCCCCCCGCACTGGGTGGCGAGATCCGGCGCCGACTAACGAAGTTTTCCCCGACCAGGTATCTTCTATCAATGAGGGCACCCCGCTGGGACAAGCTCTTATTTCCCGTGCGGTCTCCTGACATGTATAGTAGTGTAGTGCAGATAAGTGTACGTGTATGTGTAAGTAAGTGCAAGGATAGAGCAAGAAAGAGAAAGGAATGATCGCGTGCGGTTCATGACCCGTTTGTTGAGGTACTGCTCCGGCACTCGCCTGTTACTATTGATCGAAGAAACCATGGAAAAAAACCGATCTGAGCAGCTGGCCTCTAGAGTTTTCTTCCAGACAGCGACTAATCTCGATCTAACTATCTAGGTTTGAACGGCGAATTTTGTAATAGAATAAACAAGACGAAAATTTTAAAAAGATAATCCATTTGCCTGTCGTCGAAAACTGAATAACTGAATTAGTTGAAAAGGAGATTACATATGAGACTGTGAAATGGATTAATAGAATAATTAATAGAAGTTCATCATTTCAGATGTGATGGTGAAAGACTAAAAGTATCCATCCAGAAGTTAAAAATTAAGTTTTTATCGTAACACACATTAAGAACATCGTCATTACCATAATTGAAGAGCTTATTTCTAAAGTGACGAAGTTTCATTTCCGTTTAATTTCTAGCTTAAACAATCAATATACTATTTTTTTCGTATTTATAAGGCGCTTCTCCATCACGATGCCAAACACCGCATCGAAATGGTGCCTTTCTTCTATGTTTAAGGGTATCCAAAAAACGTTGAATTATACATGAAGTATATGGCTGAATTTGAAAATTTCACATTCTGAACATTTGTACTACTTGAAGATCAATTTTGTAATAAACCCTTCAACTAATATCACAATGGGTCCAATTTTTGTAATATTATGAGTTGTTCATGGGTGTCAACGTCCACATTGAGCCTCTCCAATTAAATATTTAACTTCCATTCAATTTTTATTACATGAAACTTATGCAACTTAATATTAAACTGAGATTTAACTTTATTCGTTTGTTAAGCCAACATCAAGGCTGCATCATCACCAGACCACCGTGATGATCATTTCCAGAAACATTAAGAACATTGAACTCTTCATTACGTAATAACATGCGTAAAATTAAACCACCTCGCTTCTCCTGCCCAGAACGTCTATCGCGCTGTCTAAGAAGCCCGTCGCAGCAGGGGGCGCCTAGGCGTCGGGTGCGCCTGTCCCAAGAGCGCAGGTGCGCCTTATCGGCGCTGCCTTATCGCTGGCCTTATCGCCGGCGCTTCCTCGAGTTCGCACCGCACTTCCTCGGCGTGAGCCGCGTTTCGCGACTCACCTGCGAGGGGCTCGCAACAGCTCACGCCCTTGACGGGAACCGCCCTTCCACCACGGCAAGTGCTGGAGATAGAAATAATTCCAGCAGTTCCAGGTAATACTCTTAATGGGAAACTGTCCTTAATGGGCACCTATCCTTAATGGGAGCCGCCCTTCTGCCTCTGCAAGAAATAGGAATAAAAAGTAATTCGGTCAGTTCCAGATAATTTACGTAATAGGAAGCGCCCTTAATAGTAACTGCCCTTCTCCCTCTGCAAGTACTATAAATGAACAAAAATAATTCGGGCAATATATCTAAAATGAATGATAAAGGGGAGATGGGATCAAATGAAGCGCCATTCCGACTTCAGAGTCGTTGACGGGGATGTCCGAGGGTTCGAGTACCGACCTTGCCGAATTTTCGACACGTGTTCGAAAGCTGGTTCGATTTCAACCAGTTTTTGAAGGATTGTAGTAGCAGATTGCTCTGATGAGTAGTTTCTGTTGTTTCTCCAATCAGTACCCGGTGAAGTCCGGACTCGTGCCTTAAAAAACTAACCACGGACCACGCGCAATCTTTCATTCTCCTTCTTTGTCTTGTCCTCACCTTTTACTTACACACACTTACACTTGCGTGCAGTACACTACCACACACGTCGGTTGATCAGACGGGAGCTCAGAGCTTGCCTCGGTTAGGGTGGTGATGCTGGAGGGACGTACGTGGAAGAAGAAACCTCGGAAGCCACCTTGAAGTTCGGCGATAGATCTCACCTTCGAGCGAAAGAACAACACAATTATCTCTCCGATGATTTAAAAAAAAAAAATCTTCATTTCCGGGACTAGTGACCATGATGTTATACAAAATAATCAATCAGTCCAAATAGGTTAAACGTATTTTAGGTTAAACTGAAAAAATGCTAACTGTTGAGTAGAGCGTTATACTGAAAAAGAAGGCTTTCACCCTGGAAGAATATTTGCATATCTGCGACACGCACCAAGATTTTGTCACGGAACGTATTAACTCTTCTGCACAGAGGCGAGAAGTGGACCCCTTTGCGGACGGACCACGCGCGATCTTTCCTTCTTTTTCCTTATCCTATCCTCCTCGCTTACTTACACAACTTCCAATTGCACTCATTGAACTGGCAGTTGCAGCTGAATTGTCAGGCTGAAGGAAGAATACATTTTGCTGAACGGTGCAGTTTTTACCCGTGGTGAACCCGTTCGAAAACGTACAACATACCCGTTCGAAAACTGGTATGTTGCCAGCTACTTTTTGGATTTCGCCCCTAAAGTGTGAAGTAATTCATGTAGTCTAAAACTAATAAACATGGTCGCAAATGGCTATTTCTTTCTTACTTGTTCCTCATCAGCCAAGGAACGGGAACTTTCCTTCTACACAATTTGTTTCTCTTTTAACAAATGAGACGTCAATTTATTACCATTTCAACGTAGACATCATGGCTACTCTCGCAAAAACACATTCCAACGTCCTAGTTTCCTTTCTTCCACGTAATGTTTTCCTTTTGAGACGAGGGCAAGTTCTTAGAATTTATGCATTTTTTTTACCTGACCATTGAATTTCTCGAACCGTCTTAGTCATCGTTTCACTGTTGAACTTGATTATCGCGAAGGACCACTTGAACTTTAGAACTCTCGATTTCTCAGTTCGATGCGAGACCTGTCGGGAGTACCGAGAAAAGAGGGAAGTGCGATACAAACAGCTATCGTTGGTTAATAGATAGAAGACTGAGTTGGGCAAACAAACTATTCCTGCCGATTAATTGGAGGAAATTCAACCAGGTGGGGCCGATGTTCATTTATGCAAATGGAATTTGGATTATATAAAGTGAACGTGCAGTGTTTGAACAACATCAGAACTAGTGAGGATTCATCTAAAAAAATCAATTAGGGCCACAATTTCTGAACATATAATTCGGGGTTTCTAGATATTTTTGGGTAGAATAAATCATAAAATTACATGAAATTCAGTATCGTAATACTACACGATATTCGTAATATTACATGACATTGTATTACATATTATTTATAATTTTTTACAACTAGTTGTAATGTAATGTATTTATGGTAGAAACATTCCTTTCTGAATATGTTTGTAAAATCTTTGAGGTCTAAAGATTACTGTTGTAACTGAGATCCACATAAGTAAGTAACGTCACGTGAGTGAGGCGATCCGAAGAAAAGAGTACTACGCGGTGTAGTGTGTGGAGCCGTTGCAGCAGCACAGTCACAGTGATCTAGAAAGACTAATGGCACGCAAATAGACCATTTAAAACAAAATTTTAACAGCAAACGTACTACAAAATATGTGAAAGGCAATAAACTGTATTTAAAATTGGAACCAATCTAATTTTAAGACAATCATTTTTCTTCAGAGAGTAACATAAGTTTTTTTTAAAAATGAAATAATTTATTACATTTTTACATTTACAACATGGTTGTACCACCATTCTAAATCACCTCGAACCGAAGGGGACAGTGACGAGGTCTAAAATCAATTTGCAAGTAGATTCCTGGCGATTTAGAATCGTGGCAGAACGACAGCTCTAAATAATCTCCGACCAATGCGGACCGTGACCAAGTCTGAATCCCATCTGCGATTTAGAATCGCGTTAGAACCACTATCCTAAATCGTCTCCGAATAAAGTGGGGTGTGACGAAGTTTAAACTCCACATGCGATTTAGAATCGCAGCAGAACCACTATTCTAAATCATCTTTGACTAATGTGGGGCGTGACGAGGCCTAAACCCCACCTGCGATTTAGAATAGCGGCAGAACCACTATTCTAAATCTTCTCCGAATAAAGTGGGGCGTGAAGAGGTCTAAACCCCACCTGTGATTTAGAATCGCGAGAGAACCACTATTTTAAATCTTCTCCGACTAAAGTGTGTGGCGTGACGAAGTCTAAACCCCACCTGCGATTTTGAATCGCGAGAGAACCACTATTTTAAATCTTCATCGACTAAAGTGGGACGTGATGAGGTCTAAAACCCACCTGCGATTTAGAATCACGGCAGAACCACTATTTTAAATCTTCTCCGACTAAAGTGGGGCGTGACGAGGTCGAAACGCCACCTGCGATTTAGAATCGCGAGAGAACTACTATTTTAAATCTTCTCCGACTAAAGTGGGACGTGACGAGGTCTAAAACCCACCTGCGATTTAGAATCACGGCTGAAGCACTATTTTAAATCTTCTCCGACTAAAGTGGAGCGTGAAGCGGTCTAAACCCCACCTGCGATTTAGAATCGCGAGAGAACCACTATTTTAAATCTTCTCCGACTAAAGTGGGACGTGACGAGGTCTAAACGCCACCTGCGATTTAGAATCGCGGCAGAACCACAATTCTAAATCGTCTCTGACTAATCTGGGGCGTGACGAGGTGTAAAACCCACCTGCGATTTAAAATAGCGGCAGAACCAGTAATGTAAATCTTCTCCGACTAAAGTGGGGCGTGACGAGGCCTAAAACCCACCTGCGATTTAGAATCGCGGCAGAACCACTATTCTAAATCATCTCTGACTAATGTGGGGCGTGACGAGGTCTAAACCCCACCTGCGATTTAGAATCGCCAGTGCAGCGTGCGCCATTGAGCCCCGCGGGCGGCGGCACGATCCTTCCCGGCCGCAGGTGCACGCGCGCGCTCGCGCACGTGCGTGCGGGCAGGCGGGCGCGTGCGAAGCGGCGGCACCGCAGCACGCGTGCGCGTGCCGACGGGGAATTCCTGTGGTGAGTGGGGATGGAGTCCACGCTTGGCTTCATTCAGCTACTGCGCCGCCGCGCCGTGACGCCGCCTACTTCTTCGCTTCCCACGCGTCCCCACGTCGTCCGTCACCACGCCCGACTCGTCCGCAGTTGTCATCAACCTGTTCGCTCTTCTTATCGCATACGTCCCCGCTCGTTCCTGTTTGCCTGGCTTTCTTCCTTGTGTCCCTCATTCATCTTAAATTTACGCAGTCTACTGGTGACAAATTCTTCTCACTCTCGTCCTGGCTGTCCCCGGTCGTCAGATAGTTTACTCTTTTAAGACCGCTGCACAATATCCCGCGAACGGGAAGGGCAACGCGAACGGGAACGTAAAGAAAGTTGAAAGACGGACCCCGCAAGTAGGCTTTCACATCAGGAAGGCGACGCTTGACGGGAACGCGAACAGGAGGGATGGTCAACATTTATCTTGGCCCAGGAGCGGGTAGTCTCGCGACCAATGAAAGTGCAGCAAAGACGGCGAAGCTTTCCAGCTGATTGAGCGCGCGACCTGCGCGCGACACTGGTCTGGAGCGATATTGAGTTTAGTGCGATATTAAGGGTAGAACGTGATTTGCGAGGTTAGGAAATATAGTAACACAATGGATGTATAGCATCATATACTAACATATGGCAACACTATTATTCTATGTTTAGGGTTTGAGGTTTGTTTTATTTGTCATTGTTGAGTTGTTTGAAATATTTTTAATAATAACAATATAATTGTTTTTCTATTCATATTAGTATTTAGAATAAAAAGTTCCCACAAAAATAATTTGTATATGTTTCGTTAAAGAACATTGGAGTTGTTTGTTTATTCATAAAACTTTAATTATTTGTATTTCCCAAAAATTGGTTGTATTTGTATTTTCTGTAAGTGGTAGTTTTTTTAAATTTTCTCATTCTTATTTTACATGGTTTTGTTTTCTATAATTAATATTATTTCGTTAAACTATTCATTATTCATAGGAGCACACGCAAACACAACGGACAAATAGAAAAGCAAAGAGTGAACAGAGTAGCGTAGTCTAATGCTTTGGTTTCGGCAACTGTTTCTTTAAGTTCTCTTTTTTGCCGCAGCAGATACATAGCGAGCGATCGTATTCCTCTTCCTGTTGCCGTTTACTGTGAAGCGCCCGAACCTCGCGTTCCCGTTCCCATCCTCGATTTCGCGTTGCTGTTCCCATTCGCGAGCTATTGGGGAGCGGCCAAAGATCCTTTCTCTATGACGCTATTGCCAAACGTCACCTCAGTCTCTCATCCCCATTATTCCTTTATCAATCCTCCAGTGCGTGTTACGAGTATTCGTGTTTCCCCTCATTCCTACCTCTACCAGTTCCCTACCTTACTCCATGGTCGACTCCATTAGCCAAAGCCTCACAGCTTGCCAACGTATTATTTTTTAGCATTTTTAGCATCTTCCAAAACCTCGGCTCCATGCAAGGCAAACAATTCAAAATTCAGGAAATTGGTATGTAATGAAGTTGAACTGCTACTACTGTGTGTTATTTATTGCGTTCCGTGCGTCCTTGTTATTTGTGTTCTGGGCTGTGATACTTAAAAATGCTAGACTATGTAATTTATCGAGTACGAAACCTTGTAATATTGTCGCATTGGCAATAAACCAGTCTAAGTTAAGAATAAGCTAATTAATTGACAATTAACTGACTTTTTTGTGATCTCTTTAATATTGTATCGTTTTTAAAAGGTTGAATTTGAACTAATTTCTTAGAATAATTCTTCTTTATGACCAGGGCATGTTTTGTAACTTAATTTATCCTGGATAGGATACCAAATTTTCATGGTACAGACCCAGATTCGATTTCCGGTCGGGGCAAAAATAAAGCTGAAGCATTCGATTATAATCGTCTCACATTCTATAACTGTGGGTACAAAGAAGTTCAGGCAGGCTTCGTATGCTAGATGCGGTGAAGGGAAGACGTCATGCTCACCACTAGTCTCCCTTACCCCCAGAGGTGGATAATAAATTAAAACAGGGCTCAGGCCTGGGAACACAGCTAGCTGGCAAAGGTGGGGTTCATCCAACCTTAAAGTGCCAAATACAACATGCATTTATCGTAATCGTCATTTTGGAAAAACCTTTCTCTCCGTAAGTTGGAACACATTCCTAAGCTCGGTTTCTCTTCAGACTGCTTCATTGGCGATTCTGAAACTTTTTCATATCGTGGCATTTTAAGTAACTGCATAGCTTGTGCTGCATCTCAGTGCCGCTAAAACGCACCTACATGCGCAGATGTGGGGTCACTGTTGGAAAGTAAAAGCCGCTGAAATTTCCCCCACGTCTTGTCAATTCTACTTCTCTGCTTCATTTTGCATCTGTTGTGCACGATGCAGTCACTTCAATGCTGTTCGTATCAATAAGAAAAATTGATTGCATAAACTTAATCTTGTTTTCTATGATAAAATTCAAGTGTGAATTAATAATTCACGCTCTAGAGAGTGGTTTCCCCTTATGATCCATATAATATTAAAGATGATGCTCATCTAGCTACGGTACGCCCTTGTGAAATACCACCAGTAGGTATTTTAGTTTTAAGAATCCTCGAAGAGCCACGAATATTACACCATTATTAGTGCTTAAGACGGTAAATTTAAAAGTGAAATAGATGCAGGTTTTAGGTTCAAGTCATTCTTCATATTTGTATGCATATATTTACGATATATCACATCTATCGCCAATAGAATTATTTTCGTTGGTGAATACGATAAGACAGGAAAAATATCGACAGAAACCTGTTTCGCCATGGGTTTCTTGAGAACAAAGTGATGAACGAGTGTATATTCTTTCCATGAAAAATGTCTTCACTTCAATTCTTATACTATTTGAAATACGTTTCCTCTAATACACCATGCATCAGAAATACCTAGTATGGCAAACACATCATGTGCAAACATATACTGTAATAATAGCGATCGAATCGCCTAAACTAGCCCGACTAGGGACCAGCCAAATGTAAACAAACCTAATGTGCACGGGGGAGGGCGCCAGGTTCAGCTCCTGAAATGTAACTGAATGGAAGAGTTGGGAGGTCAAGAATGAGCAATTGAGTCATTTGTGACAAACAACTGTTTATTCCTGGCACCAAAAAGCTGCCAGGGAAATTACAATGTCGCAATGGGCGACTCAGGTTTTTCACTAAAACTACTCTGTGACTTAATTACAAGTGGTTAATTCTGCTGGGCCTGAGCGCGGCCACTTGCAGTTTTTTCGCCGTTACAATTGTTCAGTGAGACGGCATCGTCTCATAGTTTTCACCAATGGCTGCTGTTCTTCGTGGGCGGGCCGAGGCGGCAGCCTCGGGCAGAGGCGGCGGCGGCTTCGGGTTGCTGACCTTCTGCGGCGCGCCCTCTCACGGCAGGTAACAGCGCGTCGGTCGCCGGCTCGAACAAGCTCAGAGGGGCGAGTGTCCACGGGCGCTGACGTAACGGAGAGGCCTGTCACTGGGCCCGGGACGGTAGACGGCAAGGCTGGCGGGCTGATGCGGGACCGGCGCGGGGTCCGGTAGTCTCCCGCCCGAGTTTTCTCCGCAACAAGTCTACGAGTCGCGTCCTGACTAATTCGGCTGTGGGAAAGTTTTTTCCCAAACTCGCGTCCCGATCGTGAATGACTGAATAATTAGGCACATTTAGCTACCAAGAAGTATCTTGGAATTCTCCCGTAGTAACAAAAATTTACAAGTAGTCTCGAAAATCTTAGCAGCTGTGTCCCGAGAAACTTTTAGGAGCGAAGTTTTCTCAAGTAACAAAAATTTCGAAGTGTCCAGCCGAAGAAATTTTAGAAGTGTCCGCCAAAAAATCTAAGAAGTCTCCTCTTTCCACTGTGCATCACGTTTATAAAAGAGCTCCCTTTCCCCTTCCCAAAATATTCCTGACACCAAATTTCTCCCTTCCCTCATGGCGAAGCTTCCCATTGGCCGAGGGTGGCTGCGTCGCAGGATTCTGATTAACCAATCTCGTGTCGATTTTTCTGTATTTTTCCGTAAATGTTCTCTGTCTGTCGCTGGCTTCTCTCTCTCGCTCGCTTCCCTTTGTCAGTTACTCTGGGAGCTGATCGCAGCTGTCTGGACACGTGCGCGCGTACAAGCGCATTTCACGGATTCCCGATTCCCGGACCGTCATGGGCTAATTGACTGCCTACTGTATTTAGGGAGAAACTGCTCCTGCGGGACTTCTGCCCAGACGCGTGCCACTTGCAGCAAGCATTGTTTGGAAGAGGCCGAGAAAGGTTCTCGCTTACGACGTGTCGTAAATGCGTCGTCGTCTTTAATTGACACCCGGCCAATCCTTTCTTTGGGGTTTGCACCCCCCGGTCGCGCGGCTGGAGAAAGGATGCGGGGGCGCGCTTTGTTCGGCCGGTCTTCGGCCTGGGCCTTTATGTCTTTTTATGAGGGGGCAATAAAACGGGGTTGCTTCTGAGAAGGGGCTGGGTGCGTTCGGGGCTGGCCCGATGCGGAACTAAAGAAACCCGTCGTGGTGGCGTCGCTTGACCCACTTCTGTGCCGCGGCGCGAGCTATTTCCAGCTGTAGGAATTATTGGTTATTGGCGATGCCATAATAAAATTATATTTAATTAATCGGTGACGCCACAATACATATTGATGTACTTTCATCACTACATACGTACATAAATTCATATATATATATATATATATATATATATATATATATATATATATATATTGTAATATCTGCGATCAAATCGCCTCAACTAGCCCCTGCGGGAACAGCCAAATGTAAACAAACCTAATGTGATCGGGGGGAGGGCGCCAGGTTCAGCTCCTGAAATGTAACTGAATGGAAGAGTTGAGAGGTCAAGAATGAACACAGAGTCAATTGTAACGAATACCAGTTTATTCCTGGCACCAAAAGCTACCAGGGAAATTACAATGTCGCAATGGGCGACGCAAGTTTTTCACTAAAACTACTCTGTGACTTGGTTACCTTAATTACTAGTTGTTAATTCTGCTGGGCCTGAGCGCGGCCACTTGCAGTTTCTCGCCGTTACAATTGTTCAGTGAGACGGCATCGTCTCATAATTTTTCACCAATGGCTGCTGGTCTTCGTGGGCGGGCCGAGGCGGCAGCCTCGAAGCAGAGGCGGCGGCGGCTCCGGGTCGCTGATCTGCGGTGCGTCTATTCTCGGCAGGTAGCGGCGATTCCAGGTTGTCAGCTCGAGCAGGCTCAGTGGGTTGAGTGACCACGGGCGTTGACGTTACGGAGAGGGCTGTCACTGGGCCCGGGACGAGAGGCGGCAAGGCTGGCGGGCCGAAGCGGAAACGGCGCGGGATCCGGTAGTTTCCCGCCCGAGTTTTCTCCGCAACAAGTCTACGAGTCGCGTCCTGACTACTTCGACTCTGGGAAAGTCTTTTCCCAAACTCGCGTCCCGATCGTAAGTGATTGAATAATTAAGCACATTTAGCTACCAAGAAGTATCTTGGAATTCTCTCGAAGTAACAAAAAAAAATTAGCTCTCAAAAAAAACTCTTAGAAGCGTTCCAAAAAATCTAAGAAGTCTCGCCGGAAAATCTTAGCAGAAGTCTCGAAGTAACAAAAATTTAGAAGTGTTTCCGAAGAAATTTTAGAAAGTCTCTCTGAAGAAATTTTAGAAGTGTCCTTATTCCCACTGTGCATCACGTTTATAAAAGAGCTCCCTTTCCCCTTCCCAAAATATTCCTGGCTCTGAATTTCTCCCTTCCCTTATGGCAAAGCTTCCCATTGGTCGAGGGTGGCTGCGTCGCAGAATTCTGATTAACCAATCTCGTGTCGATTTTTCTGTATTTTTCCGTAAATGTTCTCTGTCTGTCGCTGGCTTCGCTCTCTCGCTCGCTTCCCTTTGTCAGTTGTTCCGGGCGCTGATCGCAGCTGTCTGGACACGTGTGCGCGCAGAAGCGCATTTCACGGATTCTCGACGGCCGGCATGGGCTAATCGACAGCCTGCTGTATTTAGAGAGAAACAGCTCCTGCGGGACTTCTGGTGCCTAGCCCAGACGCGTGCCAGAACGAGCGTGGGGAGTTAGCATTGTTCGAGAAGGGATCAGTTTGATGGCCAAGAAAGGTTTCGCTTACGACGTGTTGTAAATGTGTCGTCGTGGTCTCTAATTGACACCCGGCCAACCCTTCCTTCGAGGTTTGGCACCCCCGGTCGCGCGGCTGAAGAAAGGACGCGAGGGTGCGCTTTGTCCCAAAAGAGGGCCGGCGGACGGCCCGAAAACTAGAATGGACTTTTATGAGTGCAATAAACCAGTTGCCTCTGGAAAAAAAGGCCGGCGCGCGGTCGGGGCGGGCCTCCCTGTCTAGCGAAAGGAACCGTCGCGGTGGCGTCCCCTGACCCACTTATTTCTCGACGCGAGCTATTTCTAGATGCAGAAATTATTTGTTATTGGCGATGCCATAATAAAATTATATTAATTAATCGGTGACGCCACAATATATATATATATATATATATATATATATATATATATATATATATATATATATATATATATATATTGTGACATACCTGGTGATGCCGGGTATTTTCACTGCAATATAACACTAAAGGAGGGTATCTTTTACGTGAATGGGTCCCTGGATAAGTTGGTGCAACATTGGGGAAGTTAATCATAAATAGAAATACAATCATGAACAAGATTTATTTGTAGATCAAATTTGTTATTTACATAATCAGACAATGTTTTTACACTCTGCCTTGGTACCAAGATTAAGTGTGAAATGTATTTTTCATACCTTCGGGGCCCCGATCGAATACCTATGATGTTCGTAGAACCGCTCGTGCCGGCAGGATTGTCGACCTCTGCTGCTGCTGCGGGCCGTCGGCGGCGGATGGCGTGGCAATCGTCCACGGCTGATGCTCCTGCAATTCTTCCCCGATTAGGATCTTGATACCTCGGCGTCGCACCTCCCTCGAATCACTGTCCGTCAGTGGGTTTAATTACTTAACCCGCGCCTATCCTGCATACCGGTCACAGTTCCGTACCGCACAATTTCAATAATATTTCTACCGCACCAACTAGTAGGAGCGAGATCAATTATTCTACCAGCACTAATCTTTCACTCTACTGATACTTTTAATGTCCTATTTACACGTCTATTGCTTCTCGGTTTCCGATAGCACATAAAGTACGTCGCATGTTATATGCGTCCCTGCACTAGCGGTGAGCTCTCGCCGCACGTCCGCACTCGTCGCCGCTCTGCTAACGTCTCTGATTCTCCTAGCGACTCTTTCCTGACCGGGAGCACGCCGGCCACGTCCTTCATCGACGGGCGGCACGGCTCGACTGTCCCAACGGCTGCTTACACGTGCTCGCTGCCCCGCTTCTAACCGAAATTCTCACGCTGGCCTCCCGGCGGGCACCGGTGGCGGCGGCGACCGTTGCTGGCTCCCCCCGCTGCTCGCAGCGCCTGGCGTACGCACCGCGCAGTCCAAAATAGATGTTGATTTCTTACACTAATGATTTAATTAGTGTAATGAAACACATATTATGGGTTACATCACCCCCCCCTTTTCGTTTTTGAATTTTTCCCGCTTCTGGAAAAATTCACACTAGCAACATCGTCACTGCCGATAGTTGCACTATGCTGTATCTTACAAAAAAAATCCTATATACACTTATACCCTAAAATCGAATTAACACTTGATTGTTTAGATTAACACTAAAATTACACTTATTTACACTCCACTATTTTCCATACATGTTGAACCAGGTTTCCGATTTGAAGCTTGTAGTGTCCTACTATGTCTTGTCTCTTGTACGACGGTTCATCCCCATTTTGCTGACATTGATTTCCCAAGTCACAGTTGTAGGACATAGCTTCCAGCGTGTTGGACACATCTTGATAGGTATCATCCCATTTCCAGCTGCGACCTCTTCTACGTTTGTACCACTGATTGACCATACCAATACTCTTCCCTCGCCCCTGACTTCGCTCCATTCTTGACCTGCCTACATCTCCTTCATTCCCATACTTTGGGGCATCTACAAGGGTGACTTCGTACCTCTCCAATGTCTTCAAACCCTTTCCTAAATCGGTATGATCTGCTCTGCCCAGTAGGCTCTGCACGGTGACAGGATACTGTCGCGTTGACATGCAAATAATTCCTTGATATTTTATAGGAGCAAATAATGTTTTTGGCTCCATAACGCTCTTCGTTCTGTATTCACTACGACTTCCCGTGATGTGGTTGTAATGGCTATTCCTCTGGTCGCTCTTGATGTTTATTTGGGTTTCTTCATTCCGCTTTCGTACAGAAATCTTGTTTTCAAATTCCTTCAAAAATTTCGGAAATATACCACAATTCTCTGCCCATGTCCTGGCGTTCTCTTCTAACATTGGGTGTAATAGCTGGATCTTGTATCCTTCCAATATGTTGTTTGATGCTAGGTGCCGTTCTTCTGCTCGCATAACTTCCTTAGGGTTTTCCGTCCCATCTCCCAGAGATTTCATCGACTTTGGAGGCATAATTGGTGTCACCCCATACTTGACACTTGGCGACATTTTCCCGTCTTCTTCCTGTTTAAACTCTTCTTGTACTATTTTCTCTTCGCACCCTTGTATATTTTCCACGATTTCTTCTTCTATTATACGCTCCATTTCTTCTATTTTCATTTCCACTTCTTCTTCCATTATTAACTTCAATTCTTCCGTTTTCACTCTCACTTCATAAACATCCTCCTCGGTCTCGATTTGGACCTCCACCGTTTTGCCCTCCGCTGTCTTGATTTCTTCATGAATTTGGTTCGTCATCCCCTCACTTTTATCCTCTGCAGCAATTTTAGCATCTAGTTGATGGTATGATTGAAATTTTAGCACCTTATCTTTCCTATCCAGTTCCTCCGCTTTCCCATACGGTTTTTCGCATATTTCGATGAACTTCCTATTCCGTTCTTCTGTGATTCTTCTCATTTCTTCTGCCAGCTTCTTAATCTGTTCTTCAACCGCCTTCCCGTTCTGTTCTTCTATTAGTTTTCTATTCTGTTCCTCCGCCTTCCTATTCTGTTCCTCCTCGGATCTTTTCTGTTTACCTAATTCTTTGCTCTGTTCTTCAGCTTTCCCATACGGTTTTTCCCATATTCTTCTCATTTCTTCCCCATGCCTATCCAGTCTTTCCATCGACTTCCTATGCCATTCTTCTATTCTCCTGTCGTACTCTTCCCAAAACTTATTCTGCTTTTCCCAAAGCTTATCCTGTTTTTCAAACACCTTTGTCATCATCTGCATTATATCTAGCTCGGTAACTTGTCCACCCCTCCAATTTGGGTTTCCTGCTGCCTGGCTCATCGGTATTGGTGTAACTTCTACTTTTTTATTGACACTGTCCCCCGACGTATCATCCAACCTGCTTCCAATTCCGCTATCCCTGCTTTCCGATGACATACTATTATCGATTCCTACATCTATCTCCCTTACTTCATCCGCCTTCTCCTCCCGGTCCAGCACTACATTTTGCGCCTCCATTCTGTTGCTTTAAGCTGTCCGATCGATTCTCACTTCACTAAAATACCCGCACAAATTTTCCTATTGCCTCCCCTAACAACGATACCACAGTTATCCTATGAATTTACTATATCCGCCACATCCCTGTATATTCTTCGTGATTGGTTTAATTCACTCCTATTTCAATTACTAATTGATGACGAACAAACCCTCACTCACCACCAAAAACACAATAACACTAATTCAGTAGCCATATAAATTTCCACTCACCTACCAATACATAAACATAATCCTTACAATGCGTAATATTATTACCATTTAAACACATATACGCTGCTAATAAACTCATTAACACTATTACAAAAAATGCTTTCAAATTATAGTAAATCCCTTATTAATTTGAAATTACTTCTCAACACAATTATTGCTATATTATGTACATGATAATCACTCACAATTACATGTCATATCTTCTCCCTGAATTTTCCTCACTAGTGCCATATAAATATTAACAACATGCATTCACAATGCTGCTATACATTCCCCAACCTAGTATCCTTTCTATTAAATTCTACAAACTTTACCATCCCCCATAAATAATGCACTGCTGAATGAATATTCCCAGCAAATGATGTGCATAATTTATACCATAATATTAACCACCTTTATATTTCCACAAGAATTATTACTGTTTCCCAATTCTTTAATTTCCATGTTATTAAAAATTACTAGGCAATTCAAACATTACTAATATGTCTTACACAATTTGAGATTCTATTACATTATATTATTTGTAACATGTACATGTGTAGCCTTCATAACCTCAGTAACTACAATAGTAACTTTATATTGGTTGCTCTCAAATAATTTCCTATATCAGCCCACAATTAATTACACAACAGAATTGTGGTAATTATCAAATATTCCTTATGCTTACTTGACTTATGCATCTTTGTTAATGCATGTATTATTACTTTTTGTTCTCTATAATAATACACTTTACACTACCTGCTTATCATCTGTAACCTGCATTACTATACATCAAATACATGCACATTACTTTCCAACATTTCACCAACTTTCCTAAAGCCACATTTCTTAACTATACGTTTTCCACTTGTTCGGGCGCCAGCTGTGACATACCTGGTGGTGCCGGGTATCTTCACTGCAATATAACACTAAGATAGGGTGTCTTTTACGTGAATGGGTCCTAGGATAAGTCGGTGCAACGTTGGGGAAGTTATTCATACATAAAATACAATTATGACAAGATTTATTTTAAATCAAAGTTACTATTTACATAATCAGACACCGTTTTTATACTCCGCCTTGGTACCAAGATTAAGAGTAAAATACAACTTTCATACCTTCGGGGCCCCGTTTGAATACCTATGAGGTTCGTCGAGCCGCTCGTGCCGACAGGGTTGTCGACCTCTGCTACTGCTGCGGGCCGTCGGCAGCAGATGGCGTGGTGATCATCCACGGCTGATGCTCCAACAATTCTTCCCCGAACAGGATCTTGATACCTCGGCTGCGCACCTTCCTCGAATCACTGTCCATTAGTGGGTTTAATTACACGACCCCCGCCTACTCCGTATACTGGTCACAGTTCTGTACCGCACGCTTTCAAGAATGTTCCCTCCGCACCAACTAATAAGAGCGACGTCAATTATTTTACCAACACTAATCTTTTACTATACTGATACTTCTAATGTTCTGTTTACATGTCCATTACTTTGCGATTCCTAATCACATAACTATGTCGCGTATTACATGCGTCCATTCACTAGCGGAGAGCCCTCGCTACACGTCCGCACTGGTCGCCGCTCTGCTAAACTCTCTTTCGCCGGCCGCACGTCGGCACATCCTTCGGCGGCGGCCGCCTCAATCCAACTAACGAACTTTTTGCACGTGCGCGCTGCCACGCTTGTACCCGCCGTTCTCACGCTCGCCTCCCGGCGGGCACCGGTGGCGGCGGCGACCGTTGCCGGCTGCCCGCTGCTCGCAGCGCCCGGCGCTCGCACCGCGCAGTCCAGAATAGCTATTGAATTCTTACACTAATGATTTAATTAGTGTAATGAAACACATATTCTGGGTTTCAATATATATATATATATATATATATATATATATATATATATATATATATATATATATATGAATAGAAAGAGAATAACAAAATTTATAAGACGTACGATGCTGTAAAAAACTTGCTGGTGGAGATTGTGTCCCGAGGTGTGGTAGATGCATATCCTACCAACTTTTCGTCTTTTTTTTTTTTTTTTTTTTTTTTTTTTGCTCTTCAACGAGTTCTCGAGTTAGTGGGCGGGAGCGACAGCGATTGAGTCTATGCAATGGTCAACTGATATCACTCGATTGACGCCCTACGCGACTCGGGCAATCACTCTCTAAGATCATCAACTGTCACAGATACCGAACGCGTGACGACACTATGTTGTGCAATCGGGAGGAGATGGCGGGTGGCAGCCGATACGACCGACTGACAAAATTGCCGCAGCAATTGCCGCAAAATTGTCTGCAGCGTCCCCTGACGGGAATGTCGTATAGGTAGTTTTTTGTTATTTCTCCGATCAACACCAGGCGAATGCCGGAGTAGTAGCCACTCTAACGAACGGGCAACGGGGCACATGCAATCATTTCTTCCTCTTGCCAAATCATCTCCCCTTCTACACACACACACATGCACTATGCTGCCAAATATGTTGTTAGGCTAGAAGCTTAGGGCTTGTCCCGACTGGGGCGGTGCCTGACTGGGCGGAGATATCTGAAGAGGAAATCCCCGGCTAGTCGACGTGTAGGTCGGCGCCAGATCTCACCATTCAGTGGGCAAGAAACACTGCTACATCCCGGAATTTAAACATTCACTACACTAACGGAACTAATGACCACAGTAGCTGACGTGCTCGGAAACGATCAATCGTCCGCGGACGGGGTTGGACGGTGAGCAGCTGTCAATCAACATTTCAGCACATGCGCAGTAGAAATCGTTGTTCCGCGCGGGTGAGCCGACGCCGATCGGGCACGTCCTGCTGACGCCACCTGCTGCCGAGGTTGAGCCAGAGAGTCGGTACGCTCCGCCTGTGCGTGCCGCGGGCCAGGGCTCGGTGACGCCCAGCGACAGGTGTCTGTTCCGCCGCGGCGCCGTCCGGCCCCGCCCCACCCCGTCCCGCTTCGCTCCGCCCCGCCCCGCAGTTACGACCCGTATATCACCCGGGTGACGCCCGCGACGAGGAAGGCAATCGTAAAAACGTCTCGCCGGCGCACGGAACCCCATCGGCGGCAGCGCTCACACGGAGGACCACGAACAATAAAAGCGCGCAGTTACCTTCTGAGATTTCCAAGTGAGCGTTTCAACCGGCCAAACTAAACACGTGTATCGAAGGTAACAGCACGATGTAGTATTTGCGAGTTGGAAGATAAAGAAGGAGAACAAGAGGAAACTACGTAGTGACATCAAATAACACTTTATTCTCTTTCTAATGAAAATATTAAAATCGTCAAACAATTTGTTTTCTCTAAATTGCTTTGGAGCGGGTGCTTTTCCGTCCATTTCGACCCAGTGTTACGGTGTCCTCTGCAACAGCTGTGCCGACGATGGCAGTGGCGGTAGTGCCGGTGGGAGCGGTGGTGGGGGGCGGGGGCGGCGTCGTGACGGAAGGCTGGAACGAATGCAGCCAGGGGCACAGTGTGCGTGGGCGGGAGAGCTGGGCTGGAGGGGGAGGGTCTGCGAGATGCAGCCGAGGAGGGGCGGGGAGGGACGGAGGCGGCGGGCATGTCGATGTTGCGCCAGGCGACGGGGGCCTCTATGAAATACGGCCCAGGAGATGGCGGCTTGTCAGCGGGCTGAGGGAACCGCAACCCACGTACGTAAAATGCCCTCGGTTGGCAGAGCACAAGAACAACTCTAAACTCTAAACACAACTAAATGCTGCGTGTTGCGAAGACAAAATATTGAAGGAGGGATAAAAGAAATATTGCTTACAAAAGTGATTTGACAAGCCATTTTCTTGTGGCCAAGTAGATACAAAAATTAACGAATATTGTTAATAGACGACTTGATATAGCTTACGAATGAAACCCAGCAATGTGAAGGTTTCGTGCGATATTTACAATTGAAATATGAAAATATTAATTGTTTAATTTTTGGATGATTATTAGTACATGAGTATGAAGAGATCTAATCAAGGAACCTACATATAATACAATCTCGTTATTTCATAACATATAGCCAGATACTTGTAAACAATTAGATTCGATACACAGTGTAAATGCCGGGTAAAATATTTTCTTCTCCGGAACTTTTCCCAAGCAATTAGGACCTTTACTGACAATCAAAACGAAAGTGATATTTATTTTTAATAATGACATAAATGCCTTAGTTTCTATTTGTAACGTATGGTATTAAAACGCTAAGTACGCTTGTATTGGTGATACATAGGCAATGGCCGTATAAAATTGTACTTTTGATCCGTAATGGCGATGAGGTTGTTCGTCTAGTATCCCGGGTTCCATTGAGTAAATGGAGAGAAGAACCTTAGTTTCGATTCTTGACTGGAAATATAGCTATACTACGAGCGCGTTTTAGTGAGCCTTTTACGTGAAGAGTAGGGTAGGAGGTTATTTTGTCAGCAATACGACCAAGACAAATGTGTAGCTGGTTTGCCGATTCATATACCTTTCTATTACTGGGCTCAAACATTTCTTTTTTTTTTACAAATTTCAGATCACGCTTGTTGATATCATTATTCAAAATTCAACTATGTTAGGTAAAAGAATGGGGTCAGGATTCTGGAGCGCATGAAACCATGAGCAGATTATACTTACACCTCATACGTCACATAACGTTTTGGGCAATAAATGTTTTAAAATCAGCATTTATGTTTTCTTTGAGTTGATATTTTGGTCTTTGTGACTGAATTATTTTCCGTAGGATCAAATTGTGTAACTGAAAACTTGTCCTTTAGTTGATAAATATACTTATAGAACATTTGAAGAATATAGTTGTTCATGTTATTTTGAATCCGTGAATTGAATTATTTCAAAAATGTCTGTGAAGAATATTTGCCTTGCCATTGGCTTGAGACAGCTGGTAGTAACTAATTCACTTCCTTTGTGTGAATTTGGGTGTGAACCTTTCCCTCTGATCTCTATCGTTAAACTTTGATTCGCCACGAACTTCAGAGGATGTAACGCTGCCACTACCATCAAAGGACATTTAGCATTCATTCAGCCTTTGTTATTTCTGTCACTGTTTCCCGGAAGTTCCATGATTTTTGTATAGTGTAAATTAAAATATCGCGTCTATTTCTATTTGTTCTGTAAACAAGACATCAATATTCTGTTTGTTATCCAGAATATTCATTGAAACATTTCCACATTAGTAATCATTTGAGCAGACGCGCGAAACGTATGTACTGCTTCGCCTTTTTAATGCTAAAATCATGGAGAAGAAGGCTAAGAATAACGAAAAATAACTACTTATCAATCACCATTTATTTACTGAAATAGCAGGATGAGTCGAAGGATTGAATTGTAAAAGGATTTCCCAATCCGACAATCATTTTCTCTCATTGCCTTACGTAAAGCTAAATATCTTCTTCGGTAACCAACATACATTTTGGATTATGAAAAGGTATGGAAGACAATAGTGGGTTAACTAAGAGAAATATGCATTCAGTACATCGATTATTCATTTGAGAAATTGCAATTAAGAACGTGTTAAAAACAATGACACAGCTCTAATAATTTGTCGACCTTACGTCACTGACCGTTACTGAAATATTTATCCTAATATTTAATTTCTTCTAGAAAATTACACACGTAACATTTAAGCTTAATGACTTTTTTGTCTTGAATAGATTTAATACGCACAGTCAGATACGCATGACATCGCCAAAATGAGAAGGATGTTGAAGTACTGGCCGTCCTCTCTGTGTGATCTCAAATTCTCGACATTTTACTTTGCCACACAAAACACGATCATGTTTTTGTATGGATATAATGGCTATAGCTGTATCGTATATTTCCAACACGTGGTGGAGTTTCTCGATTGTGGGAGGTATGTCGTATGAGGAAGGGTGATTAGACAAACGCCAGGAATTAAGAATTAAAGAATTAAAGTGTCCACAAGACTGGGAAGAGGCTTGTTAAATGCAAGATTTGGGGCCAGGCGGTCCATGATGGTCCGCTGTAGTGGTGCTACTCATTTTCCACTAGAGTAGGTTCGATCGAGCCCAATCACTTCCGTACCCACCCTTTTCGTCAGGCTGACTCGTCCAGTAGAAGGCCACACCACTGGAATAGAGCAAGCCAAGTAGGCCACCTGCTGAGCAGCCCTGGATTAAGATATTGCTCCAACATCCGTCGGATATTGGAGGAAATCAAGGACATGACAGATGAGAGCTGGCGCACTTTGGAATACGAGCCTTCAACCTTATTTCTGTACTCTGAAAATCCGTCGCTGTCGGGACTCAAACCTAAGGACCCTTGCACGCGAGCGTCGCGTTGACGTGCGTTAAGTAACGCGCATTAAATAACGAGCGTCATAGAAAAGCGTGAAACGCGCGTAAACGCAACGCTCGTGTGACACAGGCCTAAGGCAACACTGTCTAAGCAATATTAGGGGCGGAAATGCCGGGCAGCTTTCGTTATACAGCAGTATTATATCTGTTATTTTAAATAACCTCTTTTTAGTGATGTAAAGTTAGTATTTACTAGAATCTTTATTTCTGTCGTCCCCTAATCCATATTTTGCTCTAGTCAGATATTTCGATAGTTTTAGTGCGAAGAGAGAGAATTGCAGACTGCCCATTAGCACTGCATAACGGATGTTTCTCAATGTTTGCGATACCGTGGTACCTTGCAAATCGCTCTTCATGGCTAATGGTGCGCTTGAGGAAAATAAAATAAAATAAAAAAATACTTTTTTTAGATTGATGCCAACAGGAAATAAATTGTTCATGTAAGCCTGCTCAGCGCAACGTTTTTGTAGCAATTTTTGTCACCTTGGAAAACGCATTTACATTAAAAATTTATATTTCTTTGTATGTACTTGACGCGACAGCCCGTGAACGGGGACAGGCCTACCGGCGACGTCCCTGCCTCGCGGCCATGGGTTAAGGGGGGTACGTGTGGTTAGCACGTAGACATCCCCACGCCGTAATCCGCTCTTCTCAACCAGAGAAGTGAATTTTCTCATCGTCACACAGCAACATATACTGGAACATTGCAAGGGAAACCCACATTATAATCTTGCCTGAGAATCGAACCCTGGACCGCGTAGTGGAAAGCGAGCACGCTGACCAAGAGCTAACCACGAGGCTAAATTTTATATTTACATATTCAAATTTAGAATGCTTATTCGTTCTTTTGTGATTAATTGTGCTTATAAATGATTTGAAACGTGAAAATGTGGTTCAATCAGGCAAACTCATTTCTGTAAATCACTCATTGCCTGCCACGTATTTGTCACTGAAAAGCAACATATGTTTCAAAGAGCAAAATGTAATAGTTTAGCGTCTTAAATGTAAATGCTTTACAGGACATCAGGAAAGTAGATGGCCTAGAAGAGACCACTGCCTGAGAGCGAATTCTAGAGATCTCCAAGGGTGACCGCTCGAATGGCTTCTGTGGTATCCTCTGATCAACTCCAGGCCGATGAAGAAACAAAGCGTAATGCAGCGGTTCGCAATTCGAGGCAATCCTTCCTGCCCACCCTCTCCCCACTCCCTTTCGTCCATACAGGAGATTCCTTATGCCTCATTCCTCATATGCCCCATTCCCCATGAGGTAAAAGAACTCGAAGGGAAGTGCGGGTATGGGTATGTCGGCTCAAGGCTCGAATTAGGCGTTCTGTCGGAAGAAATAATGAATTACCGTTTCAGGAATTAAATTATTTCCACATATTATTCCTAATTCCATGACATATTTTCCAATATTGGATGAAATGAGGTTTTTATTTTCCGATCAGGTTCTCCATCTCGAGTTTCCAACAAATCAAGTTCCAGGTGGATGAAATGAACTTTCATTCGGATTTCTACATTTCGTGACATTCCTATTATTATTATTATTATTATTATTATTATTATTATTATCATCATCATTATCATTATTCCAGAACATGGTACAGATGAGTAATGTGAACAAAAGATGGTATTATTGTAAACGTGATGCAAATTAAATGATGATGGAGTAAACATGGAGTGAGACAGAGGAAGCGGAGGAACCGCGAGAAAACGTGTTTCAAATTCTCCACTAAAATGTGAGTGGCATTTCAACCCTGGATATAAATCCTCCCCCAGGATCGGTATTTGAACCGAAAAGTGAACCTCACTTTCAATCTCTCGGAAATGTATGTAACCCTGTATGAAACTACTCAGCAACGCCAAGTGTAGAGCGCACATTTTCATGCGATCGCATTGACTCGCGCGGCGCGGACCCGGGCAGTTCTGCATTCGGTGGAATTCGCTTACGGCGATGCAGAGAACGGGACCGGGATGGGTGGCTCAGGGCATCAACTGATTTCACTGCAGTACCTTTGACCGGCAGGTCCTGAGGATCCAGTCCTGACGGTGGCAGGATTTTCGACACGAGCTACATAGCTAGGCCGAGTTCAGACGCTCTCAGGAGGAGAACTCTGGCGGCCGGTTGCTCTGTTTGATAGTTTTCCTTGCTTTCTCAGATCAACACGAGGCAAATGCCGGAGTAGTTAATCAATCAATCAGCGAATTGAAAGGCTCCGGAGAAATTTGCCTCGAATCCTCTTTCCCATACGTTCCACATGGACCGTCCAAGATTTCAATCCTGATATGTGGGATACAAACCTTGACCGGGATTGAATCTGTGTTATGTCCAAACAGGCGACTTCAGTTTTGTTCAAAGCCAGCGTTGCCGCTACCTCTGCAGCGACAGTGACAGGCAGTCCTAGGGTTCGAGTCCCGACAGTGGCGGATTTTCGACACTGGTTATATAGCTGGGTGGATTTCTGCCTCTGTGTGGAGGAGAATTCTAGCAGACGGCTGTTCTGATCGGTATTTCTCATTTTTATCTCATCTATACGATACAAATGCCTCATACAAGTGCGTCATTTCTTACGATACTGCTTACGAACATGCGGCAGCACCAAGGAAGAGGTCTCCCGCCATTAAACAGAGATCCATGCTATTTGCTCAATTCAATCAGATAAATTTGCTAATCTGTGTTGGTTTGGGGATCAGAATATTTATGATACTACGTACATATGTGCTTTTTAAAATATTTAATTTATTGCAATGTAATACGAGAGTAGTTTAATTACTGTTATTGATCAATGTCCATTCTACTTCAAAAAAACATTTTGAGTGATCTTATCTATTTTCATTCTATTAATACATATATATGTATATATATATATATATATATATATATATATATATATATATATATATATATATATATATATACATATTGTGACGTACCTGGTGAGGCCGGTACTTTCACTGTAAGAAATTACTAAAGGAGGGTATCTTTTTCGTGAATGGGTCCCTACGAGGAGTCGATATAGCATTGGGAAATTTAATTAATAAATGTGGTACAATCATAAACAGGATTTATTCACAAACCAAATCTGCTAATTACATGATTTATAATACCTCTACGCTTTGCCTTGGTACCAAGATCAACTTTAACGTGAGTTTTATCATACCTTTGGGGCCCCAACAAATACCTTCGATGCTTGGGTTACGGTTCGCATCGGCCGAGGTCGCCGACCTTCGCAGCAGCTGGGCGCAGTCGGCGGCTGGTGGAGTAGCGGTCGCCACGGCTGGCGGCCTCGGGAATCCCTCCTGATTCGGCTCCTGGTACTTCGGCGTCGCACTTCCCTCTAATTGTCTTTCGTCATTTGATATGACTACTCACCACGCGGCCACTGCACGTGTCGGCGTCGGCTTCGCAATACACACAGTTCTGGAATTGTACACACCGCGACAAATAGCATAAGCGCAATTTACTGTTTTCTAGCACTGATTTCTTATATTGATCACTTTCCCGATCTCAACCTAACACGTCTATTGTTCTTGCGTGGGCTAAATTCTATAACACACGCCGCGTGCTCCCTTTGCCCTTGCAAAGCGGCGAGCTTCTCGCCACACGTCCGCAGCTACCGACGACTTCTCCGCCACTCTCTCCGGCCGGCAGCACGCCGGCCACGTCCTTCGGCGACGGCCGACTCGACCCAACTGACTCGTAACGGCCAAAACTCCCTGTCGCTCCGTGCTCGGTTCTCAACCGTCGATTACGTTCCCACGGACGCCTCGCAGCGGCAACGGTGGCGGCGGCGGCGGCTGGCCCTCCTCACCGCTGTCCGTCGCGCTGGTCGTGCGTACCGCGCAGTCCAAAATGAACACTAATCTCTTATGCTAATGTTTTTAATTAGTATAAGGGAACACTATGTGTTTCAATATATATATGTATATATACATATATATACATATATATACATATATATATATGTATATATATGTATATATACATATATATATATATATATATACATATATATACATATATATACATATATATATATATGTATATACATATATATACATATATATACATATATATATATACATATATATACATATATATACATATATATGTATGTATGTATGTATGTATAAGAGCGGTAAGCTCTGACACCGTCTGACCGATCGCCATGAAAGTTGCACATCTATGTGTTTTTCATCCAAAAGGTTTATCCGCTGTTAAGTTTGTTGTAACTCCACTACATGGCGCTGCAGATCAAAAATGCACTTCATTTTAGTTCAATTTCCATTCAAACAGCGCAACTCCTGGGCTTCATTGTTGCTGAGCGTTGCCTTGTGACACAGGGCGAGGCACAGAGACACGGCGAGACGGAGAAAGCGAGGGTCATGACAGGAAGACGAAGACAGACAGGGAGAGGGAGAAAAGCAGAGACAGACGATCAGTGAGAGGAACAGAGAGGAAGACGGAGAGAGAGAGAGAGAGGTGTAGGGAAATAGGGGGAGATATGGAGATGAATATGGGGAGAGAGATGAATGGAAAAACGGGGAGAGGTACGGAACAAAAGAGAGGCGGGGAGCGAGAGACGGGAGAGACGCGGAGTGAGTGATGGAGAGAGAAAGAGAAAGAGAGAGAAAGAGAAAAAGAGGGAGACGGAGAAATGGAGAGAGACGGAGAGAGAAATGGAGAAAGTTGGGGGAAAATCCCCGCAAGCCGACGTAGGTCGGTGCTGGATCTTGGCATCTAGCGAGAGTATTTCACCGTCCCCTCTCGCGATAAAACATTCACTACACTTACGAAACCGGTGGCCTTAGCAGTTTACGCGTCCGGAATCACCAATCAGTCAAACAAGTCACTTCGCGTCAAGTAACATGACAGCTTACGTCACATGGCCTCCCGTCACGCATCTCTTCTTCTCGACACATCCCGAAGTTACATCTCAAGTCACTCGTATCATGCCACAAGAGTCTAGGCGTCGTGGATGCGGTCATCGAAGCGGCGGCGCCTGCCCCACCCCATTTCATCCCATCGCGTCGCGCCCCGCCCCCGCCTCCGCTCCCGCCTCCCGTCCCGAGGCAGCCGCGGCGGCGTCGACGCGCCCAGGTGCGCGATGGCGTCATCGGCCGAGGGCAGCGCTTGCGCCGCAGGTGCGCGGCCTGCACGACGCGACGCCTGACGCCCCATGGCCGCCGCACAGTGCCCCGCGCCTCCGCGCCCAAGCCACGGCCCGCGCGCCCAGCTAGCCATTTTTGCCACTTCCCATTGCCCATTGCTTTCTCGCACGTCGTCTAGTGTAATAATAATAATAATAATAATAATAATAATAATAATAATAATAATAATAATAATAAGATGAAGAAGAAGAAGGAGAGGGAGAAGAAGAAGAAGAAGAAGAAGAAGGAGGAGGAGGAGGAGGAGGAGGAGGAGAAGAAGGAGGAGCAGAAGAAGGAGGAGGAGAAGAAGACGGTATATAAGTCCAGATAATTCTGCATTTATTATATTAATAAAAATGTTCGATTTTTTTGTGTTGAATAGTTTTCTATGCTGATTTTCTGACTATATTATTGAATGCTACCCCAAATGTGACCTTTTTATTACCGTATATTACATACCGCAAAGCCCTTGCTATCGTCTCAATTTTCAAATCGTGTCTTTAACTAAAATTCCCTGGAGATGATAGCATTTAAATAACTTCCTCTGAGGTTCCCCACTCCGAAATTTTACTTGTCAGAGACGTCCCTTATCTGGAGGACGACCAGCATAAAGCTTTCTACCTCTAGGGTATTGGTTTTCCAATCTAGGTCAATCCTTATGCGATTTGACGTGCACAAAGCGAGTTCATGGAAGGTTTTCTTGGGGTTCTCCAGTCTCCCATGTCTCTTAATCTGCCATTGCTCCATAATCAATCATATGATACATCACAAACATCACCTGATCAAAATCATCCGACCTCTCCAAGTTTAACTATAAGACAATAATACTGGAAGTTGATTGAAGAACCTATAAGGAATCTTATAAAACATGCTGGTAGTGCTTCAGAAGCCCAAGATGAAAAAGTGTAGTATTCTCGGACAGGTTTCTTTAAGTGAATACCGAACATGTAATATTGAGTGAAGTCATGATCTCCGTAAAAACTGTTCTTCGAGTGGACATGTTGTTCACGTGTCCGTAGAGGTTTTTCTTACGACGGCTGCTGCATCGGATTGAGCGTGTGGCTACGAGCGACCTATTGGCGTCGTCTTGTTTCATGTTCCCTTACGACAGCCATAAAGACTCCTTCGATGACTTCGCGATAGATCGATTCCTCGAGTCTCGTACGTTGTTCTCGAGATATTACCTATATTATTAATAAAATATTGTTCAAGAAACTGATATATACTAATCTGTTTCTCGTTAAAAAGCTCAGAGTGCATGATCATGAGAAAAATATAGGGATATTCCACTACATTTTCTAATCATAAAGTGAATGTGTAATTTAAAACTATTTTATTATTTATGAAATATAAAAAAAAATTAGTAATTGGATAAAAACGGGTTGGATGGGATGAGACTAGATAAAGTTCATACTTAATATATTAAATTTACTTTTCTTACAGTTACCCTATCTCAAAATCCTGGAACTGGATCTGGCCCCGTTGAAACATGCGCGAGTAAAGAATATCCAATGCTTGTCATGCAAACAAATAATAATTCGAGAAATTTAAATCGTTCAAAGCTATAGTCAATCCGACAGGGCATCAAAACCAGATCTTTTGGTTTACTCCCACTTCTTCTAATCACTGCACTATCTAGGTGTTTGATGCTTCCAAAATTTTCTTAGTCCTAAAATTTTCTTGTACTCAGAAGCCCGTTATACTTCATTATCGCCATCTTGATATTAGCACAGTAAATGTCTTTCATCGTGTGATCTCGTTACCGTGTAACGATTGAATTTAACTATTAATTAATTAAATTTGGGTATGCAATTAACGTCAAGTTGACCTGACCAAGGCGACTACTACTTCAGTTTCTTACCCTGGTTCGATACCTGGTTGAGGTGACTGTTCATCATTGCAAAGCAAATTTCAACACGTTCAACCACACACTATACAACTAGATGACAAGGTGATGACAATCGGAAAAGAAAAATATTTTTCTTCTGTGCGGTTGGCAGCGTATTCGCAATGTGCGATGTTCCGCGAAAGATGACGGCGGTAGAGGCGGCGCTGGCCCGCGCGCCAGCACGCAGACCGCCCCGCCGCTGCTCCCGCCCCGCACCGCCCCCCGCCCCCGCTCGACCCACCCCCGCCCGCGTTCGCCCCGCCCCATCCCCGCCCCTCCCCTCCGCCCTCGCATAGTCCCCAATCCCTTCCTCCGTCCCACCTCGACCCCACCTCGCGCCCAGTCCACCCCACACTGCCACCGTCCCGCCCCCACCCTGCCGTCGGGGGTGCAGCCGGAACTCCCAGCGGTCGCCAGGGATCGGTCGACGTCGCGACGCGATGACGTGGGACGGGTTTTCCCGGGCCCACGGGCTGGATTGCGTGCAGGAAGAGGCTGGGCAGTCATTGAAATTCGCGAATTCGATGATGGACATAAGATACTAAAATACTTTCTGCTTTGAATTCTTTGAATTATGAACTTTGCGAAAGCTGCAATTATGCATTCACACAGACACGTTGCTGGAGCTTCGTTAAAGAAGCCCCTTTCGAAATAAAAAATGCCGCTTACTTCTATAGGAGTTAATGATTGCGGCTTTTGACATGTAAATGTTACATGAACTACTTTTACATTTAAAATCTAAAGTAATATTAACAAAATACGTGAAGTTTTTCACACTTATCGAGATGAAAAAGTATTCAAATTTGTTACAATATGGTCTTTGAGTACAATGTTCACATTGATTGAGTTTTCAACTTTTTCTAGGGATTCCCTTGAGATTCAGGCTGCGATGCATCCAACGATAACCTACACTTTTACGCTAGTCTCGATAGCTGTAGTTTGAATTCCAATGAAGCAAAAATGCGCGAATTCGGAATTCGACTTATTCTACTCAAAGCGATTTTGAAGGTGTAGTTAGGTAAGCAAGTTGGGTTATGATCACACGAGTGTCTGGATGTGGGTGAGGCTTGTCAGAGCGAAGAAGGATACGCACAAGGAAATAAATCAGCGTTGCAATCTGGGCCAGATTTCCCATATACCTATTCTAACAAATTGCAGTGGGTCTAGGGAAAAATGTATATAATACTTCATTTAATTTAAATGTTATAGTATAAAATGAAAATTTTTTTATTAATTTTGTTAATTATACATCTAATGCAAATTTGGGGTGAATACTTCGTAGGCAAATTCTCGCGGAGAAAAATGAATACTTAATCGAAATCGTACATTCACTCTATAATTGTTTCAAAATTCTAGTTAATTCAATTGTAGTTTCAATTAATTTATTATAGCATTAATATATTAAATTAATCTTATCTACAATGTGTGCTATGTTCATGCATTCACTCTGCAACTGTTTCAAATTACGAGTTAGTTATAATTGCAATTGCAGTACATTTATTACAGTTATAATACACTATTTTGTTCTTTAATTCTCGTATCTACGATGTTTTTAGAGGCTGTTTCGAATTAAATTTTAGCTCTGAAGTTCGTCACGGCACGAACCTCAGTTGAGGCATCCAGTCTTCATGCTTTACACACGCAGAAACGTGACATTTCCATACCATTCCTCCTTGAGGGATCCTGCGAGTCATTGGCAAGTACAGGCCGTCCTTCTGCGGACGACTTGGCGAAGACGACGTCATGGCTCATGAGCCCGGGCGTCATCCAGGAAGCTTCTCGCGTTCGGATGCGGCGGCTGGCCCTGTTGCGTCACCCGCCTCCGCGAATGGCTCACCTGTTGGCTCCCGACGGCCGAATTCCCCTGGCTGTGACTCGCCCTCGGTGAGTGAGCCGCGGACCAGTTCATGTTCCTCGTGACTTCATCTTCCCTCCCCCTTCCCAACACACTCACACATTCATACAGGCGCACCCTCAAGTACACATACAAGTTAAAACACATCATATGCAGTGTTCTCTGAAATACTTACGCACACGTTTTAGAGTACTACGAAATATTTTTTCAATTCTGTCAACCTAACAGAAACGTGCACTACAAGAAAATCGCAATAGTCTTCCATCAACGAACATAAAATTACTTATGCAAACATTACGTTAACTTTCTTTGGGATATTAGAAGTAAAAAAGTAAAATGGTCGATTTCTTGGCCACTATATTACACTTTTTACTTTTCGTGTTCCCCTGCAGTTTTCTGCCCTTTTTCATTATCTCTTTATACTTTTCTTCAGACCCATCTTGATCTCCTAATATTTTCATTGCTTCGCATCTTATGTGTCAATTAAAGTGCGCATGCGTACATAAATGAATGATTTAATTATTAAAACATATATCATTTACCACATAGCAAAGTTGCAAGTTGTAAGCAACCCCGTTAGTGTTTCCTGAAGTTTCGAAACAAATTACAAACTTAATTTCTGAAATAAAACAAGTGTGTTGACAGGCGATGAGCGAAGGTGATGGATGTCGACCTTCCTAATTCAATCATCATAGTCTGAATAAAACGTAAGAACGTGTTTGGGAAAGCTTCATCTTCCAATTTCCATTTTTAACAATTCAAAGAGTGCAACTGAAATTTTAACAATTCAAAGAGTGAACAATTGTAAATGAGGCACGTATATATTAATTAATTGTATATCTGACAGGTACAAATTACTACGAGTACTTTTCCAGCATGGGACATCAAACAATCCCCGACATTGCTGCCTCGCCAATTCGCGAGTACCTTCTTCTCCCCTCCCCCTCCTCCTCGTCCTCCGCCTCGTACTCCTCCGCCTCGTACTCCTCCGCCTCGTACTCTCCGTCTCGTCCTCCTCCGCCTCGTCCTCCTCCGCCTCGTCCTCCTCCTCCGCCTCGTACTCCTCCTCCTCCTCCTCCTCGTCCTCCTCCTCCTCCTCCTCGTCCTCCTCCTCCATGTCCTCCTCCTCCACCTCCTCCTCGTCCTCCTCCTCGTCCTCCTCCTCCTCTTTTTCCTCCTCCTCCTCCTCCTGCAACTCCTCCTCCTACTCCTCCACCTCCACCTCCTTCCTCCTCCACCTCCTCCTCCTCCTCCTCCTCCTCCTCCACCTCCTCCTCCTCCACCTCCTCCTCCACCTCCTCCTCCTCCTCATTCTCCTCCTCCTCCTCCTCATTCTCCTCCTCCACCTCCTCATTCTCCTCCTCCACCTCCTCATTCTCCTCCTCCACCTCCTCATTCTCCTCCTCCACCTCCTCATTCTCCTCCTCCACCTCCTCATTCTCCTCCTCCACCTCCTCATTCTCCTCCTCCACCTCCTCATTCTCCTCCTCCACCTCCTCATTCTCCTCCTCCACCTCCTCCTCCTCCTCCACCTCCTCCTCCTCCTCCTCCTCCTCCTCCTCCACCTCCTCCTCCTCCTCCTCCTCCTCCTCCTCCTCCTCCACCTCCTCCTCCTCCACCTCCTCCTCCTCCTCCTCCTCCTCCACCTCCTCCTCCTCCTCCTCCTCCTCCTCCTCCTCCTCCACCTCCTCCTCCTCGTTCTCTTCCTTCTGTTCTTCCTCCATAACAGCTTCCTCCTCCATCTCACCATCCTCCACCACCTGCCCGCATTCTTCTCTATCTTCTTTTTCTTTACCGCCTAATTTTCGTTTCTCTCCCTCTCCCCCTCACCGTACCCCCACCTGTTTCGCTCTGATATCTTCTCGCGCTTCTGCCTCCCCAGGCGCATGTGGGCAAACCCTCTCCCGGAGGCGGTCTTCTCACCGTCTCGCTTTTAGTGCCATTAGACACGTTTTGAACAGTTTCGTAAGCGCGCGAGAGCCTTTCGTCATGCAGTTCCATAACTTTTTACGACGCACAATGATATCGCGCAAAAACGACTCCGCTGAAATTGCGGGCGAGTAAGAAACCGAGGAGGAAGCGGGCAGGTTATATTGTAACAGATCGTGCGGCTTTTTACCCTCCTCCAGCTGGAGATTTGAACTTGCGCCCTCTCTTCGCAACTGGTTCTACCCGTTCTACAAACATCTTGGCGGATTCAATCTAAACAGAGCCTAATTAACCGGCTACTCCTCGTTTTGTCTGTGCTAATTCAAAGTGAAGTGAAACTAATTTGGCTTTTTTCCCTCGAGTAAACCGGCAAGAAATTTAATTGAAGAAAGAGCATGCGCGATATTAATACAAGATTGTTTCAGTGAACTCGAAACGTGAGCCAGTTTATTTGATTTTATAGCTATTGCATGCGTATTACTAAAACTATCAATAAAGTAAAAGTCAATAATGATAGATTTCTGAGAGGGTGTCTCAACTGCATTTTAAAAAAGACATGTGTAGCAACGTGCTCAAGTGTAATTAAATAACCTGTAATGTTTTATGTAGCCGTTCGCTATCAGAAAATTTCTAATAATGAGAATTAACTTCAGAAACCATCCGTTACTTCCCAATTGAAAGAAGTGTGTATTTGACATTTGTGGTGAACCGTCCCAATATGGTAAATAAATTATCAATATCTAATTAATATACACAAAAATAATATTGTTGTGCAATCTCGGCTTAGACGAAAGTCGAAAAACGTACTTGTTCTCAGAGTATACGAAATCCTAAAGGAAAAGAAAGGAACATATTTCAACTTAGAATATGATACACTATTTGATTAATGCAATAATATTGCGTACAATATGACAATAAAAAATTAACCATACTTATCACTATATAATACGTGCCCTTTTTGGACAGTATATTGTTTGCTATGAACTTAATACAAGATATACTTTTATTAAACGACCAGACCGAAGTTGAGAACTTAAGAGAGGGAGATATTTACTCCAGAAATTGTCATTCTTTAATTTTTACAACTTGAAATTTTTATTTCGATTAAATAATGTTAAGAAAGGCGATTGATAATGTAACAAAAGCTTCTTGCTAAACTTTTTGTATATGCACTTTTTATTTTAAATTTGTACAATTTACTGGACTATTAGAAAATGATCTCACAGTTTTTAAATATTAATGCAATTTATTTCTTCTAACGTATCCCTTCATCATAAGCGAAGGAAAGTTGAAGGATTAGAACGCATTATAAGCTGCCATCAATACATAGCCCCCTGGATGAGGGCAACCCGCTACACACTTTGTGCTGAACTTATGTTACCACAAAATATTACTCAAAAACGTTTCGTTCCAAGTTCTTAGTCTGGCGGGCCTAAGTTTCTATTTTTTAATCTACAATATGAATAATTTCTAGACTTTCTATTACATTTTTAGGTAAGAAGGTTTAGCTCTTTCGGATTCGTTCGCACGTGATAATAGATTGGTTTCCAATCTGAAGCTTTTTTCATTTATAAAATATTTTTTTTAAATGCGTAATATTCGTAAGGGTACAATTAGAGTTTTTTTCTTATTTAAATTCGGAACTGAAAAAATGGGAAAATTTAGTCTTGGCCATTTCTATTGTATTTACGAATAAAAAAACTGTAAAAAGTATTAGGTTGGCCGACTACTCCAACATACCTCAGTGACTCATAACTGCATGTCCTTACTAGTGTGGGAATGCGTTGGGTGTAAAACTAATGTAACAACACGTGTCTTACCGCTACGAAACTCCGTCTCAAACCAGGCATCCCTGGTAGAGGCTTGTCTATAACTCAATTCCTCGCGCAGAGTGCTTACACTCGCGTGGCTACGGATACAGCCGCGTCACTTAATGCTCGTTTGCCTTCTCTTCTGCGAGTGTCCCGGCATTTGCCTGAGATGCATATGTCGCTGCAGAATAACACTTTTTCGCTCTTCGTGTTTGTCCTTCACGTCTTTGTGTCTTTCGTGAAAGCAAGGTGATAAACGTTTGGATTACTCATCCTCCTGTGCAGGACATCCCTAGTAATAACCCTGCTGCCGACGCTGGTGCTTATAGGAGAAAATTGGAAAATGAGTACCTGAAAGGAACTACGCACCTGGCGCACGGCTTTTAAATATAATTTCCTTTCGTTTTGTCGAATAACAAAAATTTTCGATGCATTGTACAGGCGTTCACAAGCAGCTTTCTTGTCTTAATTTGCCGAAACATCTGGCGGCAGATTTCTAAGTGACCTCGTGTACAACTTGTATCGCAAAAGTCCATGCAAGATTATATAGGATATCTGCAAGGCTATTTCTGATGTGAATCAAGAATTCACCTGTGATGTGAAAAACGATTCACCCAGGAATCCGTGAGTAGTCAAAATGAGCGTCGTATGCAAGGTTCTAAAATGGCGTGACTCACAACGTGTTGTCCCGACAGTCACCTCTTAAAATATGCGACGTATTGGCTTGAGTTTACAACGCAGGGAAACCCCTCAAACACGAGATATGTGATCATGACAACCATTATCTAAGTATTTGCTTAGGAAGGCTAATACACAATCGAAGGAAAGTTTCGAGCCGATAAATAATACGGCAATACTTCTAATATTTTAATTGATATATTCATCCATCTCAACAATTGAAGAGGTCTGTAAAACGGGCGTATACACGCTCGTTTCAAGGAGATTATTTTTTGGATTCTCCATGATTTTGTTCTGCAAGTTAACAAGTCTACAAATGTTTATTGCTATATCTTCTAATTAGAATTAAAAATGATAATAAAATTATCACCGGGCACTCTAAACATTTTGCTCGTTGATGAAGTTGGGTTACTTTGTTGTGTACGGTGAGCCACTGTTAACGTTTATTTTACTTTTAAGCGTTTTCTGATTATTTTTAAGATTTAATATGCTGAAGTATAATGAAGAATATTCAATGTAGATAATCAGTTGTAAGTCACAGTTTAAGTGATGACATACTATCATTAGAAAAAGGAGTTTTAAAAATATTTTCTAAATGAACACAGTGAAAATAAAAACAATATTTAGCTGCCGTATATTACTCATTCAGGTGAAGAAAAAACTGGCAAATCATAACGTTTTAAAATCGCTCTAAAGGTGCATGTTTAAAGAAAATATCAGCTGCAATTCAAGAGATGCTACTCTATCAGTTCTTTAATGAAAGTGCTGCAAGATGTTCTGCTTTCTGGATTTAGGGAGTTCAGCAGTACATCAACTCATCATGTAGATGAGTAGAAAACATTGTATATTGCTTGTATTTTGTTTTATTTATTGTTTAGATTGTTTTGCAACATCGTGGTCATTAACAATCTGAAATCAAACATTGTTTATTAATATTTTGTAAAAAATAATAAAATAATCTGAAATTGATATCAGTTTACTTTCACACTATTATTTAACACCCTTTTAAGAATCTTTTATTTTGTAAGATACAATATTGTATTTCCTTATTTCAATAATCCAAGACAATCTATGTAAAAAGGGCGTTTAGAAATAATGTCTGTCTGTCAAGTGTCTAAAAAGAGCGTTTAATCTGAATATGAATTTCCCACATTTCTTTATTAATTTCGACAAATATGCCATATACATTGCAATATTTCAAATCCTTTGCTTAATTTCTACAAATTTTAATAAGGCAAGCGTGTACCCAATTCAACTAAGGCACACTGTATTACTGATTTGGATGTTATATTGTAGGCATCCATGAGAGACGTGAGCATTCGTTTCACAGATATTGAAATTACATAGGAGTATAGTACTTTTACTTTTTCAGTTGTAAACTAAAAAACCAACAATTTATTCATGTAAACCCATTCACTCATGTGATTATTTCGATAGACAATTATTTTCCTAGAAAAATAAGTGAATGACTGTAATGCAGGAATTCTCTGTGTAAATGTTATTTTTTGAACTCCTTGAGTCATTAATTTTTGTGAGAAGTTCATCTGAATATATTATTGAACCGTTCAGAACCGTGTGGAACGCCAAAGCTTATCCACGTTGCAAATTAGTAATGAAAAAAGTAAAGATCGAAAGGATAAATGAGATACAACGTCATAGCAGTTGCAGTGAGTGACTAAAAGAGAAGTAAACGAACTAAAATGAACTTATTTTTAGTAATGTATTTTGTTGAACTTGCCGAACCCAAGGTTACACACAACCAAAATTTCCTGCACAAATCACGTACAAAAGACAATTCATTTCATTTGACGATACACTTGACCCACATCAGTCGCACATTGATTGAACAATGAAAAGGGCAATCGCTGGGAAATGCTTTCATGTTCCAGTTTGCATCTTGAGCCAGTAGGACAAGTGTCCCGCAGCACACAGTTTGGCAATTGCCTCATTAATTCATTATGTTTATGCCTCGCGTTGTTTCCATTGTGAATGGACTATAAGAGCGCGCGTAGCTACGACGGCCGTGGGCGGCGGCGGCGGCGGCGGCGGCGGCGCACGCTCAACAAGCCAGTGACGTCAGCGACCACGCGGCGGCGCCAGGCGTCACGGGCGCAGCGCACAGTGCGCGTTGGTTTCTCGGCAACCGGGCGAAAATGCGCGCAGCGAGTTCCAATGGAATATTTGTATAATTTCTTGATTGATTGATTGATTGATTGATTGATTGTTTGGTGGATTAGTGATTCCGGGTGCGTCAACTGCTAAGGTCATTGAGTAAGTGCGGTGCGTGGTTTTATCGCCGGAGGTGGCGATGGGGAGGTGGTGGATGGCGAGATCCGGCGCCGATCAACACGTCGTATAGCGGAGTTTTCCCTTCCCGGTATCTCCTACCAGTGAGGCATTGCACCAGTCGGGACAATCTCTAAGTCCCCGACTCATCTCCCGATATGTGTGGTTGTGTAGGGATGTGTTAGTAATAGGAAGGAAAGATCACGCTTGGTCCGTGGCCCGTTTACTACAGTATTCCTCCGGTATTCGCCTGGTGTTGATCCGAGAAACTAATGAGAACTATCGTACAGATCAACCGATGGCTAGAAATCTCCCCCAGACAGCGACTGAATTCGATCTAGCTAATGCTGAAAATCCTCCCATTGTCGATTCTCGAACCGTAGAACCTCTAGGTCAGAGGCATCAATTGGTGTTCTTAGCCACCTTAGCCGGTATATAAATTCTTCTTTCAGTGTGTGATTGAGTGACAATTGTTTTCGAGCACGTCAACTACTAAGGGTATTTTAGCCCCGTAAGTGTAGTTGCGAATTATATCCCGGGAAGTGGGAAGTATTAGTGCTCGTCTCTCGCTAGAACGCGAGATACACGTTGGCAAACGGAATTTCCCTCTCCAGATATCTACGCCGACGGGGCACCGAACCAGCAGGAACAAACAACAAGCTTCCGACCTGTCTCCCGACATGCGAGGTAGTATAGTGCATGGAAGTGTCAGAATGTATGAATAAGGGGAGAGCAAGGAAGAAGATGAGAAAGTAAAGATCTTGCGCGGCCTCTGATCCTTAATAGGTACTACTTCGGCATTTGCTTGGTATTCATCGGAGAAACCACGAAAAAATAATGATCAGTGCAGGAGCCCGGAGCCCATTGAGTTACAATTGCAAATCGGTTCTATTACTTCTTTACTTTTGAGTTAGGATGTGAGTCTTCATTCTGGGAGCGTAAACTACTATGATCATTAGTGCCGTACGTGTAGTTCAAGTTCAAGGAGGTATTGGTTCCTCCCCCATTGGAACATGAGATTTGACGACTTTCCACACTTTTCTGGCTGTTGCTCTTTCTGGTGTCTCCCCAACCGGGCACCGCCACAGCCGGTGCGAGCATTAACTAAGCTCTCGGCTGGTCTCGCGACGTGTGTGGTAGTGTTGTGCATATAAGTGTGTGTGTGTGTGTGTGTCTGAAAAGGAAGAGTTTTGGTGAAGGAGGAGGAAGAAGAAATCACGGGGCTCGTGACTGGTGCCGACACCAAGTAGCGATTAAGCAGCTGGCCGCTAGGATTCTCCTTCTGGTCAGAAATTGAATTCGGTCCAGCTCATGTCAAGTATCCACCACCGTCGGAACACGAATCCTAGCACTACACGGTCAACGATGCTACAGAGGCAATGCTGTTTCGCTAAGCCATGGCAGCCGGTGTCTTCTTCACTTTAAAATTTGCCAATGCTTGTATATTGTATTAGAAGCAGTGGATCACAATAAATTACGAAATGAACAAATATAGTTTTAAAACCTCTTTACGCTGAGAACAAATAAATAATAGTACTGTTCATCAATGTTTAGAACTTAAATATTACGTGTGTGTGTGTAAAATAATAGTTCTTCACTAAAACGATGTTATTTATTCTTTTTATGTCTGATTCTGTGTATCTACTGACAGGCATGGATGGGATGCGAAGAGTTAGAAGGTTGGAAGGTGTGGACAACACTATGGTTCCTTAATCTTTTTGGAAAACTTTAAGTGAGCAAGAAATACTTCCTGTGGTGCTGCATCTCAATTCAAGCTCATTTTGGCATCTGCTTACTTCCGGAGTCAATGTACATTGGTCATTTGGGGATAGCGCATTTTTTCAGGAATTGGGCAAATATTACCTCATAGGTTAATATTCTATTTAATATGTTTTTCACTATCCTCTTACATCAGAAAACCTGCGCACTTTCTCCTGCAATATCGCATAGCGGTAATGCGTCCACCCATCCCTCGCCTATTCTCCCTCATTAACGACGAAGATATTTCCAGAACTAAGAATAAACAGAAAATGGAAATTTGAAAAGTTGTATAAGAATCGAAAATAGTGTTATCATTGTTTTCAAATATTATGTGAAAAAACAATGAATTATTGGAAATGATTTGTTAATTTTTCTTCTTGGTCAGAAAGTAGCCAATGGCAAGGCGCGAAGGGGTGGCAGCAGCGGCGAGGGGAATGAGCAGTTGACCCGTTGCTCGCAGCGCCACCTATTTCGCCGTGGTAGCAGCGCCGTGCGGCTGGCGGGGCGAGTGGAGTCGGAGGCGAAGTGGAAACGGAGTGGCGACGAAGCTCTAGTGGACACGGTATCGCCATCTTTGTGGGCTCACGAGGCCGTAGTGCTGCCCTTGTGGAATGCGGCAAGTACGTTTCTCTTCACATTTTCCTTTCCTCAGCTGTAGGCTTGAAGTGCGAAAATGTCGAGACAAGGGCTGGTCTGAAACTCTATAGATGTAATTGGAAAAGGAATCTGCAATAATTCTCGCCCAACTGTAGTAAATTTAAAATATTTTTTTCTTGTAAAGATCTTACATGTATAATTGTATTTTGGTTGCTTAATTTTGCGATCTAGTTACTTGTCTTTGCATGAAGGGGAAATAGTGTTTCCTAACTTCGTTCATGTTCATTCAGAGGTGTGAGTGTAATAGGAAAATACACTTACTTCACAAGAATACAAATACTTCACAAGAAAATCTTTAAGGCATTCTGCGTTGCATAGTTCTTGAATTCATCACAGGCTCAAAGGTACACATACCTTTAACAGAGCTTCAATAGGTGCGAGTTTTTCTGCTATTTAGGTAATTTTGCTGGACTATGGAACATTTAGGAACAATATTGCATTTGAAATTCTCCTGTAGTCTGGGTAGCTCAGGGTTCGTCATTGCTAATGCCCTTGGTGGGAATTGAAGGCGTTTTAGAATCTTTTCCTCTTGAAGGCTCGAGTTGCTTCTAATTTTCTATGGAGAGCTTTACCTCGTCTCTGTGAGGAACGACCTTCCATCGAGAGAGCCCTTGGAGAGATATCAAAACTGATGATCTCGTGTTGATGGAACTGAGCAAACTGTGTATCTATATTGGGTTGTCAAGACAAATCGGCGGGGAGTGTCGTATGTTCTTTCATATCCTAAACATCGGATTCGTGTAGTAAGAAGTTTCCAAGAATAATCGGGAAGGGAAGGGAAGGGAAGTAAGTGCTGATTCAATAGATGCAACTTAAAGTATGAATCATGTATTCTGAAATTCACATTTCTTAATTTTTCAGTTTGTCAGTGCTCCAGACTAGAAAAGGAACGTATTATCTCCAGTCATTCAGTGAAAATTGAGTAGATACTTCTTTAGTGTATGTATTCCACTAGCCAGTTATTCATTAGTGATACTACTTAGTTGGAAAGACTGCATTTCGGAAATGTCGGAAATGTAGAAGGTGGGACCTGTCGACCCTACAAAAGTTCACTTGCCGACTCGCTCTTCTCCACACCATTCGGTGGACAGTAAGTGGCAGCGTTCTTAATCGGAGTTCGGCGCAATGTTGAGCGGGCGCTTGTCGTAAACAGCGGCTGTTGACGCATCTCGTCGCTTGCGGCCAGCTGCTGCTTTCGCCCGGGCGCGCAATGGGGCGAGGCCGCTCCCTCCGGGGTGCGACGCCCGGGTCGCCCGCGCAGCTGCTGGCCACTGCGCCAACCGCCCACTGCCCGCTGTCACCTCTATCGTCGCCGCCACCTCCACCACCACCACCACCACCACCACCACCACCACCTCCTCATACACAGCCACCATCACCACAGAAACCCCAATTCTCTTAATAACCCCCACAATCACCCCCACCATTTCAATCATCAACACTAACACGACAGCCAGCACTAACACGACAGTCGCCACCACTAACACGACAATCTCCACCACTGACACGACAATCACCACTAGTACTACAACTACTTTAAACACTACTACTACTAGTACTACTACTACTAGTACTACTACTACTAGTACTACTACTACTAGTACTACTACTACTAGTACTACTACTACTAGTACTACTACTACTAGTACTACTACTACTAGTACTACTACTACCACCACTTCCGCCACCACAGACGCCACCTATCACTGTCACCACCACCAACAACATCACAGCCGCCAGCGCCGCGCCGTAATAAGACGCGATTTGTGCGCTGCGAGGCTTCGCGGCGCGGGGGGGGGGGGGGGGTCAGCGGCGGACGAGGAAAACGCCGCTACGGGTGGAGTAGCGCGGCCGGTCGGGAGAAGTGTCTCTCGCGGGTTATTTCCGAGCTGCATTTCAAATTTAGAGTCCCCTCTGCGCACGTGCGCCTGTTGCCGCTGCCAGCGCCCCCGCCCCGCCCTCGCCACCGCCGGCGCGGCGCCCCGCGGACGCCATCGCAACAATGCCTCCGCGTGCGCCCAGCGCTGCCTGGCGGCTGCGACGGGAAGTACTTTTTCGCGCGCTCGGGCCGTGCACTAGGCAATAAATCGCAATTAATGGAGTATTGTACCGGACGTATTGAAAGGGGAAATTTGCGACTAGTGTACATCAGAGCGTTGTAGAAGTTTTTAAGTGGGATTGGTTATGAGTTCAAGTGAGGTGTTTGCGATTGTTATTCGCTGATAAACATTTTGACAAGAGCTGTACACGAATTGATGTTTCCGCACTTCATAAAACAAACTGATGATAACTTTATTACGCAAGAATAAATTATTGTTACTTAACACACCAAAGTGCATTTCTTGTTCTTTTTAAATATATTATTCCGCGAGTGGTGTTTGACGGCTCCAATTATTTGTTAATTTCTGTTGTTTTAGTCATTCATATTTTCAATGACATTTTATTCATATCGTATTTTATGAACAATCATTTTTTTAAATATTACACTGCCCAGCGTAAATATTAAAATGAATGTGCAGGTTTCTATTGACGAAAGTTTGCTGAGTTGTTAAATAATACTTCAAATTACTGATTATGACTTTTTCATCATTTCTATTGTTTGTGTAATTAAGATATTGCAACTAATAATAAGAAATCTATATTAAATTCCCTTCAGGGAAAAATTGCATTATTGTAGCCATAATTGACAATAAAAATCATCACTTGGGAAGTCCTGCGAGAAAAGTTATTTGTAATATGAGTGATAAGAGTTACATTTTATTTTGCGAGTAGGCAAGGCTGCGATATGAGGCCGATATACCGAGTGGCGCATTCTTAGGAGGAAAATAAAAGCACTTTTACCACGTATGGCGAACATTGTTTTAGGCAGTCTCACTGACTTTCATTTTTTTTTTTTCAAGAATACCTTAAAGATAAATTAACGTTAAAAATAGCTGATGCGGTCAGTCGAAAGTGTTTTGTTTTCTTTGTTACATTCACACTTACATTTTAAACCTTGGGCATCTTCTACTTTAAACACTAGTGTAAAAATTGAACTTCTGTATGCTATGCGCCTCCTGAAAGATTCGCTTTCACTTGTGTTTGTCTAAAAATAATTATTTTTTAAAATTTAGATGCCAGAGTACTGAAATAAAATGCATTCGATGATTTTTCGTGCATAATCGTGCGATAATCGGGGGAAAAGGCGTGTTCACTGCTTCTAATCAGCTGAGGTAGATGACGGCGCCACGTCGTTGACGCCGTCTCAGCCAGCACAACTGAAGAGCACAGATGGAGACTTCAGAGATCGCAGCAACGTGGTTATTTATGCTTCCCCAATATATTTTGCTAATTGATTCTTCTAGTAGCAAATAAGAACCTGGATACTGGTGGTACTAACAATATCAATGCTTAGTACCTCAAGGTTCTAAAACACAACTTACATCTTCTCGGTTGCTTTTCCTTTAAAAGCATTTCAGTAACAAGTGTTTTCAGAAATGTTCCGAGGTGGATGTTTGTTTTTGCTATTAAAATGCAGCTTTTATTTCTCGTGCACAAAATATTTATTATTATGACACTAAATAATAATTTAATTCCCGGTCGCTTTCAATAGTTTGAATTGTTATATTATTCAGTATCATGATCACATAATTGAAGTCATTCACTAAACGAAACATAATTCCGACGAAATTCGCCATGCAAAAAGGGACGGCAAGTTTGGAATTAAGTCAGTAATATAAAAGTAATATGTTTTAATCTTGCCAATGTATTTTTGTGTTTTTATGGAATTTTCAATCGCATCAATGAATGTTGGAAAACATTTCTCAAGGAATGATTTTAAAATCGTTTATTTGTCGATTTCAAAAGGTATGCACTATGTTCGATCATAAACTTTGTTTTGCAAGAAGACTTGCACAATGCATTCCACCGTATGACACGAAACGAGATCGCGTCGCAACTAATTTGTTAAGGTGAACGGCACTGTTGAAGCAGTCTGTGAATTACGGGTGACAAGCATAAAGTTGACATGTACAATATCTGCAAACCATTGAGCATTAAACTGTTATTGCTCTCACTCTGTTTGAATTGTGAAAGCAATCCCTCATCAATGAATTGTAAATCTGAAAAGCAGTCTAGAACACCTGCCAATTAAGAGTTGTGTGGTTAATACTTATTAATAGATTTCATAAAAATGTTTCGGGAAAATTAAGGAAAATGATGCGAGACAGATTAGATGTACAAGAAGAAGATAAAGCATGAGTAGAAAAGCTTTGTCGTCAAGATTGTGAATAAGTGTGTGGATACACTTTATTACAATTGAAAAAGAGATACCAAGCCCTACAAATGCATCATTACGTTGCCACATTTATTTTTAAAAAAACAAACAGAAAACACGAAACTAGACTATACTCTCTTTTAACGTCTTTTACTTTCTGAATACTTTGTTTCTGAAGGATATGTAGAATGACAATTAATGGACAATTTGTATTCTAATTCTTCGTTTAACCTCAACTATAACTACAAACAATTTGTAGTCGAAGATTTTGGTGCAAAATGATTTTCAAAACAACGCGACAAAAATCGTAATATTTTCTTCCTATTTTGCAGTAAGATTGTTTACTTCAAGTGTAATGTGCCAATGGTGAAGACGAAACCACTTGTGCCTGCAAATAAGCTTCCCTTACCTTCGAGTACCTAGGAACCATTGCAATCTGCAGCGGCTGCGAGTGTCTGTGCGGACCTGCAGCAACCTGCGCGCCCGCCCGCGCTCTCCCAGGCGCCACATCGGCGTGGCCGTCGGCTACGCGGGGGCGGCAGGCGGGAAGGGGGGGGGGCGCGGCGATGGAGCGGGAAATGGGACAATTGTTTGTCGGCGCGCTGTTTGAGTAGTGGGCGTCGGCGGCGGAAGCGGCAACAGCGAGCGGCGCCAGGCGTTGGGTGTGACCGCCGGGCGGCGGCGGCGGCGGCGGCAGCGTCCACGCGCGGGGCGGAGGCGAGGCGAGGCGAAGCGGAGAGGGCGACGGGACGCGGGGGCGTGTGGGGGCGAGAGGGAGAGAGAGAGAGAGGAGAAGAGCGTCGGCGGAGGGAGACGGGAGGACGCGCGGGGCGGGATGGGGTGGGGCGGGGCGGGGCGGGCCGGCCGCGCGGCCAAGCCGTGCAGGTGTTACCCAGACAGGCTGGCGCCGGCCGGCATTCCTTTCCTCCGCCGCCGCGCCGCCGCGCTGCTCGCGGCCGACACTGACGCACAGCGGCGGCGGCGGCGACGGCGGCCTCCGCCTGTTTGGCCACCTCGCCACACACGTGTGCCGTCCGAGCCGGGCAGCTCGCCGCCGCCGCCGCCCCCCGCGCAGCATCCGCCGCCTGCAGCGCCGCGCCGCACACGTGCAGCGTCCCGACCGCTGCCGCCGCCGCCGCCGCCGCCTGGCCGCCCTCCAAATACGGCGCCGGAGGAGGAAGAGGCGGAGAGGAGGAGGAGGAGGAGGACGCCGCCGCGCGCGGACGCCTGTTCGACGCCCGCCGACGCCCCACGCTCCCCGCGCTTAGCCCCTCCGCCGAGTCAGTCGTCGCCGCAGCGAATGCTCCCGGCCGGACCACAGAACGCCGCGCGCTCGCAATGTTTGTACGACTGGCAAAACGTACAGGCTATGCTCAACATTCTGAGGTGGAAGTTAAATGGCGAATAAGTCTTAAAACACAAGTTTTCAAAAGCAAATCAGTGTTTATTTCTACCATTGCTTACACTGATTGAAATTTACTTAGTCTACTAATATGAACCGCGTTAGAAATACATTTTCATTTTTCCCTTATTTATATTTTTCATGGCGATGTATTGTATGTTGTTGTGTATTGTATGTTTCAAATTGTTCCTTGTAAGAAATATTTTAGTAATATTAAAGTCTCTTGATACGTAACACACAGTATGACACATTCTGCAGCTCATTTAATTGACTACATTCGATAACATTGCTACTATAATCGTTTTTCGTTTGTTCATGTTAACAGACAGGGCTCACATATTATTTTGCGTCTCCATCTTCCGAAATTAACCGTAACAACATTTATTTTTTCGTAAGATCCGTCAACGTTTTAATAATGTAGATAAATTATTTTATGGTATAATGTTATGTATTATTTTGGTGTTTTTTGTTATATAATAACCATAAATAATATTTTAAGGCAACATATGTTGACAATCTAATTGATTTCAGTATCATTTCTTTTCGTTGATATAATAAATCTTTTAAAAGGCAAGTCTGATACTAAATTGCATTTGATTATGATTTTATAAAGATGCTTCTTCTCGTAGCTCAGACCTGCTACGTGGAATCAGTCGTTAAAACATTGCGCGCGCCATCGCTCCTGCTAATGAAACATAGAGAACGAATCTGAACATAACCGTAACTGTGGTGAATTTATACCCATGCCGAAATGGGAAACTCACGAAATGGGTTGGAGATTAAAGAAATAAACATAAGTTGATATATCGTGATGTAATACGTGTAATTGATATCGTGATGTAACATGAGAAGTTGTACAATTCTTGATGTACTCGGAGAATTCATTCTCTCATACACTGCCTCAACATAGCATTTTTTTACGGTTTATGCACATTGTGCTCAGTACACGATTATAATAGTTATTTTTAAAAGTTAGAACTTAATTGTAACTAACAAAAATTTGCAAAGTCTCTCGAGTGATTCATGAACAGCGTGCTAGATTTCTGTCAGGCTAGTTCGAGTTGGATTCTCGGACAGGCCAAAAATCAACTTGTTCTTTCGAATACAAATTGTCTCGGTTTCTATAGCTGTGTGAGGAGGAAAAGCTGAGCCAGGCCAAGAAAATTAGGCCTGGCCTAATGAGAAGTAATGCTCAACCCTAACCCCCCAGGCATGGGTAATAAATAAAAACGAGGCCCATGTCTGGGAACACTGTTAGCTGGCAAAAGTTGGATTAATACGACACTAAAATGTCAAATACATATTAAATACCTACAAACATTTGCAATTTAAAAACAGTTTTTTCATCAACACAATATTGACATAAAAATTAAATACATTAGAATAATGTTTTGTATGCTTTAAAGTATGTATATTTCAATAGATATTCTTTGTTTTAATGACAAAGATATCTTTTTTTGCTGGCCTTTCACATTGTCAGATTTTCAATCCAATCTTTAGTTGTGCAATAGAAGACGATAGCAATGGTAAACTAATAGTCTTGCTACTTGTTTTAACTAATCGCCAGAGTTAATTGGCGAATTCTTATTAGACTCCCCTCTTCTAGAATCACCCCCTCTTCCTTCCAGCCTTCTTTCTCGACTTGCAATAGTGCTGCACCCGAGGTCAGCAACGCTGTCCAAGAGCAGTGCAACCTGTTACTAGTTGGACAGGTTAGTTTACGCTGTGTCAAAATCGAAGAAATAAAACGCTTGATGTTTATTTTCTAGGAAAAACTTTTTGAATTATTCAGATTTGCAATCAATCTATCAAAAGACTAATCATTCAAATTCATATATTTTGGATAGTACTAATAAAATCACCAAAAACAGACTGGGAAGAAAAAATGTCCCTAAGTTTTTAGTAGGATTTTCTTTTCGCCGATATAATTCTGTGTTTGAGCACGATTAAAAACAAAAGAATTGATCATGACCATTTGCAACATTAAAAGATACAGCTGGTTTTTTCACATTCTATTATGCAATAACACAGTTTTCAGAGTTTATGTTTTGCGAGTTCAATTCTCTGTAGAAATGTGATAGTAATAAATCAGTTAAAAAGAAACCAAGCCTAATAGGAGAGTAAAATAAATTCCACAGTTGCATAAATAAGCATGGAACTTGTATGGCTTGTTCCGATTCTTTGGTGGAAATTACAACCTACGTCTTGTGCTTCGTGCATGGTTTCTTTGCTGGAGTTTTTATAGTGGAAACATTCTCATCTAATGATCAGCTGTGGATACAACCCAATTCACTGCCAGCCCGCTCAGCTGAGCAAACAAATACCTCTCCGTAATTTACTGAAATCAGCAATTTAGTGAATATTTGTTCAGGACGCGGTCGTCTGTTTTCTAAATCGAGCTGACCGTTCTGTTGCCGTGCGGCGCGTTAGGAGGCGGTGGAATTCTACAGCGGAGGCGCACTATGGTTAGGATCGGCGGAAAAGAGGACAAATACATTCAACTAGCAGAATACGGCAGACGTTGTCCTGCCAGATAACAACATGTAGAGCGTAATGTAAGTGAATAATAGTAGTTTATGCAAGTAGTTTAAAATGTTAAGGAGCATTGCAAGAAAACATGGTTTGAAAACGAGCGACGTTAAGAACAAGTATTCGGATTTCTACGATTGTAATGAAATATTTTGTAAACGAAATATTTTTTTAATAACAGTATGATAAGTGTACAAGAGATTCAAATTTTTTTTGGGAAACAACTTTGTAGTGACGAAGAAGGTCTTTTATAATCCTGGAATATAAAAAAATAAAAAATAAAAACTTTTTTTTTTTGGGGGGGGGGGTTCTGTGTGGTGTACAGAGTTTTTGTGGTTCCTACCCTGGAACATGCAAATAATATGGATTTTTACCGTCGCCAGTTTCTTTCTTTCGACAACTGACGTCAATACTTTATGCTGCATTTTCCATCATTTATGCATGCTGAATGATGGCTGTGGAGACCATATGGTCTGTGAATCATATTTTTTCTTGTACACAATACGAATATACTAATTCTTTGCATGCGTGCGGTTGAACGGTATAGACATTGATGCGCTGCAGAGCTCTCTAGTTGTGACATATATATATATATATATATATATATATATATATATATGTATATATATATGTATATATATATGTATATATATATGTATATATATATGTATATATATATGTATATATGTATATATATATGTATATATATATATGTATATATATATGTATATATATATATGTATATATATATGTATATATGTATATATATATGTATATATATATATGTATATATATATGTATATATATATGTATATATATATATGTATATATATATATATGTATATATATATGTATATATATATATATATATATATGTATATATATATATGTATATATATATATCTTCTTCTTCTTATCTTCAAGTATTTAGGCATAATGCCTGTTACGCCGCTTAATTTTGGTCCCTCCAGCGCATTCTTGGACGTCCTATATTCCTTTTTCCTCTCGGCTGATAATTTGCCACTTGTTTAGGAATTCTGTCGTTGTTCATTCGCAACATGTGATCTTGCATGAGAGTCTGTAGTTGGTGACTTTCTCTACAAGACTTTCTACATTTAGCTCGTTTCGGATTTGTGTGTTTCTTTGTCTGTCAAAAGGCTATATCCCGCTACCGCTCTAAGGAATCTCATTTCCGCTGCCTGCAGTCTTGATATATCTTTATTTGTCATTGTCCACACTTCACTCCCGTATAAGCAGGTTGGTATTGACATAACTTTGTAAAATTTAATGAGAGTGTCTCTTCTCACTTTTGAACTCAGTGTTCTTCTTATAGTTCCATTCATTTGATTGAATCTTTCTATTTTCTTATTTATGTCGATTTCGCCATAGAATGATATGTCTGCTCCCAAGAATGTGAAGTGTTGTATTTGCTCTACTGTTTTATTATTTACTACAATTTTTGAGCGTATCGGGTATCGACCTTGGAATGCCATCACTTTCGTTTTGGTGTCTGATATTTCAAGATTATATTCAGCCATTATCCGCTGCAGTTCATATGTTGCTTTTTGTAATATATCTTCTCCTTCTGCTATTATTGCTTGGTCATCTGCAAAAAGTATTGTCCATAATTTTGATGTAGTTAGGTCTAGGCTATAAAATTTTAATCTGCTCTTCCACTCACGAAGAGCTTCGTCTATGTAGATATCAAACAGTAGCGGTGAAAGACTACATCCTTGTCGTAGGCCTTGGTCCACTTCCGCTTTTCGGTCTGGTTTCCAAGTAATACATATTTCAGATTTATTATACATATTTTCAATTACAAGGATAAGATGTTCGGGGATTCCTTTCTTTCTTAGTATTTCAAAGAGGGTATGCCTGGCTACAGTGTCAAAAGCTTTCTTGTAATCTACAAACAAGATGTGAGTTTCCTTGTTATATTCTCTGTGTTTCTCTAAAATTTGTTTTAAGATGAAGATATTGTCTGTGCAGGACCTTCCTTGACGAAAGCCACTTTGTTCTTCCATCAACACTGTTTCTGCAATTTTTCTTAGTCTAGTGGTCACAATTTTTGAATATATCTTATAAGCAACGTTTAGAAGACTTATACCTCTGTAGTTGTCACATATTGATCGGTCTCCCTTTTTGAAAATAGGTAGCACTACGGCGAGTTTCCATTCGGTTGGTATTTTTCTTCTATTCCAGCATAGGTTGAAGAAGTGGAGAAGCCTTATTTTAAATTCTTCAGTTGCACATTTAAGCATTTCTGCCTTTATGCCATCACTGCCACTAGCTTTTCTATTTCTCATTTTACTTAGTGCCTCTTCCAGTTCTTCCCTTTCTATCTGATCTACGCTGTCTTCAATGAGGTTTTCATTTTTGTCTTCCTTCTTATTATTATCCCTCGCATTCTTATTTGTCCATAAGTTTCTGTAGTAAGAAAGCCATTCATCTGGCTTAATTATTTGTATATCTGCTATGTCCTTCTCTTGTCTGTTAAGGTGTCTCATAATTTTATATGCTGTTTTCTGCCGTCCATGTATGTCATTTTCGATATCAGCTATATATTTATCCCATGAATCCTGTTGGGCTTTTCTTGTTAGGTACCTGACGTGGTTGGAAATTGTGGTGTATTCCTTCTTAGTTTGTGAGGATTTGTTAGATAGATATCTCAGATATAGTTTCCTTTTCTCGTTAACAGCTTCTTCGATTTCTTCATTCCATATTTTAAGCCCTTTCTTCTTCGTTCTCTTTGAAGTAGAGCCTAGTGTTTCATATGCTGTTACTTCAATTATAGTTTTCAAATTCCTCCACTCTTCTTCCACATCATTACTAATTTCTATTGTTTTATTATGTTGGTTCAGACGTTGTTGGTACATCAGTTTGACAGATTCTTTATTTAGTAGATATACTTTCCAGGTTTTTTGGGTAGGACAGGTTTGGCTGTTTTTGATTTTAACCCATCTCTTCAATAATTTTAGCTTTCCAAGAAGTGCGAAGTGATCACTATCTATATCGTAGCTTCTATAAGCTCTTACATCTGTAAAGAGTTTGCTTATTTTATCGTTTGCCAAGATGTAGTCAATAGTACTAATTTGACCACGTGCTGCCCATGTCATCTTGTGAATACGTTTATGCTTAAAGAAAGTGTTCATTATTTTCATATTGTTAAAACATGCAAAATCTCTTAGTTTGCGTCCATTTTTATTCAGAGTATCTTCGTTATTGGGGCCAATTATCTTATCTATAGATGCATTTCCAATTCTGGCATTGAGGTCTCCACATATGACAATATAATCATTTTTATTTATTTCGTCGAGAGTTTTTTGTAGGCAGTTGTAAAATTCCTCTGTAGCCAAGGTTTTCCCCTCTTCTGGTGCGTATACACAGATGAAACATATATACCCTCTATCTACTTTAGTCCGCAGTGTGATAATTCTGTCTGATATCCAACAGTAAGAGTGAATTCGGTTTTTCCATCTTCTGCTTACTAGGATTGCAACTCCTGATGCTGCTCTTTCATTGATATCAACACCACTGTATATAAGGGCATAATCATCTAAATCCATTGAGCCTTTTGCTTTCTTTTTTGTTTCTGTTAACATGGCTATATCCACTTCTTTTTCTTTCATTATATTAATTAGGCGTTGCTCTTTTCCTTTCAACGATCTAACATTCCAAGTCATTATTTGTAAATGTTCCGCTAAGCCGTAATCATGTCCTTTCCGCTGCCTTGTCGTATATGGGGCGTCCGGTTGTAATTGCTGCGGTCTGTGAGAAGTTGATATATATATATATATGTATATATATATATATATATGTATATATATATGTATATATATATGTATATATATATGTATATATATATATATGTATATATATATGTATATATATATATATATGTATATATATATGTATATATATATATATGTATATATATATGTATATATATATATGTATATATATATGTATATATATATATATGTATATATATATATATGTATATATATATATGTATATATATATGTATATATATATATGTATATATATATGTATATATATATGTATATATATATATGTATATATATATATGTATATATATATGTATATATATATATATATGTATATATATATGTATATATATATATGTATATATATATGTATATATATATATATATGTATATATATATGTATATATATATATGTATATATATATGTATATATATGTATATATATATATATATATGTATATATATATATGTATATATATATATGTATATATATATATATATGTATATATATGTATATATATATATGTATGTATATATATGTATATATATATAATATTCTTGGGGATCGTTGGAAAGGATTTCGTTTTCCTTGCGTGGGCTATCACTGCACTCTTAATTGTTGTTCAACCAGAGGGCACAAGACTCAGGGGTGGGCACCTATGGCTTTTTGCCTTTATCCCCCCCCCCCCCCCCGCCAGCGCACAAGTAAGCCGACAGGCTGGTAACTGGATCCCGCCGGAACGCAGTTTGCGCTCACAGCAACCTCCCCATTTAATGCCTGGGTTGGGCCTCCCTGCCAGCTCGGGGTTTCTAGCTATCTAGGCTAGAATCCGAGTCCAAACAATGCGCTACTCTCACGCACCGGAACAAGTCCCTCCACTTTGCTCAGAGTATCGGGCCACTGTCACGACGAAGCGGAGAGCCCAACAGGGGACCACTCGAACTAAGGCCCGGGCGGCTTGGGGCTCCCTTCCCGCCTCGTCACTGCCTACACCATTAGGCTATCGACGTGAGTATTGCCAGGCCCCGGACTACCCGAATGGGAGGTCCACCTTCCCCTTTTGGACTTCTATATGTGGGATCTCCAACGTTCTTGCGAGCGTTCCTTGGCCCAATCCAGCCTGAGGTTGAGGCTGCCATCGAGCCAACTGGTGGGTTAGCCAAGCAATACGGGATTTAGTATAGGATAGCGTTGAAAAGGATAGAAGTCTAGCGCTTCAAAGCCGTATTGTGCTAGTAAAGAGATACAACAACGTGAACAACATAAAAACCTTCGCCATGAAAAAAAAAAGAATACTTTTTTTGGTGATCGGTTGGTTTCGGGAGCGTATTAAAAATATGAAATAAAATTAGACAGTTATTAGAAATAAAGAAAACAAAATGAAATTTTTTGAACATAGTCAATTCCTGCGAAATTTATATATCGCTGAAGTATTGATTACCGTCCGTTCATGAAAAAGTTCCCCTATTTTTGCGACTGAGTAATGAATAAACTGAACCAACAAATGGAAAACGATAGCACGAAAAAAGCACTGGCAATTACTCTTTTCATCTCAGCTTGATCCATAAGAATTGGAGTTGTGTAAAAATGAATTTGTCCACCTTCTGTGTCTGTCTAACCACCGTGCGTCGTTGCCTCCTCCAAATACCCGTAACGGCTTCATGAGGCGCGGAGGCGGGCGGAAAGGCGGGCGACACGTAGCTCAGGTCGCGGGCTACACCTCCCCTCCCCCGCCCCCACTCCCGTCCCTCCTACCGCTTTCACGTCAACACTTCCTCCTCTGCACTATTGCACCCTTCCCTCGACCACCTGCTACCGCTCCTTGGAATTGCCCGCCAAGTCCACCTGTAACTCAGTGGTTTTCCTTCTGGTGCGCGGGGTGACCGGGTTTGTTCCAAAAATAATTGGTGATTTGGACCGGATGGGGCCGGATTTTCTGTTTTAGCTAGGCAGCTAGATCGAATTCAGCGGCTGTCTGGAGGTCATTTCCACCGGTCGGCTGCTCTGATTGGTAGTTTTCAGTGGTTTCTCCTATCAATAACTGGCGAATGCCGGAGCAGTAACCTATCAAACGGTCTACTGACCGCGCGCGATTTTTCCTTCCTCTTCCTTGTCCTATCCTTTCCTATTACACACACACATAGTTATATGCGCTATACATTACCACAATTACTGGGAGCTTAGAGCTTGTCACGGCAAGCGCGGTGCCCCGTCAGGAAAGGTATCAAGAGCAAGAGACCCTACGATCCGACGTGTAGGTCAGCGCCAGTTCTCACCATCAGCTGGGAAGAACACCGCCCACTGCCGTGATAAAACTTGCACTACACTTTCGGGACTAATGACCAGAGTAGTTGACGCACCAAGATTGACGAAATATTCAATCAATCAGTCGTAGTTTTTTCGGTTAGTAATAAAAATTTGATCGTGTGGTGGAGACAGTTTATTTATACGGTTCGTTTTGCTATCTACTCCTTGGCATTTTCAGTTTCGTTTAATTGTAAATTCTGGCAAATAGAGTACTTAAATTATTCATTGTTGTTTTTGATTTGTTCTTTAACACTTGTTGGAAATCCATTCGGTGACTATCAATATTTCAAGATTGCAAAGTTTACGAAGCTGTCATCATTGTAACATTGTAGTTCGGTTTGATATAATAAACTTTTAATGTTGATGGTATGGTCAAGATACAGTTATTCAGTTGTCAGTCTCATTTACTCTAAAATTCTGGAAAGTTTGTTACTTAAAATTCGTCCAGTGATTAAGCAATTCCTTTGGGTTCGTGCAATAGGTGTGCCGCAAAGTAAAATGCATTGCTTATGGGGCATTTCTTGCTTCTCATCGCTCGGTCACCCTTTAATCAGTTCACGAGTTGGTTGGTCATTGTCGCAGAACAACGTGACGTACGTTTTTATTCGCTAAATTAATAAAATAAAATAACACCCAACAATAATGAAACGCACAGCTTCCTGCTCAGTGTAACGAGCTGTTTCGTCGTCCCTTGTCGTGGAAGGGGTGCGACATCGACGTTTCTGTTTTCAAAACATCAATGTTTCAATATCCATTTTACCAATAACGTTACCAAACGGCCCGCCCCCGCCTAGAAGTGACAGGCCGCTTTCTGCCGTTCCCACCACCGCAACGTCGCCGGCAAGCGCGCGCCGCGCCGCCCCCGCTCTCCTGAAATAGCTCCTCCTCCTCCTCCCCCTCCTCCTCGGGGGCGCCACGGTCCACGGCGCCCGCTCCTCTTTTCTCGTCGAGGGCGAATTCGGCGCCCCGGGTGGAGTAATCTCGTGAGTCATGCTCTCGAACCGCGCGCGGCAACTTTTATTTCATGCGGAATCGTGCTGCCTGCCAGTAAACAAGACCGGGGAACGTGATCCTCGCTGCCAACACGTCCGCTGCCGTTTCTAAAACAGAAAGGAATTACATTATTGCTGGTGAAAGTAAAGGTCTTGGATGATTGAAAATGTAAATTGATGTTTAATCTGCGACTTTAATTTTTGCCAAGTGAGATTGTGTGACGTGGTTTGTAAAAATGGTGTGAAAATGTAATGTTGACGGCATTTCTCTTATTCCGATTTGTTGGGAGAAATGAAAAGTATGTGTAATATTTTAATGGTTTGAGTTATTGTTCGTATATCGGGCCTTCATACCACTCTGATATGTTTGTAACGATTCTTCCATTCTCCTGCATTTCTAAATTATGGATTTTTTTTACTAAATTAAACGAATGTTACCATGATATTACTTGGCTCCATGTGTCTAAGAATGTTTAGTTCTTAGGAATTCTGGAGGAAAAACACTCCCAAAAGTTCGAAAGTGTGAAAGGTGTCTATGGTTTCATTAGTTACCCGGGAGCTCGGGTGAAAATTCAAAAACTGTGAAAAAGTTACGATTTTGACTGTTTTGATTGAGTTATTTCACTTATTCTCAAACTGCACGTACCGTGAATGCACGAACCGCCCCCTCTCGAAGAAGAAGAAGAAGATAAAAGGAAGAAAATAAGAAGAAAAAAGAAGGAAAAGAAGAAAAGAAATATGCACTACTTACGGGACTACTAACCTTGTCAGTTGACGCGCCCTCAAGCACTAACAACCAATCAACCACCTAATCTGGGCATCTGCACGAGAGAGGAGTGCAGAACGTGGCTCGTGTGAGCGGCGCCGGGCGGGGCCTCCACCTGAAGGAGACGGAGCCGGAAGCCAACCGCGGGGGCGCCCGCGCTCGTGTCCTCGTGAGCGTCGGCGTCGGGCGTCGCGGCGCCGGCAGCGCGAGGCCGCGAGCCGCCCGCGGCGCGTCCCGGCGCCGTGTCTCCGCACGGCGCGACGCGGTGACTCAGGCGCCGCTGTGAGTCAGTGGCGCGACTTAGGATGGCAAAAAAACATACATTTTTTTAAAACATCGATATTATAACATCGATGTTTTCTTCAAATCGTTATATTTGGTCAGAAACATCGCTGTTTTCAAAAGCAATTTATGATATAACTAGGATTTCCAGCAACTAATTTTTTGTGGACTACTCGCAATCAACAGCCATTCACAACTATCAGTTGTCGATCCCCAGGCGGCATGAAACCGTTTGCTATACCAACTTTTCTCCAGTGTTATCGCCTTTTATGATTATTTTTATTATTATTTTTAAATGGTAATATCGTTAGACTGCATTTTGAACTTGGACTACTTAGAACATTGATTAGAAAATGATGACAGTCGAATTTAAGGCAGAATATATTTTTAACTGATATTGATCACATTATGTACCAAATTAGCCATTTCACTTCCAAATGTTTCATCATATTTAAAACATCGGTATTTTAAATATCTATATTTTAGTCCATGTTTTTCATCGACATCGAATACCTTTTGGTTATGTATCGATGTTTGGCTAAAATTTACCATCACTAGGTGCGATGGCGGTGACCCCGCGCGCGCGTTCGATGGGGCGTGAAGGCACGATAGGACTAGGAAAGGGAAGGAAAGATCACGCGCGATCCGTGGCCCGTTTGTTTGAGAACTGCTATGGCATTCGCCTGGGGTTGACCGGTGAAACCACGGAAAACTACCGATCAGAGCAGCCGGCCGCTAGGATTCTCCTCCAGTCAGCGGCTGAATTCGACCTAGCTAACAAGCTAGTTCCCGGGTAGAAAAGAAAGGCGCGTGCGAGTGTCGCAATTAGCCGAGGGGCGGCCGCGGGCGGGCGTCGGCGCCGACGCGACGCCTCGCGACGCCGGGTGACGCGGTGGCGCCGCGCTGGCGCGGGGTGGCGCTCGGCGAGGTCGCGACGACCGCACCTGCGCGAACGCTTGCAGCAAGCGCCAGCTCAGCAATGTTTTTCATTGTTTTCTCCACTAATCATTTACCTTGTAACTATTTAGTTTTCTTGTTATTTTTTATGCGTTACCATTCTCCTATACACATATTTCATTCCTTTTGTATTTTTTTATATTTGCAAAGACTGTGAGCTAATGTGCTTTTTTTACCATAAGGCCCCCTAGTATTCTCGTGTTTCTAATAAGAATGTAATACTTTCTTACTTTTGTTTATTTGTAGTAGTTTCTTTTTATATTTTCCTTATTAGGATAACTCTTCCCTATCATTTCTTCTCTTTGAATTTCATATTCAGGAGTACTGTATCAAGAGGCGGATCCAAGAGGGTAGTCTTGCGAATACCAGCTTCCCCTTTTGCCTACAATTTGTTCAATGCGTATACTCCCTTCCTTTTTCTAATACACGAATTACGTAATGTATGTAGTAGTGAATGTTTTGATATGTAGTGATGTTATATTCCAAAACATAATTTGCATTAACCACAAATTAGTATTTTCCATAAAAAAGACATGTCTTTCCGCTCTGCTCTTACGTTAGTTTCTGCTTCCGCAACTGATTATATTCTCGTTTTCCAACTCTTGTTGATTTTTCTTAGTTTCTTATTGTTAAGAGCTTTCTCTCCACTTGCCCACCCCATTTACTTCTTCTGCCCCTGAGTACCCCTTCCTCTGGATCCCCTTCTTCCGCGCCTCTCCCTGCGGAGCGCGGCGCGCGGAGGCCAGAGCCAGAGGCCGCCAAGCGACCAGGAAGTCACGGCCGGCTGCCCCCGAGGAACGGACGGCGCGGGACGGCGCCTCACCCACGCGGCTCGCCTCCCTCTTCCCAAGTCTACTCTACAATAGTCTAAGTTCGGTTTTCCTCAACCGCGATGCCAGTTGTAAGTTTTGACTAAATGACGAAAGTGGCGAAATGTCAGAAACGGACTAATTTGCTCGCGCAACGTACGAGTGACAAAAAGCGTCCACAAAAGACAAGCGGATGGCTTTGTATTGCTGATTGCAGAGTACATAGATTCACGGAGTACTGCGTTCTTTGGAGAATTTTATGTTATTTTTATTGTTTGATTATTTACTAGATTTTCCTTTGAGATAAAGCAACTAGAGGTGCTAAAACATCACCTACTTTCTCGCCTTTAGTAATGGTTATGTAATACTATGTATACCAATATTTCTTTCCGGAGTAACACATCTCTGTCATCATCTTTTGTAAAACTCATTTGATATCGCAGAATAGTTGGTGCGAAAATTAAGTAGTTCCAAGCAAAAGATTTTTTATTCAAAACTTTAAATGAAAATATATTGAATTCATTGTATAAGGTCCGAGAGCATTGTATAAAGTCCCGGAGCTTGGAGCAGCATGGAAGTATGCCTGAATCCAAGGGCAAGAACCGATTGCGAGTACGTCCGGCTTAAAGCGCGTTTTACACTCTTTATTTTTTCATAATTTTTCATCGTTACAGAAAAATGACAGACGGGATGTACTCGTAATTTGTTCCAAAAGATGACGCCTGCTTCATTTTTCGGTACACATTCCATCCTTTTTACTACCGCGCTCCTGGCGTCACTCTTCGGAACTTTTACTCCCTTTTTCCTGCATACGGTGCGATTTATTCTTTTTGCGCTGTTTTGAGAGCATTTTAATGTGTTGAATTGTAATGTGCAGTGGTTAGTGTGGTGATAAATAAAGCAAGTAATGAGTTCTAATGTCGCTTCTAATGTAACTTGATTTGTAATCACAGATGCGATGTTCAGCTGTTTGATTTCCAGTGCTTTTTTACAACTCCCTGGGGAAATATTTTCATCACGATTACGTGCAGAAAACGAAATGACCATGAAAAGCGCTAGATATCGATCATCCAGTTCCGATGCGGAAACAAAACCGCGTGGAAACGAACATCCTTTTTCCAACAATTATGTAACCGAAACTTTAATAAAAACAACAGTTTAAACGGGCTTAAATCATGGTGAAAAGACTCATGTCTTGTTTGGCACAACACGTTTGGTTGGCTCCTAACACCACCACGTATCCCATCCTTAATCATCCATCTTTCACCATCATTATTCACTCCTTATGATCACTACTACAATCACGCATATAGCGGGAAACAACAGAAAAGCGCAACTGATATCCTGGGTTTGGGAAAGAGAGGTCATATTGGGGTAAATCTCCTAATCATAACTTTCTCGTCTTTCATACATCACGCCCCGGAAGAGTATTTCAGCCTCGATCATACCCATTATTTGTAGCCAGTTTTTATTGTAGTGTCTTCTCAAGGTCGCGAGATGAACGAGAGGAGGCCCTATCACCCAATTGGGAGCTTCAATTACAAACATTTAAGCACCCCATTGGATGGCAGTTTCCCCCTCTCCTTTCCTTTCCAGCTCGTGAACTTGGGACACTACATTTAAAATCTACAATAGATCACTATACTGCATGATTAATGTACATGGAATTGGAACAAAATAAGCCCTTGAAATGTTGGATTACAAATAATTTCCGACAATAAACTCCAAATTCTGATGTATGTGGATTGTTGAATTTAGCCGTTATCACAGTCAATAAAATAATAAGGAAACATGACAATGACCACCTCCCTAGTCCCACAGTCTCGAGTGCGGCCCTCGACGGTCATTTGCAATTGAAAACCAATGGCCGCCTCGAGCAGGCCCGTCCTCGTTGTCGTCGTCGTCGTCGTCGTCCTCTCGAATCGGCGCCCGCGGCGCGTGCCCGGGGCCCCGGGCTAATGACTTGCGAAGCGGAGCGTCGGGGGTCACGTGATCCGCACCTGCGCAGCGCCAACGGAGTGCGTCCGAGCCGTTCACCCCGGTGCCGTTAGGGCGTCAAAACAGCGCGAGGTGACAAGTGTCTCCTCAAGTAGTACACAGGCTGTGCAAAGTCGCACCTCGCGCCGCGCGCCGAACAATATCCCTCCGAGCAGGTCGCACCTCCGCCCGCGCCCGCGCGCACGCGGCCGTTTCAGGACTCGTTGCGCGTGCGGGCTATAAACGCCTCGAGTATTAGCGACTGGGCGTCGGAATTCGCGAGTCCACGTCCGTCTTCGTTGTTTTCTTTCTCCTTCTTCATCGGGGCTTTTTCGGTGTACTCCTCTTACTTCTTTTTCAGTTTTCTCCTCTTCTTCCTTTTTCGGCCTCGTCCTATTCCCTTCTCTGTCTTCTCTCCCTCCCTTTTCGTTCAGCTCCTCTTCCTACTTTTTCAGTCAGCTCCTCTCCCTCCTTTTTCAGTCTCATCCTCTCCGTAGTACAGGAAAAGTTAAGTAATTCTACGGAAAATCCATTTCCAGATTTCAACAGAAAAATACGTTTTGGGGTCCCCAGATACGGAAAAAGTGCTGTTTTTTTCAAAACGTCCGTTTGTGCGTCATCTGTCCGCCCGTCCGTCTGGCGTCTGTGAACACTACTAGCGCCTAAACCATGCGTAGGATTTCATTGAAATTGGAGAAACCCGTGTTGATCTGCCTCGAGTCGAATCTTTGATATTATGGGGGGAAAATCTTGAAAATTTGGGGTAACTTTACATGTTACCTCCAGACATTTTTAAAATTTTCTCGAAGACGGCTCCAAATTGTTTCTTTAAATTTCTTGCAAGAATAGAGTAAAATATATTTAAAATGGTGGCATTGGTCAGATTTTGAAATTTAACTCTAGGTTTTCAAAAATTTCACAATTTCAAAATTTTTGCGGCGTCTTCTTACAACTACAAAGATAAATATTTTTCCTTGAAATAAAATTTGTTCGCCATAGTGAGTTATTCCATTAAGGTCATACACATTTTTTTAAATTTCGGTAGTTTTCGCGCAATATTGCGAGCAATACCTGTAATTTTAAAAAAATTCAGAAACAATATTTTCTCATAAACGGCTTCAATTTTTTTCTTTAAACTTTTTGTACAAATTGTACTAAATTCACTCTATACAATGGCATAAACGTCATATTGCTCTGTTCTTTTGTTTTTTCAAATATTTCATAAATTTGGCTCGTCTCTCACGTCGTTAATATTTACATTATCGGCAATTTATTTACATTAATGTATTTATATGCTTGTACTTTAAATAATGAAAGATCAATTTTCTCAAAACCTCAACAGTTTTACGTGAAAATGAGCTGAAAATTCCGCATATTCAGAATCGCTCGAACACCATTTTCTCTAAATCGGCTCCAAATTTTTTCTTCAAACTTTTCCAACAGATAGTGCTAATTGCACTGTTTAAGGTAACATAGAATTAATTTTGCTGTTTCATTTGTTTTTTTCTTTAAATTATAGAAATGTAATTTTCTTGATACATCTCTCACGCCTTTAATATGCACATTTCCAGCAATTTATAAACACTATTGAATTTGTGACTTGAAGTGTTTGAAATAACGGTTTGAACTATGAAGTTTTTCAAAAACTCAATAGTTTTCTGTGAAAAGAGGTACAAATTTCGAATTTACCGTAGCTTTAAATGCCATTTTATTAAACATCGTTCCAAATTTTGCAATGAAAATTGACATTTGGAATGGTTTCTGTTTTCTTTATTTTTAAAATAATAATTCGATTCTACTATCAAGAAGCTTGATGAAAAATTAAGAAAATGTCAAAAAATGTACTTTGGGTGGCGATAGATGGCAGGTGGCAAGAGTATATGGCAAGTTCGAATAGTTAGCCGAGACCAATGGAAATAGAAAACTAATACGGAAAAGTCTGTGCTATTATGTAGTATCACTAGTTTTATATTAGCTCTAAAAATGATAATCCTGAAATATTGCATCAGTACGTGAAAGAAAAAATGTTACCCAACTTTTACAGCAGTCATACATGATACATGCTAATGGTTCACTAGCATTGTCTTAGAGTATCTGTTGAATTTCAATCGAGATAGTACGGCGATATAATCTCCATGAAGTACCTTTGGGGTTGATCAGCAATACGAAGTCTTCTGTTGCTGTGTGACTTTCGTATGTTGTTTATAAGTATTACTTATTTTCCATTGAATCATGTTAGTGTACCAGTTAGACGAGACGATACATTCCTTCATTGAAAGCCTTATTAAACTAGCTTGTTGTTAACAGTGACACATCTGATTTGAAAGACACAAACTGTTGCATTTTCATAGTTGCTGACATGATAAACAAGTTCTACGTCTTTCTTGGGAAAGAGAATTAGGACAAATGAACCAACAGTCATAGCTCAGTGATAGCTGAGTCTAGGTTATGGCTGTATTTCTGACTTGGCAGGTCTTAGAGTTCGAGTCTTCATACTGTCGGATTTTCGACACCAGCTAAATAGCTAGGTCAAATTCAGCGGATTGGACGTTTTCTGTGGTTTCTCAGATCAATGACAGGCGAAAGCCGAAGCGGTATCCTGACAAAGGAGTCACAGGCGGCGCGCGATCATTCATTCATCATTGTCCTTTCTTCTCCCCTTATATAGACCTACTTCCATTTGTACGCAACCACTACACTACCACACATGTCAGGAGATTAGCGCTTTTTCCGACTGGGGCGATGTTCCGCTAGAGCGATACGCTGAGAGAGAAAACCCCGTCCCACGTCCCAGTGGGGGAGAAACACAGCCACTTTAGAGCGTAGTCTTCCGCTCCTGGAGTTAGTAAATACGACCTAGGTGCAGGTGCCAATGTTTCGACCGCCATTTCGCCCTGAGGAAGGTCGCAGAAAGGCGACCGAAACTTTGGCACCTGTGCCAAGCACGCAGCGTCCTCCGGACAGCCAAGCATTTACAAACGCAGACACGTTCTACCTATAACATACACTACACTGTCGGGACATCAATGTCTAAAATACTCGATTCGCCCTGAAACACAAGATACTCGCGAGGAAAAAAAGCGTCCTCAGCTGTCAGGCGTCGAGTTCCTCGAGGCGCAGACCTCGGAGGTCGCCCGATGCGGCGCCGGGAAGGGAAAAGGCGGAGAGCGGCTGCGGTCGCGGCCTCGTGCGTCTCGACAGGAACTCACCCGCAATCGCCTGCACCATGGCGGCCGCGCGACGCCAGCTTAACGCCGCTTCACTAAATACTGTTTATCTTCTCGTAATCAGAATCCTTGTTGCTGTTATAGATTATTATAAATATTATTGTTATTGTTATTATTGTTGTTATTGTTATTATTGGCGTATAGGCGATTACTGACGACGCTACACGATTGATGTATGTAATCCTTTCAGGATCAGCTTTTCAGCTGTATCCCTCAGTATGACAAGGTTGTTACGCATTGATGTGTGAATTTTGATATGATATGATAGGATGATGATGAGGGGTGCTTCTCTACAGGGCGGACAACAATCAACAAAGTGGGTGCAAAACAGATAAAATTGAAGTGTTTACTTCACATTATGGAGATCAGAATGTTAATATATGGAAGTTGAAAGATTGCATTTTGATCACAGAATCGGAATCCCAGACCCATAGCGGATTAGCACGAAATGCGTTTAGCGAAGAAGGTCGACTGACACGGACTCTGAACACGTGCAGACACCATGTTCAACGGCAAAGTTATAGCTGGCTGCCCAGCCACAGCCGACGGACCTTCACTACACTTATGGAACAAACGGTTGTACCAGTTGACGCGCCCGAAAAAAACAAAGGAAGCAGGCATCTACAGTTCTCGCATCATCGTCCCCTCCATCGCTCGATCGCCAGCCTCTTGTCTGCTGCGAGAACATTTCCGGCCACCGCTTCCGAGCAGAGCGCCTGGCCGCGCGTCCACGTAACCGCACCCGCGCTCTTACGCCACTGCGCCCGCGAGCTGCGGCGGCGCCGCGTCGGCGGCGGCGGAAACGGTCACGCAACGGCACGCGGCGGCGGATGGCGTCACGCGGCGCCCATTGAGCGGGCGCCGCGACGCCCTCGACGCTGCCTCGGTCAATGGGCGGAGCGGCGCCGCCGCCACTGCACTGCAGCCCCCGGCCTCGTCACTGCGCTGGTACGATGAAATCAAGGCAAAGCTGGCTCAGGGGAACAACTCATGTCTCTGAAGCGCCTGTGATCGGGAGGTCCTAGGTTCGAGTCCCGACGGTAGCAGGATTTTCCACACTAGCCGAAGGCTAGCCCAGGCATTGCAGCCATATATTGGAATTCAGTTGCTGTCTAGGAGGAGAACTGTATTGGTCGCCTGCTCTGATCGGTAGTTAGCCTTGATTTCTTCGATCAACAATAGGCAAATGCCAGAGGAGTATTCTAATAAACGAGCTACAGGGCGCTAGCGATCTTCCCATCCTCTTCCTTGTCCGTCACACTCTTGTATACACTACACAACCACAAAAAAGGGAGATCAGTGGTTATCGTAGTGTTATAGCATGATCCAGGTGGTGCTGTACCACGCTGGTGGGAGATACCTGGTTGAGGAAAATCCATGCATGTCGCCGGATCTCGCCATCCAGCGGGAGAAGATAATTGCCACCTCCCGCGATAAAAATGAATAACACTTACGGGACCGATGACCTTAGCTGTTGACGAGCCTGTAAATCAATCAACCGATTAAATCAATGCTTGAAAGTGATTTTCATCAAATAACAGCTTTTTTGTCATGTTGAATAGTACTACAGGGGCGGCCCCTGCCGTAGTGGTCTGGCAGTGGTCACGCCGTTCGACGCTGGCGCGCTTCGTGTAGTAGCAGGTTCGAATTAATTTTCAGGAGTGATATATACGGCTCCAATATTTAACTAAAAATAATATTGTAAATGTTGGTAGGTACACACTATTTGGAAAATCAAATGAGGATTTTATATATATATATATATATATATATATATATATATATATATATATATATATATATATAAACGCACATCAATGCGTATATATATATATATATATATATTATATATATATATATATATTGTAGCGATACCAATTTCATCATACAAAATTTCATAAGGCTGAGGGCAGTTGGGAAATAAACAGATGGCCTCACGCGCGCAACCCCGCTTATCGGACAGCCGTTTGCGCCTCCGGCACATTAAGAAAGTCGTTACAAGGGTCAGTCGTCGAAAGATTCACTGCGAGACGCACGTGGCCGCCCCGGCCAGCTGCGAACCCTCTAGAACGCTCTTGAAATCGACATCCAGGGAATCCCAGAGCAATAAATTCTTTCACGGACAACGCCTGTCTTGTGCAAGCATGTTCTAGAAGGAATAGGAAAATTCTGGACGCTCACAGTGACGCAAAGAGTTGAAACTTACGTGGCTTCCCCGTCGCAATTGGCTGAAATAACATAATGCGCCATTTCTTTTGGCCAATAGCGACGCGACTATCATAGGAGCTTGAACACACGAAAAAATTGGGTGGGGGCAAAAGTTAACCTGATACAATTTCAACTTACAAAAATCAGAAGACGCAGGGCAGTCGGGGGAGAAACTTCTCTGGGGGGGATATTCTTCGGTCAGAGGCAAGTGCGCCTCTGTCGGACTTAGAAAATTTCAGAAGAGCTTGGGCATCAGACGGGGCCAGAAGGGAATTAGACGCAGGGCAGTCGGGAGAGAAACTTCTCCTAGGGAGTAATTGTTTCATCGGGGAGAGACCAGTGTGTCTCTGCAAGACTTAGAAAACTTCAGTGCGAGCCTGAGCTTTGGGGCTGATAACAATTGGGAGAGAATTTCTCTGGAGGTATTATTCGTCGGTTAGAGGCAAGTGTTCCTCCAAAAGACTTATTAAAAGGGGCAAGACGCAGCGAGTAGACTGCAGCAGGGAGAGAAAATTCTCTGGGGGGTGTTATTCGTTGAAGAGAGGCGAACGTATCTGAAGGATTTCAAGACTTTCCAAAATTGTATTTGAGAAGAACAAATAGTTATTTACTCCGTGCCTGAGGTCGGGAGAAAATCCCGACGATCTTCAAGATCTACCAGAATCTACCTGAATGTACCAGAATCTACCAGAATCTACCAGAATCTACCAGACAGCGCGGTCAGACTCCGTTGAGCGCCGCAGACGCCGTCGCTCCACTGGTGACGTCACGAGAGGGCCGCTCAGCTGTTGGAGAGGGGTGGCACCGCCACCGCTGCGTTCCTGCCAAGGCCGCAACCGCCCCCCCTGGTCTCCGCCGGGTCCGTCCCGGTTGCATAAAAGAACCGTTCCCAAGGCAGTATAAACCCAGGACATTCACCCCTGTCAGACTTATGTAACGCAGTGCCGCGCTATGGCACACTGATTTGTATTTTTTTTTATTATTACCATTGTAATGTTAAGGATAATTCTTTCTATTTTTTTAAGCTTTACTGTGATGTCTAACATCTAACTTTCTTCTCTTTCTAATTAATCTCTTCATTTCTTTTATTTTTTTTTAATTTTTCAATTTGCAAATGTAACTTCCCTGGGGCATTTTAAATTATTTTGCCCAGGAATAAAAGTGATTTTTACCAGTGATCAAAGTGTTTGTCTCGTACTGCCTTTGTGTCTTGTCAACAATTCCTTCCATCACCGACTGAGCTACAACCGGCGCCGCTTACCGGGCGTTCTCTCCCGGGGGGTGTTACAATATATATATATATATATATATATATATATATATATATATATATTGTAACACATATATATAGAGAGGGCGTCGCCTCCGGCGGCGCCCTCTCTCTCTCTCTCTCTCTCTCTCTATATATATATATATATATATATATATATATATATATATATAGAGAGAGAGAGAGAGAGAGAGAGAGAGAGAGGAGAGAGATGTCGATTTGTCCATTAAACGGTTGTAAATGATTTGGCCAAAAATGCTGGATTTCAAAGAGTCCGGGTTGTTTAACTTCATCATACTTTTAGTTACTCTTAATCACAGAATTATACTTGTAGAAATTTCTTAATAAGGAATTGTTGTTACTGTTGTCGCCACCACAGCAGTAGATTTACAGTGCATTGTTTACATGTTCCTATGTGGTCTGAGAGACCTAGATCGCTTAGGCCCATCTGAGTCAGCCTCGATCCACCTAGGTTCAAATAAGCCCATCTAGACTTACCTAGAACCACCGTTGCCCATCTGGACCAACCTAGATCCATTTTGACTAACCTAGTCTCATTTGACAGTCCTAGGCTTTGAGTACCTATATTAACTGACATAGGCCAATATTGGTCAACCCAGGTCCGTCTTCACCTAAATTCAGCCAAATCACATTAACCTCGTCCAGAACAATTTTCATTCCATTTCATGATCAATTTTCGACTGTGCCCACCTCTCAATAAGCATCACTAATACCTCCACAACCATCACCTTCGCCTTCTCCATTACCTTCACCTTCCCCATCACCTTCACCCATTTTCAGCATCACCATCTCCTTCGCCATATCTTTCACCAACTCCGCCACAATCATAATCACCGTCACCATCATATCACCATTAACACCATCGCTACGCCAGCCAACATCACCGCTGCGCGGCCAGTTCCGGCGGCGCCCCGCCTGCAGTGGACCGCGCTTCCGCGAGGCGGGCAGTGGGGCCGGGAGGGCAGGGCTCGGCCGGGCCGAGGCAGGTGCCCCCGGCTCTGCTTCCGCCGGCGCGGCGCCGCATAGTTTCCGCGTGCCTGCGCCCTCCTCTCAGCTTCCTCCGCCGCTTCCGCTTGCCTCGGTAGAAAAAGCGACATGTTGCGCTTTTGTGCAGGGAATGCATTTTTTAAATGAAAAATGTCATTCATAACTCGTCGAGTTATAAGGTCATGAATCTCAGGCCTTAAGGCAGGATTTGATACTTTTGATGTGAAAAACATCGAGGCAAGAACTACCTTTCGTCGTAAAATGTCTTAATTCTCGGGCTCTGGAAACTTCTGTTGCCTCATTGCGGCATAGACTGCATTGTTAAGGATTGTCGAATTTGGCACAATATTGACAGCCACCGTTCCAACTTTTATTGACTCTCCTTTGTAATGTCGATACTGACACAATAGTCATGTATTAGTTGCTTTCCTGAATGGGGAAATGGTGGATCTGATTAACCGGGAATTTTCGACAAATTAATTTTGCTGGTTAAAGAGTTTCTTTTAATTGACAAGACACATTCAGTACTCCTACCGTCTTGAAACTATACCGCCCCCAGCCGGGTATAAACAAGTAAACTCGGGTTTAGGAAGCCAGTGTGATAAAACCCAAGCCACTGGGACAGTATTTTATGAAAAAAAAATTCATGTGCGTCTGTTTCAAATAATCCGCACAGTAGTTGTATTCAAGGAAAAGGTCGGACCGAAAATATCTCCCGATGCCGAAGAGGGGCGAATCGGTTACATCTTGTATCATGTGGCATCAATCTTCCTCACTCTTCACTATTCTCGAGTTCACACGTTCCTTCTCTTTGTCTCTATAACACTGTTTCATTCTTTGACTTCATCTTCCCCCTTTATCTCATTTTTCGTGCTGCTGGCTTCGCTGTGAACTTCGAGTCCAGTGGTTTTCAGGAGGTGCTCCTGTCCACCACTCGCGGTGAATGTTACAAGCACCGCACCCCCAGGATCTCGCTTCGTATCTCCCGCCAGAAGGAACAATAGACGTTTGTTTCGAGAACACTCCGCCTGGCCCTCCAAGTAAATATGCGGGTGTCTTCTTCAGGCAGTTGACTTCTCACGTTCCACTTGAAGCCGGGAAGATGCAAAGTAATTGAATGGAATTTTTTTTCATTCAAAGAGGTGAGGAGCTCTGCAGTAAGATTAATCTGTACTGTATGTTGTAGTTACCATTTTATTCTATTCAGCATTCAACGTTTGTCGTTAATTGTGCATCTGGCCGCTCGCGCTCAACATAGCTCTCATATTCTAATTATGACCACACATCTCTAGTTTTAAATTCACTTGATACCCACCTTGGATTAGTTGTTTTAGTTGGATTATCTTATGATTGGTAAGATCTTTAGATGAACTTATGAATACCACGATCGATTAGAAGATATCACTGTTATTCTGCAATTAAAGAAACGTATTTACGTACCTGAAAAACAGCTCTATTGAAGTAACTGATGAAGGACTCTATAGTCTCACTTATCAATGCAGTTTTTTCAGAAATCATTAGATTTGTATTGAGAATAATACCTTGGAAGGACAAAAGAACTTAAATGTATTTCAATGTCTCGCTTCCTTCTTGAATTCTTGCAAACATACGCCTTCAAATTGTTGTATCTTATTTATGAGCTTATGGACATTTAGCCGCCTGAAAATAGCGAATGTTGTCAGAGAGCGCAATAAGTACTTCCTGACATGGAGGTCGTCTTTTCGATTCCCGTCTGGCGGAGTATTTTCGACTCCAACTAAATAGCTCTACTGAACAACAGTCGGCTACTGCCTGAAAAAAAAAGGACTGGAGGAATCTCCGAAAAAAAAGGACGGGACATTCTCTGATTGATCGTTTTCGTGGCCTCTCCTGATCAGAATGCCAGAGCAATACCTTAAACAACGGGCAACGTACCCCTTGCAATCCTTCCTTCACCATTCAGACCTCATTCCCATCTCTAGGAACGGACGATTGGCTGATCGCTAGTCATCACAAGGCCAATCTTCCTCGAATATAGGAGAAAAAATCAACCAGCAGAGGACATACGGTATACAGCGAGCGGCTGAGAGCCTCTCGAGTCAGTGTGTGTCTCCTGTTGGACGAGCCGAAGCAATAAAAGAAAGCATTTAAAGTAGGTAGTCGCCTCGGACAGCCGAAGACGCCTAAGGCACGGCGCCACTCCCCACGTCCCCTCTACTTCTGCGGTATCAGTAGGGACGGCTGCTACCAGGAGCGCACTGTGCGGGCTTGAGTCACAGCAATGCTATCCCCTGTATGCAGTCTTCATTCCCCACCGTTAACTCTTGGCTCCGCAGCGGGAAAATGGGACCTGGGAAAATGCACCAACCCGTGGTGCCCGTGGTGGGACAGACGTGACTGACAACCACCTAAGGAATGGTGTCTCAATCCCTAGTTCTTCTATCGACTTGGCACCATTTTCGCTTCTCGATTTTGAGTTACCGTTCTGTGATTGGTTCATGTCTTATGTCTAACTTAGGCATAAGCACAGAAGCTTCAAGCTTTAAAGTTAACGTCTTACGTGTTATGCTTATGCAGACGCATAGTGTTTTTCTGAGTCCGCTTAGTTCTAACTTTTATGTGAACGTCATGCTTATACTTATGTTTGCATTGTGAATGGGCCTTAAGGCGCTCCCTGGGCGTGGTTGCGCGACGGGTGAGGCCGCCCGCGCGTCCAGCCAAGAGCCGACGGCGCCGCAGCGCAAGTAGAGACCGCAGAGTCTCCCGCCACCCGCACTCGCTTCTAATGAGGCGTCCTACGGATAAGACGCGGCGGCGGCGGCGGCGGCGGTCTCTCCTCCGGAAACCGGTCTGAGGCGCCGGTAGCCACCAACGACCACCGGCGCCGACGACCACTCGACAAAACGAGACGAGAGGCTCCTTCTCTGCCGCGAAGCAGAGGCTGCCCTTCAGAAGTTGAAATCTCCTCACTAAGAAGAAACATAAAACTCTCGCAACCTGAAAAATCTGAAAATAGTGAAAATGTGTTCGAAGAAAAGTTACACTGCACATGCGCTAATTTGGCAGTTGTGCCTATCCCAAAACTTTCGTGGTCAACCAGCCTTAACTTCCCCTCCGGCGTTTAACATGATGTCGCCACGCGTTTGGCATCGGTGACAGTTGTTGGAAGAGGTTTGAGCAAATGGAGTGACACATCATCAGTTGACTGATGCCTCCCCCGAGATAGAGCTGGAAGGTTCTCCCACGCCTCGAGAAAAGGTCTGCCCTCAAGGGTATGTACTGAGCGCTGCTTAGTATATGTTAATGTCTTTACAGATTAGCTATAGTCAGGATCGCAAGATTTTTCCTGAAGGGAGCTGCAAGTACAGTGTGCGGCCGACTTAATGTTTTCTTCTAAAGATTTTTTCCTTATGCTGAATTTAAAATAAATGTTTATTTGTTAACTCCTCTCTTGATAAATATAACGTAAACAACTGTTATATTGAATGACTTCTTTAGTACAGAAAATTAGTGAAAGCTATACCGTATTTTTAAATATTTATTATTGTCTTCTATGAGGGGAGTGATGTGGAGTGCAATCTATAATTGTATTAATAGGAGAACTCGTTCTTACAAATTAGTATTGAATTACTATTGAACAGTCTAAAACATTTTCAAGTAAAAGAACAAATTGCATTAATTGAGAGTTATTATGAAAATGAAGATTTATATTTCACATGTAAGAGAATAATATAATATGTATATATATATATGAGAATAATATAATATGTATGTATATGAGAATAATATAATATGTAATATAATAGAGAATAATATAATATGTATATATTAAAAGTGATAGATATATAATTAAGTTTTATTTTTCAATTTATATTGCGTCAGAATAATTTCAATGAATTCATTATTTTTTTCTTCGTTTGACAACATCGTAGTTAAAAATAAGCACATTTTCCAAAAGCCGCAAATGAGAGTTACAAATTTTCACTTTTGCAGATTTCATCGAGGCCCAAGCGTTTCATAGCCTTTAATAACCACGTGTCAAGTTTGATTTGGATACAGACATCCTTCAGGTGGCCCCAATCCAACAGAGCGTTTACTCACTTTATAATCACTCTTCGCCTTAATGAAAAGGCTGCGAGAGCGGCATGGCTCTATTTAGCCTGGTCGGTCGCGCCTGCGCCAGATGGCGAAGGGGTCCAGCGAAATGGGTGCGCGCGGGGCGAGCGACCGCACCGCAGGGCGCCGCCTAAATCCACTCGCGGGAACTGGTTCCCTGCGCGGCGCCGCCCCGCGCCGGGCCCATATGTGGACAGCGCTACCCTTTTGCGCCGCACCGCCACCTGCCGCGTTGGCTCTCGGAAGGATTCTTCGCTTTCGCATTTCGGGCACGTTTTGTGTTCGCTTTTTCACTCTCATCGTACGCTCCTCCTCTCTCCGTACGTTTGTTCTTCCGTTCCTCTCTTCCTCTCTTGCTCCCGCTCATCTCTCTCATTCTGTCTCTCTCTCTTTCTGTCTCTCTCTCTGTCTCTCTTTCTGTCTCTCTCTTTCTTTCTGTCTCTCTCTCCTTCTGTCTCTCTCTCTCCTTCTGTCTCTCTCTCTCCTTCTGTCTCTCTCTCTCCTTCTGTCTCTCTCTCTCCTTTTGTCTCTCTCTCCTTCTGTCTCTCTCCTTTTGTCTCTCTCTCCTTCTGTCTCTCTCCTTCTGTCTCTCTCTCCTTCTGTCTCTCTCTCCTTCTGTCTCTCTCTCTCCTTCTGTCTCTCTCTCTCCTTCTGTCTCTCTCTCCTTCTGTCTCTCTCTCTCCTTCTGTCTCTCTCTCTCCTTCTGTCTCTCTCTCTCCTTCTGTCTCTCTCTCTCCTTCTGTCTCTCTCTCTCTCCTTCTGTCTCTCTCTCTCCTTCTGTCTCTCTCTCTCCTTCTGTCTCTCTCTCTCCTTCTGTCTCTCTCTCTCTCCTTCTGTCTCTCTCTCTCTCCTTCTGTCTCTCTCTCTCTCCTTCTGTCTCTCGTTTCCCTCTTTAATGAAAATCTTTCATTTTTTTCCTTTTTCTATTTTATGTTTCTATTTCCCTTTTGCACTGCTGCGGGACTTGTTACCCTGAGACTCCCCATGTCGTCTTCGCATCGCGCGCCCGTTTTATATTCCCCTTTTTCCCTCTTCTCGTATTGAACTCCTCTTATTTCCGAACATTTCTTCTTCTGTCCCTGTCAGCTTCCTTTCGCGTGTCTTTCTTCGTATCAGCTTCCGTATTTCTTCCCAGCCCGTTTTCAATTCCACCAATTTTCCCCATTCTCATATTTCTCTACTTTCTTTTGAAATTTCTTTATTTTCCCTCCCACCATTACACCTTTCTCTCGGTATATTCTATCTTCTTTATCTTTATCCATACGTAGTTTATTGCGAATTGCTCAGTTATTTTTATATTCTTAGTGGCTTTTCCCATTTTCTGATACATTACATGAGTTATAATCATTTTTCTCTTCTTAATGATAGTTTTTCTCTCCTTTTTATACACATTTAATCGGCATCATTGATAACTGTTAATTTCTCTTCATTTCTCTTTCGCTGTTTCTCTCTCACTCTCCCTATTTTCTCGTTTCCATAACTTTTCGTGACATTCTTTTCTCGAGTACTTTGTGCGATTTATATTTTTATCTTGTTTGTTTCAATCCATTTCATCCTGTATTATCTCCGTATTTATTGAAATCTTTCCCCTTCCTTCTCACACTTATACACACCTCTTATTCTTTCCTCTTCTTCTCAACTTCTTTTCCTTTTGCCTCCTTCTCCCGAGCTTCATTACGCTGTCTCGTGCTCGCGTGCTCCGATCGTCTGCAACACCTGGGCCGGCCCATGCGCAGGTGACCTCGCGGCCTTTCCCAGCCGCGCCCCACCCCACCCCACCCCACCCCACCCCACCGTCACCTCCACATCCTAGGAAGGCGCCGGGAGCTCTCTCCTTCTTCCCATATTGGGAGGAGCGAGACCCCACTTCGCCAAAGGTCGCTGAATCCTGGAACACAATGCTGAAGATAAGGGGTACCAGTATAATTTGCGATAAATATAAAACGGCCTTGTACATTAAATTGCGTATTTATTACTATCTGGAACAAAATAATTATTTATGAATGATTCGTCAAGACAAAATGGTCATTTGGAATGGAATAGGTAAAAAATCACTCTAGACTCGAAATGCTGCGAAGATTCTAATCAAAAGTATCAGCTACAAAAGCGCGGTAGAATGTTAGAAAATATTCAATTTCATCAATTCCAATCATAAAAGCAATGCTTAATTTACGAAGGACTAAAGAGAGTCGCGCTTTCTTTCTATTTTAAATGAAGAAAAGATTACAAACATATTTCGATTAGAAGAATGCATTACATAAAATGTATGTCTTATGCCTTAGTCATGTAATATCTTACATTAAGAAAATGTGTTTTGATGTAAATATTTGAGTGAATAGATGTGCACATTTATGATTAGTATTAGTGAGAATTCCGAACTCCATTACTTGTTTTCGACAAATTATGCACTGAATACAAGAATGAAAGTCCTAACCAGCAAACATATATACGGAATTGTGAATACAAGAATCACAGCACAATAAATATATTTGGAAACACAAGAAACAAGAAGATGAAAAGATTGAGGCCTCTTAGAGTCTGTAAATTAGTAAGTTTATTGAATATAAGTTGCAATTATTCGTTATTCCTTCTCTGTTTAAAATTTTTAATACTGTTTTGTCAACGAGCATTATCATTAATTGGTTTATTCATCTGTGTTATAATGAATTTGTAAACTAATTTATCTAGTGATCTAAATCGAAAACATTGCAATTACAGTGTCTATACAAAAAAGGAAATGAATTTATCTGAAAGAATAGATAATTTTAAGACTTAAGGTCCCCTTCAAAATTTAAACAGGAACAGCTTATTTAAACATATCTTTTTCCTGTTTTATGTATAAACTGGATCTTGGATTAAAATGTTAAATACTTTAAAAGTACACTAAAAATTCATGAATGCATCTGTATGAGTTTGAAGACATTTAATATTCGCCATGGTACGCAGAATATTTCTCTTTAGTAGCAAGTAGAAACAGAGTTTGGAATAAAGTAGCCATCAATTCTAGAGAATCTGTATGTAAAAGGAAATTTACCAGGATGATATAGTTGTCGGAAATGAGTCAAACAATTATTTTGATCATGATATTCCAATTAAATGCTTAAGAGGAAAAGCAAGCGTTGTACTCCGAAACCCACTTAGTATCAAGTTCCATCCACTTGAATCCCTCGCTCCTTCGCCTTAATGCGACTGCAGAATGTCGGGCAGTGAAAACCGAGAACGCGAACGCGAAATGGCTGTTGGTCAATTTGCCCGATGAATATAGAAGAAGTACCGTAATAAACGGGCCAGGGACCCCAGGCGATCTTTCCTTCCTCTCCCTTGTCCTACCCTCACGCCTTACACGTAACATACACCCTACACACGCTTACACTTAACATCCACTACACAATGACATGCCGTGGGACCGCTCAGGAGCTTAGAACTTGTTGCGGCTGGAGGGCGGTGCCCCACTGGTGGAAGGTACCTGGTTGGATAAATCCCAGCAAGTCGACGTGTAAATCGGCGCTGGATCTCGCCATCCAGCGGGGGAAAGTCACCTTTCACCACTACCCTTACGTGACTAATGACATTATCAGATGGCGTTCGGAAACACTAGTCAGTCAATGGAAGCCTCGTGAGGGGGGGGGGGGGCAGAGACTCGACGCCGGAGCCGAGTGCACGCAGCTAAAACGACGCGAATGCATAGCGGATCGCCCTCACCGGCGCTAGAGGGTGGAGGGAGGGGGAGGACGCCTCCTCTCCGCTCAGGCGGAGAGCCCTGGGCCAGGCGGTGCACGCCTACACTCTAGAGCGCACACTCTCAGTGGGAGCTGCAGCGAGCTGGCGCTAGAGTGATTTTTGGAGAGGGAACGAAATACAGATTGCCCCAAATTTCTGCCTATTGTAAAGGTTATTGAAAATGTTAGTAAAACATAGAAGGGTGATGAGTGGCAAAATATGCACACTGTTAACCTTTCCCCTACTAGTTTCGTTCACTTCTGTATATGGGTATATTACAATTAGCGGCGTTACTTTGCAAGTGTCGGAAACCGTTGTTTCTTCGTAACTTGTGACATTGAAAACATGAAGTATTGAGCGTTTATAGCATTCCTAGGTTTTGTATTAGTAGTAATTTTTTCACGCGAGTAATCGTAGTTAAATTTGTGCTTTGTGATATACGGTATCCGTAAAGCTTAATACTAACGATGTAATACTTGTTGAAATTATATTTAGTAAGGACGCAGTGGGAATAAAAATGTGCGGGGTTGTGAATTAGGACTAGAGTAAGGGCACGGGCAAAAGTAAAATGAGGAGTAATAGCCTTGGTGAGTACTTCTTACTGAACAAATTAATATTCTGACCATTTAGTGAAATCCGTGAAATATATTTGGGCAATATGTGATATTTTACTTATAATACGTTTCTTTGGATAGAAGGAAGAGGTAGAAAAGTTCTCGCGCGGTCCTTGACACGTTTGTAAGGGAACTCCTCCGGCATTCACCTGGTGTTGATCGGAGAAACCGATCAGAACAAACGGCGGCTATAATTCTTCTCCAGACAGCGGCTGAATTCAATCTAGCTGACACACTAGAAGCGAATATTCTGCTACCGTCGGGGCTCGAAACCTTGGGCCCCCCTGTCACAGGCACTACAGTAACAGCAGTTGATGTCCTGAGGCGCCTCAGCCGGTAAATAATGAAGACATTTCCTTATTCGTGTAGTATCTCGAGTAGTTATTTCGCTGCCCTCGCCTCTTCCCTCTCAGCCGCGAGGGCTTCTGCCGAATTCCTACTGCTGCGAGGCCGCATTCTTGCGAAGCGAGGCCCGGTGTTTGGACACCAACGCAAACACCTCCCGCCGCTCGCGCGCGTAAATGAAGAGGGCTCCTCTCCTCCGGCGGCTGCCAGCCTAATTATTTTGCGCTGCCTCACGGAAACACTCTCGGCAACACGCGGTACTTCTCGCTGCTGCTGCCGCCGCCGCCGCCGCCGCCACCGCCGCCGCCACCACCACCACCACCACCACCACCACCACCACCACCACCACCACCACCACCACCACCACCACCACCACCACCACCACCACCACCACCGCCACCGCCACCGCCACCGCCACCTCCGCCGACTCCACCGCCATCTTCACCGCCACCGCCAATGCCAACGCTTCCGCCACCGCCTCCGCTACCGCCTCCCGCCACCCGCCACCCGCCAGCCGCCACCCGCCAGCCGCCACCCGCCAGCCGCCACCCGCCAGCCGCCACCCGCCAGCCGCCAGCCGCCAGCCGCCAGCCGCCAGCCGCCAGCCGCACCCGCCGCGCTGGGCCGTTGGGAGCAGGCGGTGAGGCCGATTCTGGGCGCCACGCACGGGTGGGAGACGCGCCTTCGCGACGGCGCACGACCGGAGAGTCACGGGCGTGCGGGGCGCAAGTGACGTCCCGGGCGTCGAGGTCGCGACGGCGGCGGCTTCCGCGGAGTGGCGCCGAGTTTGGCTTAGGCGCCTTCGCCGCGCCCTTCAGATCGCGGGTCCCGCACAGCAGCTGCAGCCGCGAGCGCTGTAGGCGGAGGCCGAGCTATCCCTGCTGCCTCATTCGACGCGCATCGGGAGAGATGGCTCAGTGCATCAACAGATGTCGCTGCAGTGCCTCTGACCGGGAGGTCCTAGGTTCGAGTTCCGACAGTTACACGATTTTCATCGCTAGTTTGTCAGCTGGGTCGAATTCAGTCGCTGTTTGGAGGAGAGTTCTAGAGGGCGACTGGTGTGATTGGTAGTCTCCCGTGGTTTCTCCGATCAACATCTGGCGAATGCCAGAGCAGTGCCCTAACAAACAGGCCACGACCGTGCGCGATCTTTTCTTCTTCTTATTTGTCCTATCTTTACCCCTCACTTACACACTACACACACTTACATGCACTACACCACCACACACGCCAGGAGACCGGTCGGGAGCTTAGAGCGTGTACCGGCTTGGGCGGTGCGCCGATGGTGGGAGATACCTGGTTGAGGGAAATCCCGCTAGCCAACCTAGATAGGAGCCGGAGCTCGCCACCTCCCGAGGAAAACGTGTATTATACTTACGGGTCTAACGACGTCCGTAGTTGACGCACCCGGAATAACAACCAACGGAACTTGACGCTCTGGGCGAACGCGTCGGCGCCGCTTGCTGTTTGACGAGGCGGGCGGCCCCTGCCGCAGCGGACCTCCAGGTCGTAGATCTTGTCGCCGAGATGGAGGCGCCGGAGAAGGCCTCACCCAGTGGGTTTTGCCTTCGATGTTTTCGCTTTGGCTAAAGGCACTTCGCTGCTTGGACCCTCCTCTGAAATCATCCATTTCTTCAGCATCTCCATGACTTTAGACATGTTTTGTGTCGCTCCTTCGGCTTTCTTGAGAACTTCTTTTGCTTTATGTGGAGGAAGGGGAGCGGGAGTTTCTTAATTTGTTTTTGGACCTGTTGGAGTATTAACTTCATCCTGTTCAACTGGAAGGTCTATTGTCGGCTATCTGTTTCTGAAGGATCTTTTGCACAAGCTTGGGCCCTGTTGAAAGAATGCTATGATGACGAATCTAAAATTTTAGATGAATATCTTCAAGATCTTTAACACCTACCCCACCCTCCAAAATGGCAGTGCCTCTTCCCTAAGAGAATTGAATAATCATGTACTCTCTAATTGGTTATCAATATCACTTGTTTCCACAAAGGTACCTCTGGCAGAGAAAGGTTAGCAGTTTTTAGTGTTCAATAATTTAGACAATAAAATAAGGGAATATTTCACCTCAAAGGGAAAAACTGATATTGTCGCTTTGCAAAACGTATTAGATTTTCTTTCGCTTCGGGCTACAGCTCTCGAAAACTAATCATGAGCTTAGAGGCGTAGGGAGATACCTGGCGGTGGAAATCCCTGCAAGCCGACATGCAGTTTGGCAGAGGGTATCCCATTTCAAGAACGGAAACATCACCACCAGGTGTAACACGCACCGTACTCACAGCACTAATGATACATGCACCACACTCACAGGTAGGCTCCTCCTCCACTACAAAGCCATAGTTGCGAATTTCGTTTTATTGAAGGAACATATTTCTGCCTTCTTTTCCTGCAGCCCGGGACTTTGCGCTTCGTCACCGTTGGAATCCGCGAGAGCGATTGGAGTGAAGAGGCGGCGCCGCGGCCGCGAAGTCGTGATGAGCCGCCGGCCCCATGCCTCTCGCCCCTACCTCCCCCCCCCCGCTACTCCCCACTAGCTTCTCGCCCCTCACCGTGTGTGCTGTAGCGTTTCCCGCGCTACCGCTGTAGCACCCGAAAACCCCACCCAGAAATGTGAAGCGGGAGTAAACGGTAAGGAGGCAGGGAATACATTTAGGTTGCTCGGTTCGTTGTTAGAGATTCCGTCGCGTCAAATTAGTCCCATAAGTGCAGGCACTTTTCTTTCCTCGTGAGGTGGTGGTAATATTCTCCCGCTGGATGGCGTAATCAGCCGCTGACCTACCGTCGGCTAGTGGGGTATCTCTCAACCAGGTACCTCTCACCAGCATGGCAAGGCCCCAGCCGCGACTTACTCTTAAGCTCCCGACTGGTCTCCCGACAAGTGTGGTAGTGTAGTGCATGTTAGTTAAAGTGTGTGTAAGGGGTGAGGATAGGACAAGAAAGAAGGAAACGCACGCAGTCCGTGGCCTGTGTGTAAGGGTAATTCTCCGGCATTCGCCTTATGTTGATTGGAGAAGTAACAGAAAACTCCCAATCAGAGCAGTCGACCACTAGAATTTTCCTCCAGACAGCGATTGAATTCGATCTAGCTGGCAAGCTAGTGTCGAATACCTTGCCACTGTCGGTGCTCGAACATAGGATCTCCTGGTCAAGCGCACTGCAGTGACATCAGTTGTTGCACTGAGCCACCTCTCCCGATGAATACATTTGGGGTGAACCCTTTACATACTTTGGTGTTAACCCTTCCTAGTGATTTGGTGATTCCGGGCGCATCAACTGCTGTTATTAGTCCCAAAATAGAGGTCATTAATTGGGATTTAATATCCTCTCTTCAGCTCATCAGACTAAAATACAAAATAGAAGAGCGAGAGTAAAAAAATATCCTAACATTTCAAAGAAAATCAACATATCAAAGAAAAGTGAATTAAATATAACACTACAAAATCTATTTCAACACTGTACAATATTTCAATTTTGTTTCCAACAACTTTGTTTGTATGCTCTTAAGTATACTTTTTTCTGTATTTTGTTTCTGTTTTTATAATTGATGCAAATGTTATATAATGTATTTCTATGTTGTAGCTAATGACCATTTATGTCGATGTCCCTTAAAATATTTTTTTTAAAAAGATAACATAGGAGTGCTGCATTACATTCATTGCCTATTTTTTCTTCCACAATTGCGTTTTAAAAAAAAATTCATAAAGCACCTTTGCACGAGGTGCACCCTGAGAAAATGCTCCAGGAAGTGCTCGTAGCAAGCACCACTTTTGCACATTTCTTTAGCGGAATTCAACATAATCCCCCTGAAAATCCGTTAATTCCGCGAGAAAGTCTTAGAAGTAAGTTAATGTTCCATCATGTTGGGCCAACATCGTCTGCACGTTTTCTCGTGTGCGAACGTCAGTTCAGCCTTTGCACACGCTTTCGGTGCCGCCTTGCCCGTATCCACGTCAACTTTGTTTTATTACTCGCGGGAAAATGTGTTTTCAGACACACACAGAGCGATCTCAACACGATTCAAGTGGCGTCTGCATCTGTCAACAAGGCAAGACGTGCCCGCTGCCAGGATATTTCCATAAGCGGCCACTGGACAAAGACACGTCTGTTCGCGTGGAACGGTTGCTCGCATAGGTGTTCGTAGCCTATGGGGGAGAGGGGGACCAACAATGTTTCTGGGCGCCCTTTCTTTATATATATATATATATATATATATATATATATATATATATATATATATTATTTTTCTAAGACACAAAACATACTTTACTATAGTAAAATTATCATGTTAATAATACAATTAAAAAAATAAAACTAACGTGCACAATAAGGGCAGTGTGTTTGTACCCAGTGACTGTCCCAATTCAACCATTGCCTCCTGTAATTAATACGGACTGAAAAATGATAGAAATGAAATGAAATGATAGTATTTAAGAAAGCAGAGATGACAGGCTGTGATAGGGTCAAGAAACCAGTGAGCACTTGTAAACATAAACATACTTCGATTTTTTTTAAGTGGCCGATGGCATTTGAACATTGTTACATCTCCTGCTTTATAAAATGAATCATTTTAATTAGTTCGCGAACGTCCTTATTAACGGGGCTCACGGCCTAAGAAATGTGCAAACCAATGTCAAAAATATACAGCAGTACTCAAAAAACCTGCATCACCTAGCTCACAGTTGTAATATGCAATATAATCATCAAAATACACTACTTTATTTGCAAAACTCGAATGAGTTATGAAGGTAATGGAACCAGAAACATCGTATAATCCACATAAAGTATGATTAGCAATTTCTACTAATTACACAATGCCCAAATACAGAATGCCCGTTTTCTTTAGGTGATGCTGTTTCTTTCAGCACTACTGTAAGCTTCTGCGACTCGAGTTCATGTCTTCTTGACTGTCCGGGTGACGCCGCTTCGCTGGCTAAGACGCCAACGTTTCGCCTCTCATGTCGCAGTGAGCAACTTGCGTGGTCGCATCTCGAAAACTCTGGGGTTTACTAATGTGTTGGCACATGGAAAAATGAAAGCGTGTTTGCAGAGCCGTTTGTTGTTTCATATTCTTGTACTTAAAATACATTGTTCTTGACACGCATATTACCTCTAGTTGTTTGTCATTATGTATATCTAAAAAATTGATCGGAGAGCCACATATGCGTTAGTTTCCTGGACAACAACGGAGTTGTGGGCAACAAAACCTTTAAAGAGGGTTATTGGAACAGAGGTGCGTTTGCAAAATAATATTCAGCTGTATAGTGTGTCAGCTACAGTTAAATTGAAAACTAGGGATAATTTGCACCACTATCGAGTTATATTGATTCTGTACTACCTGTTAAATCAGGAATGTCAATGAATTCTTAAATGTAATATTAAGTAAAATATTTTAATTATTCTAAGGATTGTAAACAAATACAATATATACAAAATTCAATCTAATGCTAACATCCACGGCAGTTAATAATGTTTGTGAAAACAGAGCCATCTTCATTAAACTTTCAAGACTTTCTTTTACCTTTTTCCACGACTTTACATATGGCACGAGGATTATTGTTCCAAAGTGTTAAGCGTTTTAACTGATCATAACATTTCTCCAGTGCGTATTGGAATGAATATATTCTTCCGCGATAGAATACCATGTAGTTATATTTCGTTGAGTATTCCAAACATCTTAAGCAGTTGAGTAGCTAGATTCTCGAATACCCTAATGCGAAAAGTCGGGATGGGGCATCTGCAATAAAAGTGTAATTAAGTTTTAAATCTAATTGGTATAAGAATGTGGATTGTGAAATGGAGAAAATTACCATAGAGTGCGATTTGTTTGCTGTTTTTTTCTTTGCCGATATCCCTCCGCAGGGGTCGTAAATAAAGGGACATTACATCTGGGAACTGGTGTAGTGGTCCGGTTTCATTAAGCCTAGCTATGTCTCTTTTACTAAGACTGAATGACAGATAACAAGGAAGCGAATTTGGGATTTATTATTATATGTTTTGTTTCCCTATATCATAAAACAATTAATTATCAACTTTAATATTTATAGTAATTAATGGGAACTTGATTATATTTACCAATCGCCGGTTCATATGCTGCTATAGATTTCCAATCGACCCCTAGCTCATAGACCCCTTCAAAATTACATTACCCCCTCGCCCCCCCCCCGACTTTATCGGGGGGTGGGGTGATATCGGCCCTTCGCCTTGTGAGTGGACTAGACCAGGGCTTACCCAACTGGCGGCCCGAGGTGCCATTTATTATGGCCCACAAAAGATTATTACTCAAAACTAAAAGTCCCTTGGCCACATGACGGGTGAAAGCATTGGGCGTCTAGCGCATGCGCCATATGTTATTACGGCCTGATAAACACTGATGGCTCAATCCTCTCACCTTTCGCTTCAGACCAGCCAGATAAACTGCCGACAATCAAAAGCCAGATTGAATCGCTCACGTAATGTAAATACGGCCCGCTAACATATTAAAGGTTTTAATTGTGGCCCTTGAGGCCTTGCGAGTTGGACACCCCTGGTCTAGACCTTCTTGCAATCTGCACCACGCGCGTCTCTCGCGCTGCCGGCGGAGCTGGCGACGTGTCGGACGGAGCGCGCGCCGGCGCCGACGCCGCCTCGCTGACGGCTGTTGACCGCGGGGCGAAGGGCGCGCAGAGGCCGCCCCTGGCATTCGTTACGCCCGCGAAGCGCTGCTCGCCGCCTGTTGCCCATTGACCGCCACTGCCCATCCACGCCTCCAACACCATTTCGCTCCCTCCCCCCTCCTCGCACGCTCTCCCCGACCCTCCCATCATCCGCCAGCCCGCCCGCCCCAAAATAACCCACCTACCAATTCGCCCGCCCGCCCGCCCAACCACCCACGCAACCACCTACCCATCCAACCACCTACTCAACGAACCACCTACCCACCCTACCACCTACCCACCCTACCACCTACCCACCCTACCACCTACCCACCCTACCACCTACCCACCTTACCACCTACCCACCCTACCACCTACCCACCCTACCACCTACCCACCCTACCACCTACCCACCCTACCACCTACCCACCCTACCACCTACCCACCCTACCACCTACCCACCCTACCACCTACCCACCCTACCACCTACCCACCCTACCACCTACCCACCCAACCACGTATCCATCCAACCACAGAACTCCGTACCCACCGAATCACCTACCCACCCAACCACCAACCCACCCAACCAACTACCCACCCAACCACCTACCCACTCACCGAACCAATTACCCACCCAACCCCCTACACACCGAACCACTTAACCATCCAACCACTTAACCATCCAACCACTTAACCATCCAACCACTTAACCATCCAACCACTTAACCATCCAACCACTTAACCATCCAACCACTTAACCATCCAACCACCTACTCACCCAACCAACCGCCACCTCACGCCTGCCCCATTCCTCCACACGGCTGCCTGTTCGTCGTACGGTCATTGCCCGCTCGCTCGCAGCGCTCCCGCCATCCGCCGCCCGCCATTTCAATCTAATCCCTCCCTCCCCCCAACTTACTGAGATTAGCTCAGAGTTTGCATTGCCGCAGGTTTCTCTGTTCGGGAGGCCCTGCTGTTGGAACCCCCGTCGACTATTTTGAAGGATAGCTCAAATTCAGCCGCTGTGCAGAGGAGAATTATTGCGGTCGTCTACTCTGATAGGTAGTTTTCCGTGGGAAGATCGAAACCAGGCGATTGTTGGATCAGTGCCCTAACAAAAGAGCCAAGAACCAAACTACAATCGCGGTCGAAGCTCGATCTTTCCTGCTTTTCCTTGTCCTTCTTTCCTCTTACACACATCGTCACGCACTACACTACTACACACGTCAGGAAACTCGTTGGGGCTTAGGGCTTGCCCGGCTGGGGCATTGCTCCGCTCCGAGATACCTGGAGGAGCCAATCCTCCGGAAGCCCGTTGTAGATCCGCGGATCTTCGCCAAACAGCGGAGAAGAAATCACTGTCAACTTCGGGGAAAAAAGCATTCTCTGCACTAACGGATCAACTGACCTTAGTAGTTGACGTGCCCGGAAGAACAAAATAAAGAATTAGTCACCACCACTACCACTATCATTACCACTTCACCATCACTACCACTATCACTACCGTAACGACCATCACCGTCACTGGTACTCCACCGCAATCTCCTCCTGTGCCTTCTGCCACCGCCGTGACCACCACCTCTAGCACGGCCGTCATCACCGCCTTCACCACTGCCCCCATTGCCACTTTCACCTCACCTCCCAACTCCACTGTTGTCATCACCGCCAGCGCTGGCGCAGGGTGTGATATTGACTCACTCCGACCAGAGGCGGACAGCGGGCGCGCGAGCGTCTGACGCAGGATCTCTCAATCACGAGGCGTCGGGAAAACATCGCCGACGAGCGAGGAGAAAGCGATCGCCGACGACTATGCGCAGGGGCGTCCAAGTGATGTGCTTATTGGAGAATTTTGCATTCTTGATGATTTTCAAACATTATTATTGCTGTTAGAGTATTTCTTTCTATATTGTATGAAGAGAAATGTGATATGTTATTTCTTCAGAGATTCACTTCCTACCAGTTCACAAAATACATTTTATTCGCAGAAAAGGTTAAAAATTATCATTGTTTTAAAACTTTGGGTATATATTGTAATAATGCCCCTCCCTTCCCAGGACGAATAAAGGATTATAATTTGATTTTGCCCTTCCTTTCTAATACATCGTGGGAGGCGGGAAGGAGGTGGAATTACATGCATTATTAAGAAGAGAAATATTCTTCCTTTGGTTCATATAATCTTATAATATTAAATTAATGTCCTACGTTACACAGCCAATTCGCGGCTCGCCCAGCATCAAAACAAACTAACAGACAAACTACTACTATGAACATGTTACGGAATGAATGTCTAGTCCATCCGTCAGTCTTTAGCGCGACGGGGAGGTAAGCGGGTAGTTCCTTTCGCCCTGACCCGACGGCGAGGGCGGCAATGGCCGCAGGCCGCATCAGCGACGGCTGGCGGAGGCAGCGGCAGGCAGGCGGCAGTAGCGCCCTTAAGCGCCTGGCTAGGTGGGGCGGCGCCCGGCAGGTCACTCACGAGTCGAGTACATCGGACACTGGCGAACGGCGACCACACAATCACCCTTTCGCTGCGCGACCCTAGCCAATGGTAATGCGGAGGGCGGCACACGAACGTCTCCGCAATATTACTCCCTGATGTGCCGGTAACAACAATGATAAAGTGCAAGTCTTGCATTCCGCGCTTGCAACGAAGACCGCACTCTCCTTCAAGAGGCCGAGAGGCAGCTCGAATTTAACTGGGCCGAAATTTTCACCTCTACATCGCAACCTTTCTCGCTCGAAATTTTCATCTGAATGAGTCTACATTGCAACAAAATTCACTACTGAATCTCTGTCTCCCACCCATTCACCGATGAGGTAGCCCACCATTCGTTGTGTTTGAGCGAATGGTGTGGGAATGGGGCTTGACCTCACCCAATCCAATATCGGCGCATGCCCGTTGAAATGTATTTCTGAAAATGCCTAAAATTCTGAAAATCTAATTTGCATTTAGCGGGTACCTTCCGGGAAACACAAAGCTGCGGCATCCGGTAATGACTGGTGAATGGGCGACCTTTCCGAGAAGGCGGCGACAAAAGGAAAGCTTAGGGCGGGAGCGGCCGCGGCGAAGGACGAGTCGATGTACTGTTAAAATATATTTAAATAAATGGGTGTTGGTTTGTTCGAGATCGATGAACTCCTACACCGTTTGACCAATCTTCATGAAATTTGGCATACGTTAGTTGTTGTTTTTTTTTTCCTTCATGGATCAGATTTTTATGCTGTTCAGTTTGTTGTAACTCTCCACTAAATGGCACTGCAACAAGATGGCGCTTCAGTTAAGTGCAATTCCCAATCGACGTGGGCGATCCTCGGTGCAGGGTGCTCGTCCCCCTTTCTCCCATCGCGGCAGCACCTTCTAATGGAGCGCAGGGCCACGTCATTGCATGCTCCCCCTACGCGAGCACCCAAACACCGCCTACGCAAGTAGCGTGTCCGTAACCAGTATCCGCAGATATACTTCGATTTTTTTAAGTGACTGATGACATTAGGTCATTGTTACACCTTCTTTTAAAATTAATATTTTTAATTAATTTGCTCGCGTCTTTCTCAACGCAGATAATGACCTCAGAAATGTGCGTACCACTGTTAAAAAGATTCATCTTATAAGGCAGGAGGTGGAACAACAACCTAATGACATCGGCCACTTTAAACAATGCGGCGTGTGGGCGTCGGTTCGTCTGCTCGCTTATCATTGCAACAAGACAGCTCAGTTCGCTCATTATTCTGTCATTTATATAGACCGACTTTTGACGTAAGATCAGGTGGTATGCGGTTATCCAATTACCCAGCTTACGTTTTAAGACTTAATTTTTGGTATTGTAGCTTCAGACTGGATAACTGCGTCCAGCTGATAAAATGACGAAGTCTGGAAAAGGTGAAGTCTCTCTATTTAAATCGAAACTTTTAAGCAACTATATTTTCGTATAAACATTAAAACGAATACGTTCGTATCGCAACAGGATCTGAGTTTAGCCTGCGTCATTCTACATAATCTGTAATATGTCACATTGGACCGAGATATTTGGAATAAAAAAAAATCACCTTTCAAAATTCGTCTCTGGATCCGCCCCTGGTATTTCACATCCTTGCCTAATACGAAGTAGGTGAATTATTTCCTTTCCTGTTTACAAGTAAGGAGGTTAACGGTTGAAAATGACTCACAAGAGGTCTACATTCGTTCCACAAAGCACAAATGGCCTAGCGTCTTGCCCACCCCAAACGCAAGTGCGGTGCTCGCAAGTGGAGGCGAGCGGCGCTCGCTCTGCCGACCCGTGGCCTAGCACTTGGCAGGCGCGAGGGGCGCGCGTTAACTGCGGAGCGCATCGGCTGCAGCGAACCGGAACGCGAGGGCCTCAACGGCACAAGTGCAGCGGCGCCGGGCGCCATGCCAACCCCCCACCCCATCCCCACCCCACCCCATCCTCCTCCACAACACTTCCGCCATGGTTGGAGGTGAACAGGCCCGCTACGCCCGGGACTAGGGACCGTATTTTTGAGATTGCTGTATCCGGGTGTGTCAACAACTAACATTAGTCCCGTTAATGTACTGGTTTTTGTATCGCGGGAGGTGGCGGTGTTCCTCCGTGATTAGTGTTGAGATGCCACGCCGACCTACGGGTCAGCTTGCCGAGGTTTTCCCTTTCAGGTATTTACTTCTGAGGGATAACGTCCCATCTGGTACACGTTTCAGGCCCCGGTTAGTCTCCCGACATGTGTGGTAGCGTACTGAATGTAAGTGTATGTGTGTGTAAATAAGGTGTCAGGATAGGACAAGGAAGAGGAAGGAAATATTGCGCCAGTTCGTGACCCAATTGTTAGGGTACTGATCTGGCGTTCACCTGATCTGGCGTATTGATCTGGTGTTCACCTGATCTGGCGAGAAACCACAGAAAACAAATCCTTGCTGTTCAGAGCAGCTGACCGCTAGAATTCGCCTCCAGATAGCGACTGAATTCGACCTAGCTCGTCTGCAGTGAACCGGAACGCGGGTGCCTCAACAGCCCAAGTGCAGCGTCACCACGCGCCATAACAACCCCCCACCCCATCCCCACCCCAACTCCCATTATACGAGTATTGTGTAGTATTTAAAATGAATTAAAGCAAAGTGTTCTGGAATAGAATATTATTAATTTTAATGACTATTTTAGATATAATATTGTAAAGAATTCCACTAACATGGAGTAACTGAATTCCGAAATATATTTCTGTGCAATAATCTCCGGTATTTCAATTATTCCGAAATGTAGAAAAGTGAGGAGGGTTTATTATAATATGTAGTAAAGAAGTTAGCAGTACTACTGCAGTAAATAAATAAGAACATAAACGTTTGAAACCTTGAATTAAAGCAAATATAACAAATATTTTTCGTTGTTCATTTAAATAAACACACGCTTACCTCTAATGCAATAAAACAAATAAATGACCTAAGTACGCCGCCGTAGCAGTGAAAGTTAAAATAGAGGGCGAGCTTTTGTGTTCAGATTTTAGCATTGCTTTTCAATCGTTGAATAGAGGGCTGATGCTTCAAACCGTTCGAAAATAATTATTTAAGTGGAGGTTATACAGCGTATGTCTCTAATGCTACTTCTGTTGTGTTTATGTACCTTTTGCCTAAAACTATTTTATGAAGTTCTTTGAAATTTTACACACTATTTTATAGCAATGTTCTTCACACGCAGTGTTATTTTAATTACGATTCAACGTCATTTGCATTGTTTAATAATTTTTTGTCCAACATAAAACTTTTTAAACATATTTTGTAAATATACTAAATATATGAGTTTTGAATAATTGAATTCATATAAGAATTCATAAAAGGAATCACGGCAAATACACAATAGCGGCGCACGGACGTTTTTACATCCATTTTACACACATTTATTAGTTTCAAATAGATTATATTGCTCGGTAAGACCAGAGGCTTATTACAGATGTGTTTTCTCAGGCTTATGCTAATTAAAAATCTAAGCTAAATTAATCTATTCACTGAAGAGGATATTCTAGAGGGGAACCTCATGGTTATGCATCATAGATTGCTAAGAATTTGAGAAAGGCTTTGAAAGAAAATCTATTTTTTATTCACGTGTTAGTTGGCTTTTTTGCTAGATTGAAATGGGCTGCTGCTGATGCGTCTGTTAGGTTTACGTAGAAATTGTATGATAAACGGGCCATTTAGTTTATTGTTGTATTGATGTGTAATTCGAAATGGGGTTGCTTACCAGGGTACATTGGCGATTGATTAATATGATATATTTATTTTTAATTATTTGGAGTTTATTGGTATTTTAGAAGCTGCTTTTGTCCATATTGGTCATGCTTAGAATACTAGTGACCCTATTATAGTTTTATATATTATTGTTATAGCGTTTGTATATGACAAAGACTTGTGTTTGTTGATTTTAAAAGATATAGCGCTGATGTGAAGTGAGTGAATGTTGCCTCCTGTTTCTGCAGCACTACTCGCGCCACCCGCTCCCAGGGGCTCCAAGTCGAGGATGCCTCGCCAGGGCGCAGCACCGTCGGAACGCGGAAGCCCGGCGTTCTGTATGTTTGCTCGGGGGCTGAGCTCGGCACTCGCGGATGTGGGTGGCGAAGGCTGCGGCGGTGGTTGAGGAACCCTTCGCTGAGCAAGACCCCGCTCCCGCTGTATGAAGGGGACGCGTGCCCACGTGGCGCGGATGGGCGTCTCTGACAAAGAGTGAAATACATAGTAGGTGAAATGGATTTTCTCTTTTTTTTCTGTTTTCTTTTTTTATTCTTTTTTCTTAACAGTTGCATACCATTGTAATTACGACCCCCGAAATACACCAACGAGGGGGTGGGAGCAACGTCGAACCCCAGAATAAATTACAAAATAATCGAAAGGATATTGTACATTTTTAGGAGTGATGCTACATGTGTTTAGACATAAATCACAACCATTTTCTTCAGATTTCTTTTAAAATATTTTCAATGTTTGAGCTTTGGCAAGGGTATAAAAACTTTTGACAATTTTCTTTACTCGTGCTTCTTTTCCCGGGAACACAGGTATTTTTTAAGAACTTGTTCAACATTCACTGACATTCCAAATGCATAACTGTTCTCTACATCGAGTTAAGCTAAAATAAGTTGTAGTAATAAAACTGCTAAACGATGAAACAGTAACTCATGGCCCAAACAAAGATAGAGAGAAAAATACGCAAGGATCCTCCGTTCATCTCCCGTCAGTTCGTATGTGACTGTTAACAAGAGCTTCTGTGAATTGGTGCGATAAAAAATTAGGTGGAATTCTGTTTTTTCAGAGGATTTCAGTGGAGAGATTACGCCAACAATTCCTACACCCCCGTACGGACAAATGGATGTCAGTAGGAGTCATTCGGTCGTTCTGTGCCTTAAGTAAGGGAAATGTAAAAGCGTTTTGTTGCCTTACAAATTCTGAAATTCGATCAGTTCAGTCCAGGAGTTTGTTACTTTCACGAAGTTTCGTGTCATGTCTCGCGTCGTTTGTAGTTCATTTCGCCGCTGACACCATACATTGGTTATGGCTGTTCGTGATGAAGAATTTATGCGTTGTGACTCGTATGAGCAGGTCATGCGTCTCCTAACACAAGGGTCGGGGACGTCCGCATGGACGACCGAATGAGCGTCGACGATCGGCGGTCGCCATGCACACAGCTGCGCAAACGACAGTGAAACGGCGCTGTCTTCGCATCGCTGTTTGTTCCGTAGCTGGGCTCCTTGATGCGATTTTCACGATCTCATCAATGGCTATCACGTGCAGAAATACTTGTTCGTTTTCTCGTTTTGTTGCTCAGTCACGTGGACGCGAGACATTCCAATGACGTTCCAAGCGTTTCCATTTTATTGATCGATTTAGTAAAAAACACAGTAAAAACTGTATGTGACGTATAGGGGAGAAGTACATCTGCGAACGTTTTCTTGAGCTCCACAGTCTCTTCCCAAAATTTTATCTATAAATAGTTGAATGATGAATTAAAATTTCAAAAGAAACCGAAGTTTGCAACTTTTTAAAACTAGACATCAACGTTTCCGAGTTATAGTAAACGTCTTTGCATCGGGAAACAAACTGAAGATAGTTTTTTGTATTGCTAACAAAATAGAAATATACCCCCGGCTCCACTCCTACAACTACTACCATCAGGTGAACTAACCAAAACGTGCTGATAGTGAAGTTACGTTAATGTCCAGAAGCAAAACAAGGGGCCATGTCCGCATTTGCTCAGTGGATCAGGGAAACTGGACAAAAACTTGATCGACATCGAGATGGAGGTTATTGACACGGAAGCTGATGTACATTATTTGTTACAGACATATTAAGTTATTTTTAGAATTATACAATAATAATGTAAACGAATGCATTATAAATCATTGTGTTAAAATAAATATTATTTACATAAATATAGTTATAAATATTATATTATACTTACATATACACATGTTTAATAATAATTAATAATTTAAATAATAAATATTATCTTTTTGGTGGTCAGTAAAGTCACTAGTTGTACAGAAACTGTTGTGCAGTAGGTAAGATTTTACATTTCGCTTAAATTGGTATACCAATTTTAATTCATTAATGTAAATTAGCAATGTGTTGTAAAGTAACGTACATTTATTATATACGGATTTCTTCTAATGAGTTGTTGATACTGACAACTGATGAATGTGATTTCTTAGACATGTTTTGTAAGTCAGTTTTGACAAAAACTGCCGAGTCATAAATAAATAGGCAAGGCAAGGGCAAGAATTTATGATCAATTAGGAGAGGCTTGCAGGAATCACTTGGATGGCACTTCCTTATCATTCGAATATTTTTTCTGCAATCTAAAAGTGTTTTCATTAAATGTTAACAGTAAAAATGCTCTGACGTGCAAGAAATTGATTCTATTTATGTAAAAATGTTCTGACTATAAGATTTTTAACTCGGTTAGTATGACGTTTCACTAAGAATTCTAATGTCAATAATAAGTATTTTAAAATACAATGGGAAATGTTCTACCGTTATACTACTGAGTGCCAGATACCACCTTAGCTCACACAGCTATCTCATCTAACCTCCTCGAAATGTTTTCGCCTCCTAGCTTTGAATAAACTTCACTAAACATTGTTGATGTTATTTTGTTTGTTATAGATAGAAATTTTTGGCACCAAATTTGATCATTAGCAGACGCAACAGTTTTGTGAATAAGGATGTGAAAGTACACAAAAAACATTAGTCTTTTGTGAAAGCGATATTACGAAATGTAATTGCACACGTAGCTCTAATCTTGTAAGTCAACATAAACGTAAGGATAAACTTTTTACATGCTATTTTCCAATTTCGTATGAAACTCACATTCACACTGCTTCTATGATGCTCTCGTCTCTGAGAATAACGACACTATTTGGTTTGTAAATATGACATCACTGAATTGTTAATCTTCTCTCAAGGAAATCGCATAACTCCTTTCAGGATAGCACCAAGTGTGTGCCCGACCGAGAGCATTGAAAAGCAGTTCCCCTTCCGTCTCGTGCATGGAAGGCCGACGGAACAACGCGTCCGTAGTGCTCCTGTTATCACGTAGGAGCTGTTAATGTGGTTTTCACGCGTGTTTGTTGGAGTAAGGCAATGCCGCGCAGTGCTATGTGTCAAGGTATTTTTTGTACTGGCGCGTCTCACTTCGAGTCAAATTGTTAGGGACCATCACGCTTTGTGGACACTGGACCACTCATGTTGAACGAAATAGGAGTTTTGGCGTGTGGAGAACAGGAACTGTCTGTAGTTCCAATTTAGAGGCCTCGGTGACTGAGACGGACCTTGCAGAGCACTCTTTTCTTCAAATTACTTGCCAGACATTCCCACACCAACCTTGCGCTCACTCGAGGTACTCTGGCAATTATCACGTAATATAATGGATGAAAGGTGAGTTTTGTGGGGTTGGTGGACAACCTCGTTTCGTTTCAGAGGATTCGAATAAATAAAATAAATAAACGCAAGTGGCTATGCATACGCTGGCTTCGCCGGCGCATCCCCCGATTTGCGAAACCGGAGGATTCGAAGAGTCGAGTTCTCTTATGCAGAATCGGTAAAAAGGAAATCGCCGAAAGGGCCGAGAAACGAGTCGATCTCAGTGCTTCCATCTTTTAATGCCAAAACTATAAGGGTTTCTTACAAGAACCAAATATTTATTCCAAATTCGATGTTTTTTCAGGAGGCATCAAAAACTTTGTAACGAAAATGTGCACAACAATGAATTTATGATTCCACTCAGTCTTATATGTTTCAATGAGTTTGACATTTGTCGAAAGGATATGTCCCAGCAGATAGGGCCATTTGAAGGAAATAATTTGGTCAAATATCTCAAAATAAGGAATTTTGGATTGGTTTGGTTCTAAGATTTTTAAGGAAACTCCTCAATTGAAAAACACTGATGGATGGCCGTCCTAAAATAATATTACTTTACTAATCCTTTTTTCATCAAAGAGAATGAAAATAAGTAACTTATTTTATGTTTCTTATTGTAATGTTGCTGTTTGTTTAAAACATGGTGAAAGCAGGACTACAAAAGAAAGAAACACTTGAGTTATCCACAAATTGGACACATCGTGTTTCGAGTATACATGAGGAATAATACAGACTTTAGATGTAAAGGAGGAAATTAATAGACAAAATTGATTTTCAGGGGCGAGCTTTTGCATTTAACCCAGAAATGCGCACTTCCGATTTCGCCTCAAATGACGCACTTATAAAATACTTTTTAATATACGGTTATAAAACAATTAAACGTTTAAAATAAGAAACGTTTAAAATACGTTTATAAAACAATTTTTAACGTTGTAGAGGTATCAAAGTTCGAGATGTCATGGTTCTCTTTTCGGGCTCTTGTGGATCCTTTCTTTGGAAAACTCCACCACTACTCGAGTGTCATGAGACTTCGTACAAGTCATTACTGTGGAACAGCTTCAGGTGTGCGTGAATAACGACCTGGCACGACTGCCGAAGTCTGGTGACGCCACCTCCTGCACCCAAGACCCCATCTTCTCCGCCGTTTTCATCGGCGTCTCCGCCTTCACTTTCGCCTCCGTCCCGTCCCCCCACATTCACCTCGGCCATTGCCTTCGCCCTGGCCAGCATCTTCGATCCCCCCTCCATCAAAGCCCCTCCCCACCCACGTTCATCTCCATCACCGTCTTTAGATTCCCTTCCCTTCACTGTCTCTGCTTCCACATTCGGTTCCCCCGCCATAACCTCCATCTCCACCTTTACCATAGCCGCAGCCGATCCGCCTTCACCTTCACCTCCACCTCCGCCTCCGCCTCCACCTCCGCCTCCACCTCCACCTCCACCTCCACCTTCTCCCCCTTCACACAACCATCACAAGAACAATCACAACTTCTAACTTCACTCTAGCCTTCGCCTCTACCGCCACCTCCAACTTACCTACACCCCACCTGTACATCCACTTCCACATTCTTTCTTTTCAGGTACGACCGTCACCGTAACCCTTTCCGTTACCGTCACCGTCACCCTCTCCGTTACCGTCACCGTCACCCTCTCCGTTACCGTCACCGTCACCCTCTCCGTTACCGTCACCGTCACCCTCTCCATTACCGTCACCGTCACCCTCTCCGTTACCGTCACCGTCACCCTCTCCGTTACCGTCACCGTCACCCTCTCCGTTACCGTCACCGTCACCCTCTCCGTTACCGTCACCGTCACCCTCTCCGTTACCGTCACCGTCACCCTCTCCGTTACCGTCACCGTCACCCTCTACGTTACCGTTACCGTCACCGTCACCCTCTCCGTTACCGTTACCGTCACCGTCACCGTCACCCTCTCCGTTACCGTTACCGTCACCGTCACCCTCTCCGTTACCGTTACCGTCACCGTCACCCTCTCCGTTACCGTTACCGTCACCGTCACCCTCTCCGTTACCGTTACCGTCACCGTCACCCTCTCCGTTACCGTTACCGTCACCGTCACCGTCACCCTCTCCGTTACCGTCACCGTCACCGTCACCCTCTCCGTTACCGTTACCGTCACCGTCACCGTCACCCTCTCCGTTACCGTTACCGTCACCGTCACCCTCTCCGTTACCGTCACCGTCACCGTCACCCTCTCCGTTACCGTCACCGTCACCGTCACCCTCTCCGTTACCGTCACCCTCTCCGTTACCGTTACCGTTACCGTCACCGTCACCGTCACCCTCTCCGTTACCGTTACCGTCACCGTCACCGTCACCCTCTCCGTTACCGTCACCGTCACCCTCTCCGTTACCGTCACCGTCACCCTCTCCGTTACCGTTACCGTCACTGTCACCGTCACCCTCTCCGTTACCGTCACCGTCACCGTCACCGTCACCGTCACCGTCACCCTCTCCGTCACCGTCACACAATCACCGCCATTGCTTTCACCTTCACTGACACCTTCGAATCCGCAGTCTCCGCGCTTCTGGGGATCGGCGGCTGTCACCAACGCCTTTCGCGTTTCTCTGTAAGCGAAGAGCAAGGCCTCTCCATTGGCGGATATTTCCTTAAAGCTGTCTCGCATCACTCGCAGGTGTGCTCACGTTCATGGGTGAAGCCGCTATCAGACATTTATCTTCTCTACTTCATTTGAAAAGTTTCCGTTTCGCTTAATAAATAACAATAATCCGTACCTAGCATCCCGTGTTGGGCAAAGGCCTCATGGGTTTCATGCATTTCAGTGGAATAGTTACGTGGATTTAATCATTATCTTGCAGTCAATATCGTTTATCTTAAAATTTTGGCTTTTATATCCTTAAACCACTCTTATTATTTCTATACCCTTTTAGTTCATCAACCGTGTACTTTCACTTACGAAGGAATTAACTTTTATTATTTCAGTGAATGTTATTTCGTAATATTTTATCTTTTAGAATCTCATAGCAGTAGAGACAAGATTACCATACTCTATCAAATGCTAATATATACTAGTACATGCAAACATGCATTACCAAAGAGCTGAATACGCGCTATGCAGGTAAAAATGAACAAAATATGCACAATCAAATTTTTGTTTACAATATTTTCTGTAATGTTAAATTTCCTTTGTAAAAGCGATCAACTAACAATTTTTGAAATTGTCCTTTGTTAAATTCATTCTCTTTCAGAAAAATGTTTTTAGATGCGGAAAATAAGTTTTTTGTGCCCCAAGATACAATTGGAGTTATCGTCAAAGATAAAATCTGAGCCAATGTGAGGTCATATTCTATATTTTCTGAATTTTTACCACAAATTATGCAATGTTTACATTTTGGAGAAATTTAATCATTATTTTAATTTAAGCCTTTATATAATTCTCCTTATGAATCCCCTCTACATCTCCAAGCACTAATAACAACAACACTTTATTGTGTTCAAGAATTTTAATGACTCCACTAGAGGTAGAACTGATGTTTTTAATTTCTTATTTGCAATAGGCTATTTTTCCAAATTTGTGTTAATATATATCAAGTGTTCCTTTACTGTATTGGTTTTAAACATTGTTTGAGATTCTTTAATACACAATCGCATTGAGTACATAGATACTTGTAAATTTGTCATACAACTATCTAGTGATGACATAATGAACGTTTTTTAGAACAATATATCGTTTTATTAAAAGATTAATTTGACATTTACCTGTGAAAACAAATCGCTTACGTATGTATTAAAATTATCGATTTGTTCCTCATGTATCCTGTTCCTTCAATTTATATTATATTCTGTAAGTTCTCTACAATGTCTATTGCTACTTCACTCCACATGACTGTCGGCAATTTCCATATCTTCCTTCTTACAAATATTTCGTCGTAATTAAAAATCCATTTCACAACGTTGGCGATCTTCCTTCCTCGTGCCTTAGAAAGTTCGACAACATTGTCGGAGCGACCTCTCCACTCTCTTCCACCGAGAGGCACGTGTTGTCTTTTGTTTCTTCACACCGATAAAGCAACACGTGAACCAGCGCGTTTTTAAAGGTAAAAGAAGACAGGAAACCGAAGATAACTCAATCGAATATTTCTCAGTCAACACGCACTTAACACTATTGACGATCAGTATGGTCCAAACAAACCACTCAAGTCTTCAGAAATGTTAAGAAATGAGCTATGGTTAAGAAGTTGAATTATGAATATATGTATACTAATCCCTTTTTGTTGTAAAAATGCAAAATTGTGGTATTCGTTCTTGTGCTTATACTTGAAGGAAGAAAAGTTGGGTAGTGAAAAAGAATTGCACCGAAATATTCAGTAAAAGTTCATTCAGTTCAAATAGAAGTTAGAAAAGCAAAAAGTTATCTGTGAATGTATACCTCGACGCTTAACATTGCTGAGTAGTAAATGCTTGAATAATATATGTAAAAATTATATTTTCTAATTTCTAATCTAATTGAAAGTCTATCTTTGAGTGTATCTCGTCAACTTACACAAGTAAAAATAAAAATTTTAAATAAATTTTTAACAAATAGAAGGAATATAGAATTTTATGGAGTTCTATTTTGGTTATGTATCAGTGTTGCAACGCATAATTTTCAGTCAATTGAAGGACGTAATTTTTTGAAATTATATTTTTTAAATTTAAAATTAATTCTCAAATATTTTCTTCAACTCCAGAAAGGGAGCTCCCAATTTTGATTAAGTGTCATTTTATGTGAATAAAATTACCGAAAGAATATAGTACGTAGTCTTTATATTTTGTCTTGAAATACTGTATCAGAAATAATATTCTGACAACTGTGGATCGTCTTTCTAGAAGCTTGGGAACTTGCTGTAGATCGAATTTCTAGAATGCCATACATTTGCTTCAAAATATTCAGTACTCATATGGGAACTTAAGAAGTGTTCATTCAAAACGTCTGTTCCTGAACAAAAAATCGGAGATACTTCGGGAGGACTGTAGAAATGAAATCAAATGCAGTTGTATCAGATTGTTCTGCTTACGAACCTGCTCCTCGTAAAGATCCCAGTGATCTTATTGCTACATTCTGAGACTGCTTAGAAAAAGATGTGTGGTCAGCATTTGAGTAGCTATGTTCTTTGCACTGACAGTAAATATACTCTCTAATCTTTCTATTATAGATATTCATTTTCTATAATAAGTTAATGACTAGTAAATTATTTTATATTTTATTCAACATCCTTCTAAATTGCCAAATGCAAAATACAAAATCATAGATATTTATTTTCCCCTTGTGATTGTAGCCAACAAACTATAACAATAACAACCACCTTAATAACATTAATAAAAATTTAAATGATTTAAGTTCATACATACACTAATTGTAGATACTTAATGGCAAATTTTAGATTTGTCAGTTCCTAAATTGTTTAACAGTTCGTAATTTCCTGTGAAATTTTAAATTTTGGACGTAATACAGTTTGAAACGACGCTCCTCCCATATCAATACTGTTTTTAAAAATCAATATACAGTTGTATTGATATAAAATGCCGATATTTGAAGTTCTCTACATATCCAAACGAATATTGGATATTACTTCGGTTATCTGACGAGGGGCTCAGTGCCTTTGGGGAATCGACTCTATACGTTGCGTTGCTGAATGACACTAGTCACGGCCCTAGAAGAATTGGCTTTTTAATAACGGCGTATCAGCTCATTAGAGTCGTGAAGATGGAAATTAGATATGGATAGGGAAGCAATAGTCTTTACACGATATTTTCGGTATCCATTTTTTCTCCTACTACAGGAACTTTGGACTATGATGCTTCAAAAGCCGACTCGCTACTATATTAACTCAATGCCACCGTAGGCGGCTTATTAACTGCCTGGGCATAATATATTTATTACTTTGTTGTATGTTTACATCTGCAGTTTACAGTACAATATTTTTTAAAGATCCAAGGGTTTACGAACAGCGACATAGTATATTACTATGTTTCGAATATTTTGTATAATCTTCGGTCATTTTCCCAAATTTATTTAAAAAGTCATTTAAAATTCAGTCTACTACATAGGAGAACCACAATGTAAATACTGAGTATGCTTAAGCCTCCGCGCGAGATTGTGTGATACTGGCTGTGATTCGCCACCACGACGCAGACGCAACTCGTCCCGGACTGCCAGGCTCATACAAATATTGAATAAGTACCAACATCTGATAATTTCCTTAATTCTAATAGGTTAATAATGTTCTTCGAGTATTTATACAGTAATTGATTGTATCGATCATATCGATGGTGAAAGGAAAGGGCTACACAAATTATGTAATTACGTAAGCATATGGAAGCCGCAATATATGGGAGGGGAACCGCCGGCGTGCGGAAGAATCGATGCGCCGCTGCTATCCCGAGGCGGCGAGACGCATCCCTCTTCTCCAGGAGCGAGGGCGGCGCGAGAGGGCGCTCTTCTCAGCGACGAGGGTGCACGTGGGCGCGGCGCTCCCACTCGGATGAAAGTGCGGCCGCCCGCTCTATCGCGCGCCGATAAGCGCTCTCCTCGCCTCTCTCCGCTCATCCCGGGAGAATGTGAAAGGTCTCTGCGCGCACGAGGCTTTCAAGTCGCCTGCCGGGGCCCCGCCCCGCCCCGCCACGTCCGCCCCGCCTCCGCCCCCGCCCCCGCCTCCACCCCGCACTGCACTCTAGATAACGGGGACACTACTTGTGCGGGCCGGCCCGTCGCCGTCCTCACAAAAAGGGTACATCGGGGAAGCGAAAATATTTCCTGGAGGACGCTGTACCCAAGATGAAGTGCACCGTGGTGGAAGGAGGACGCTGTGTCGGCCGGGGCTTTGGGTGGGAGTCGGCGGTTGCGATCCACTCTTGCAAACGAAGGGTTCTTGAACGGTGTTGTTTTCTTTAGTAGAAGAAAGAGGAGAGTCAATTTGGTATGTCAGAGTTTGAACGAACATACTCCGAAAATATATTTTTTCGTTTCTTAAAAACTGTAATCTTCTCATAAAGAAACTTGTTCTTCGCAATCATACTAATTAGGATTATATTTATTTAATTATTCTCTAATTATTTTGAACTTATAACAACTGAAATACATAACCCAATTGATCCTATATGTTTAAATAAATAGATGATATTTAAAAAGGTGGGAAAGAGGATATAAGAAAAATTACTAGGATTTCGACAATGACATGACATTGACAGGTTATTGGATTCTACAGTAAATGGAAAAGAACCTCTTATTAAAACTGCAGAAAAGAATAAACGGCTGGGAAATTCGTATATCGCAATATCTGGCGGCATGAAATTCATATTAATGTAAGTATAAAAGTTCGAAGTAAATGGGTGAAGATGATAATAGGAAGAGTAATACAAATAAAAGAAGTTAATAACTTGTAATGAACTGAATTGTTGAAGAGTTGCTCAATACAATACAGTTTCTAGCTTAAAATTATATTGAGTAAGCATTAATTGCTAACATTTTCAATATTTTTCAATAGCCAGTTCGTTTCATTTTCTCATACAAGACCTTTAACATGTTAATTAAAAACCCAAGTATTAAAAGCACTGTATTAGCCATATATTTCGTTTCCATCGCGAACAGTGAGCTAAAAGTGAGTAAATTTCCTTAGCAGATGGAGAAATTCTAGCATATTGCTGTCAGAAGATTTGTCTTTTTTACCTATCTATAACATTCCGTCTTGAACATAAATATTTCAACAACGACGCAAGAGTTTCTAGGAAATGAACTCTATGCATTGGATTAGCCAGGGGTTTCTATTCTAGAAAGCTTCGTTGAATATGATATTTTGCTAAGTTTGTGCCATGTCCTTGGCATCAGAACGTCAGAATGTTGGAGGCTTGCTATTTCTTTTTTACAGAAACACTCAATTCTTTCTGGATGTGTCATCTCCTAATTTACTTTCCAAGTTCAATTCGAACATATCTCGAAAGCAGCACAGTTCCGGTGACAGGCAATCAGTCTGTCTCTTTTTGAATGAAATATCACCAAAAATGAGATTTCTTACGGATTATTTCCGTAAGAATGCCTTTAAATGAGTCTTGACCAATGACATCCTAAAATTGAGTTTTTTCTCCTGTAAGCTACAGAAATTGAATACCGTCACAGTAATATGCAATACGTTTATTAGCCCAGGCAGATGGGGAGGGGAGAAGCCGTGGCAAAATGGCTAACGCGTTCGCTTTCTACCCATGGGACCTGGACTTGATCCTCATCCAAACCGTAGAACGTGTGGATTAATCGTGCAGATTTTCTCACTGTTCGCCCGTGACCTCAGCCGCTTATTCAATAATTTCGCCATCATCAATCGTCTCATCATTATCTATTCATTGCATTACCAAACGTGGCTCTCAATTTCTTCAGTAGTCGAAGGAACCCTAGTATATGCCGCCCCCCCCCAAATCTAAAAATATAACCAAAGAGTGCCTTCGAAACAGTAAGAATGCAACATCAGAAATAAAATATTAGAAAATCATTAATTAAATATACTGCGTACATTTTCCACGATACAATCTAGTTGCCCAGTTTATACACTTAGTCGTGAGAAGCAACGATGTCGCTAAAATCTGTTTTTTGTGAAACAAGAGTTCGCCGTCACATCTTGTATGATGCGGTTAATCTGATAAGCCCCGAACCTCGCCGTGCTACTTTTCGTCTTCCCCTTTTTTTCCGCCAATGGCCCTGCTTCCAGTGAAGACGCCATCCTCTAGGCCGCCGCCGCCGCCGCCAAACACCTCGGCGCGCGCGTATCACTGCCAATATTTGCGCTGTCGCCGCTGTTTGCCGGCGAACCTCGGCGATAATGGCGCGCGGCAAGTGCCGGGACCGCGCGCGCGCGCAAACAGCCCCAAGGCCAGGGCGCGCAGGCGCAGGAGGAAGAAGAATAAGAGGTGATGGAGGAGAAGGAAGAAGAGAAGCTAAGGAGGCAGAGGAAGAAGTGAAAGGGAGAAGCAGTAAGAAAAGAGGAAAGGAGGAAGAAGAGAAGACTAAGTGGCAAGTGGAAGAAGAAATGGAGGGGGAGGGGGAGGAGGAGGGGAGGAGGAAGAAGAAAGGGATGGCATCCGACAGAAAGCTAGGAGGAATGAAGTGCCAGGATAGAATTGGCGGAGGAAAAAGAAGATAAGGTGGAAGAGTAGGAGGATGTGGTGGTGAAGGGAAAGATGGGTGGAGGAGGAGAAAGAAGGGGGAAAAGCGGAAGTGAAGGAAGAAGAGGTAGAAATGGGTGGAGGAGACGGTCGAGAAGTGGGGGGAAGGGGAACTGGAAGACGTTGTAGGAGGGAGAGAGAAGGTGAAATGTTGAAGGTGGAGATGAAGAAGGAGAAGTAGACGAGGTGGATGAGGAGGGAGTGAGGCAGGAGGTGTGGGAGGTGAAGTATGCGGAAGCGGAAGCACAGGTAGGAGGAAGTTGAAGAACCAGGACAAAGAGGGAGAGAAGGTGAGGAAGCCTCCGAGGAGCTAGATGCGGAAGCGGGACTTAAGCGAGCTAAAAGTGGAATTGCAGGGGAAAATCTGGCAAATTTCATGAAGGAGAAGGTAGAAGCGGTGGAGTGTGATTTCGGAGAATCTTCAGGACGAGCGAAGGTAAATTGCAGGTGGGAAGGGGACAGAGGGAGAGGTGTATTTACAAGAAGAGGAAGGGGAATCGAAGACGCATTAAACTTTAATGATTAAACAGTGGAAGGAAACCTTTGGGCGACCGGAGCTGTCAGAGCTCGATCTGGAAATTTTCATTTTGGGGGAAAAATAACTCCGGTGCTGCAAATTCTTCAAGAATATTTCAAGGGTTTCGCTGAAAGATTGTGTATGTTGCATTGTTACATGTTGTTTATGTTACGTTACATGTGTTTAATTGTTACATAATTTGTTAAAGATTATTTAGTTACGTGTGAGTCTTACACAAATCATACATTAGAGTTTAAATGCATACTTGTACATCTCCGTTGATCACTCTCCAATTGAATATTTTGGTGTATGTGTCTCAAGATTGCAATTCGAAACAAATACGGTAAAACACACCTACTGTGGATATCTATTGACATTCAGTATGGTCGGGTTTGCATTACGGATGGGACGATCTTTGTAACGTGAACGGTAATAGAGAAAAGAGAGAACGACAAGAAAATAATAAATCACACCTGATATATAGTCTTCAACTGTGAATAGTGTGACCAATACGTGATCCCCAGAACTCACTATTAACACAAGGAAGCACTTAACCTTGCGTTGTCGAGTGCAAATGAATGAGTCACAGGTCTTTCCTCGCGTACACGCTCAATCACGTGCTGTGCTATTATGTTCCGTGGCATAACCTGAAGCATTTGCAATACTCGTGCATCGAAGGTGTCACCCTAAATCAAAGCCATCGTGAACACAGCTTCCCTTCCCTTCCCAGAACAGAGATCACCCAAGGCCTGAGGCAGGTGGAGCCGCGTGAACGTGTCTCTACCTGCAGCGCACCTATGCGCGGTGACGTAAGAGGCGGCAGAGGAGTCGTTCAGGACGGCTTCGCTTGGCGACAGGTGATCGGCGGCGGCGGCGGCGGCGGCGGCGGCGGCAGAGGCGAATGCGAATGCGAATGCGAGAGGTCGCGCGGGATATGTGCACTCGACGACCGTTAAAGCGCGAGCGAGACTCGCGAGAAGGGAGATACTGCGCATGCGCCGTAGAGCTACGTACGCATACTTTCGCTGTTCAGAAAATATCGGGTAGCCTAACGCGAGGTAGGAATTCTAATCATCCAGAAATTTATTTTCATTGAGCTAGTAATTTGTTACGTCTCCACCTACTTCCTCTTTTAAAAAAACATCGGGTACTCTAATGCGAACTAGGAATTGTAAACATCTAGAATTGTGCTAGTAATTTGTTACATCTAAGCATATTTTAACTGATCAGAAAACGTCGGATAGCTTAATACACACTAGATATTGTAATCGTCCAGAAAATTGTTTTGATTGGAATTAGAAATTTGTTACATCTACGCATACTTTCGCTGTTCAGAAATCACCGGGTTGGCAAATACGAGCTAAGAATTGCAATCATAAGAAATTTGTTTCGATTGTGTTAGTAATTTGTTTCGGCTACACCAGGGGTATCCACCTTGCAGGTTTCAAGGATCATAACTAAAAACTTTAATATGGTTGCGGGCCTCATTTGCATTACTCGCGAGACTTCCCCGTACTGTTGATCTCGGTGATTTTCTGGCAGTTGTGAAATGGGGGGGGGATGATGCCATGCGTGATATCACGTCTTACCATGAATAACGCAGGGAAACACATTGGGATAATTTTGAATTTACTTCTGTATTACAAATTATTAAATCTAAACTTCACATATTTTTACATTAAGGGGATATTGTCCCCGACAGGGCGCACGTGCTAGGCGCGCGCATTGCTCTTGCACGACATGGACTCGAGCATTTCCCACATTCTCCACGGTGTAAGATATGTTTAACTGACTGCCCGCATGCGGCCTCGGGCTGCCAGTTGGACAACCGTCGTCTATATATACTTTCGTTGTTCAGAAAACATCGGGTAGGTTAATGCAAGCTATAAATTGTAATCGTTCATATTTTTTTATTGCATTGGTAATTTGTTTCATTGAAGTCTTCGTGAGCTTTCTTGCGCGAAATGTGAATGTAATAGTTTTGTGTCGAGGCTGCCGGTCAAAAAGCTGTCTTTTTAGCGGAACTCGTGCTAGATACTGTCGGAACTCGTGTCAAGGACCTACTGGACCGCATAGCCTCAGACTGGGAGAGGTGGCTTAGGGCAACCACTGATGTCATTGTAGTGCCTCTGACCAGGAGCACTTAGGGTTCGAGCCCCCTAGCTACACAAGATTTTCGCCACTAGCTACACAGCTGGGTCAAATTCAGTCGCTGTCTGGAGTAGAATTCTAGCGGTCGAGTGCTCTGATCGGTAATTTTCTGTGGTTTCTCCGTTCAATACCAGACGAATGCCGAAGCAGTACCCCAATAAACGGACCCCGGACCGCCATCTTCCCTTCGATTTCCTTGTCCTGTTCTCTGAGACACATACACTTACACTTATCTGCACTACACTACCACACTTGTCGGGAGACCATGGGGGAGCTTAGAGCTTGTCCCGGCTGGGGCGGTGCCCCGCTGGTGGGAGGTACCTGGTTAGAGAAAAACTTACTAGCCGACGTGTAGATCGACGCCAGATCTCGCCAGGCAGCGGGAGATCATCGCCACCCCCTGCGATGAAAACGTGCACTACCTTTGCTGGGATAACGACTCTAGCAGTTGATGCGACCGGAATCACTAATCAGTCAATCAAAATGCCAGGAAGTCGATGTGAATTCAGTGTAGCCGTCGTTCTTCACTTCGACGTCTGCAATGTGCGCAGATCCCTCGCGCGAAGTCTACAACTGCGGAGGGATTAATGGCGACGGAAGCGGCGTCTTTTGACGTGTGTACGTGATTTGAAAGCGTCTACCTTCCCTACATAAAAAACGTTACGCAATAAAACATACTGACGGGAGCACCAGTTAAATCTACATGCTTTGATCTATTCTCTAACGACATGAATTGCGTGGTAGGTCTTTTCTTTTGGGTGACATACATCATTTTGTTTTTCAATTATTATCATGTAAAAAAATAAAAGTTAGTTGTAACTGTCATTTCTAGGAAGAAGCAAAGCGAAAATAATGAAAATGTTTATTTGGTATATATGGATAATAGCGTGTATGCCTGATTGTGCCCTCCACAGTGAAGCTGTTTTCATGTGATATGTGTTTATGCTCTACTCATAATTTCGACAATGCAAAATGATTTCTGAAGAATACGTGTTTGTACAGCAATTGGAATTATATTTATGTAATTAAATAACAATATTGTTCTCGCTGTAAGGTAAATATAATCTTTATGGAATAGCAGTAAAGAGTATTCATTATTTTATTATTAATTTTTTTGTTGCAACCTCTTGCCATGTATTAGCTATTACTTTCCCGTATACATACATATATACGGAGTAATATACGTATTATAGGAAAAGTTATGCAATACTGCGGAAAATCGATTTCGAGATTTCCACGAAAATATGCATTTTGGGAGCCCTGATACCGAACAGGGTTTTTTTTTTCTTTCCAAGTGTGCATCTGTCCGTCTGCGAACACTACTAGCGCCTAAATCATACGTAGATTTTTTTCTAAATTGAAGAAACCCTGGTCTAATTCACTCGAGTTGAACCTCTAAGTTTTTTAAATCATTCTTTAAAATGTGGGAGTACTGTACATGAAGCCCTTGGTGCATTTTCAACATTTTCTCAAAAATGGCTCCGAATTTTTTCTTTAAATTTCCTGTAAGAATAGAGTAAAATACACTTTTACAGGTGGCATAGGTCCAATTTCTACGCTTAACTCTGAATTTTCGAAAAATTACGAAAGTTTGACTATTTTTGCGTCTTACTACTACTACAAAATTGAAGAATGCTGTTTTTTCTTCATATAAAATATGCGGTACATAATTAGTTTTTTCATTTAGATCATGTACATTTAAAAAAAATTGTAGTAGTTTTCCAGCAATATTGTGTGCCATATTTGAAATTTTAAAAATTACAAAAACAAGATTTTCTAATAATGATAATTCTACTCTGTTGGATGAGATAAATACCATATTGCTTTATTCATTTATTGTTTTGTTTTTTAATTACAAAAATGTACTTTTTTGGCGTCTCTCTCACATAGTTAATATTTATATTAGCGTTGATTTGTTTACATTATGATGAGTACATGTGCTTCGAGTAATGTCACATAAGGTTTCCTAAAAGATCAAAATTTTCTGTGAAAACTGGCTCAAAATTCCGTATTTTCAGAAATTCTCAATGGTCATTTCCTCAAAAACTGCTCCGAATTTGTTCTTCAAACTTCTCGAAGGGATAGTGCAAATTTCACTCTTTAATGTGACGTAATGCTCATTTCGGGGTATTCTTTTGTATATTAAAAAATTACACAAATGTAATATTTTTGGAAGATCTCTCACGCCGTTAATTTGCATATTTCCAGCAACGTGTAAGTACTATTGTGTTTGTAAGTAAAAGTGCTTCAAATATCTTCAAATTAAGTTTTTCGAAAACCCAAAAATCTTCTGTGAAAAGGAACTTTAAATTTTGAATTTACAGTAGCGCTTAAACCCCAGTTTTGTAAAGCCCAGTTGTGTATTTTGGACGCCAAAAGTAAACTTCTGCCATTTAACCTCTGTAATTTATAGGCTCATATACAAATAATTAGTATAAAACTGTACTTCAGTTCAATACATTAGTTAATCACGTTTAGAGAATAGCAAAATTAAAATTATTGTTTGAAAGTACTAAGTCAATTAATATGTTGAAGAAGGAAGATCTTCACGCAACGTTTTGGCTGATGTGAAGAAAATGATCATTAAAGTTTTATTGGCGAACTTAAAACTATCTTCGGATAGTTCGGACTTTACTTAGTTTTGAGATAAGCAAATACATAAAAAGAAATGTTTCTCTTAATAGGTACTGTAGCCTTTCATTTTCAATCACACTCAGTAGACTCTTGAATTCAGAACTGAATGTTCTGTAGCATCAAGATGAGCTGAATGCGAAGAGGATATCTTTCGAAAGTGTTATTTTTTCGTGTGACTTATAAGAATGTAAAAAAGTGTAAAATTCAGCTCTGCCAGGTGGTGTCGAGGCCAAACGAGACAAAACGTTGTGGGTTGCATCGCCCCTGAACAGAATAAAAATTAAATCGCGCCATACACGTGAAGACGAAGGCGACAGTGCGAATGTAAGTGAGAAGTTGGAATGTGGGATATCACCGGACAGTAGGCTGGTAAGGTTGGAGCTAATGGTGGCAGTAATTCTAAAGTATCGTATGCGAGAACAAGTGCGATAACCGTAGTAGCTAGTAATACCAGTACGGATATAGCAGTCACTATGCGAGTGTGGCCGCCATATTTGGTTGAATGAAGAGCTTATTCTGTCCTTTTCGCACTTCCAAGACCCTAACGTTATTTTTGTCACGAATATCTGCTTATCGCTGCGTCTATAAGGTTGAATCGTATGTATATTATATGTAGCATGTTTCATGATTTACGTTCCCGGTTTCACAAGGATAAACTGAAACTTCCACGATTAACTTTTTCTCCTCGAAATTGAAATTGAATTGTGATACGCCGTACCACCATGTTATAGTTGAAGTTAAATGAAACGAACTCATTAAATTTCTTTAATATATTATAAGTTGCATTCAAACTAATGTAACGAACAGTGTGCCCTAAGGATACTTGTTTCTAAAATGTTAAAAAAAACATATTCGCATTTGTAATCGTCTCTATAAAAACAGTCAGTGTCGATCAGGAATAAATTAATATAAAAAATGATATATCAATCGTGGAATGTCGTGTGATATCTATCGTATTATTGATATCACATCATTAATATCATCTAACGGGTTTTTTCAAAGAAGAAAAATTTGTAAATAATTCTAAACATTTCATCTAGTCATTATGTCGAGTTCAGCGAATGATTCAAGCTTAACCTTTGATTACACATTATTAGAAAGTAATTTCAAAAAATATTTTCAAAAATTAAGGCCATAATCTACCGGGTCTTGCGTGCCTCACACGTATCACAAAATTAAAGTTAACCACTACGCTGTTCCAATTGAGAATCAATCATAACATCAGCAAACGCGTCATCCAATCTACGACAAGCTGTAAACAGTCATCTATCTCTTGGACCTATCTAAAAGTCCAGAAAATCAAGGCAATTACATGGAAAGTTTAATTAAAGGGGCCCTGAACGCGGTCGGCAGGGTGATGGCTGATGAGAGGAAGACTTGCTGACCAGGATGAACAGCCTCCTGTTCCATCTCGTCCTCCATCGCCAAGGACGTGAGCTGTGGATGGAGGAAAGCGTGCCACCCGATCTGTTTCTTCTTTCAGAGACGATCCATCTACATTCGGATGCTGCATGCAAGCTTGAATCATTGCGAATGTGATCAGTGGTTGGCCAAGGGTGCCAGTTATGTGGAGAAATGAGGGTTATTATTCATAATTGAGGATGGCAGCCACGAGTGAAATATTCACCGTGATAATTTCTTAGAGAACCACTTTTGTTGCTGTGTTAAATTTTCAACAAATTTTATTGACGAAGAATAGCTTTTAACCTTTTACTCATTGACTTTTGATTATTAATATATTTTGAGTATATCGTGTTATTGATTAAACAGATAGTACTCCGGTTGTAGATGGTCCCCTTTTCATAATGATTACCCTTTTGAGGACAATTATTGATATTTTGATAAACTTGCAACGGGAATATATGAGAATCTCCGTGTTTTGGCATATCCACTTGATTATTCTCATTGTGACGTGTTGACTATGTGGTATTATGTCCTCATTGGAAACGGTTCCTCCTCGTCTAACCCATCAGATATCAAGAAATTAAATCTGAGAATAATTCGTTTATCTGCATTCGTAAAGGGCAGGCATCGTTATGTGGACATTACAGAGAATAATATTCTAAACACCAGATTGAAGAGAGGATAATGTTATAATTTCCCTATTATTTCAAGAAATAGAGTACGCCCATGCAAAGAATAATATAACTGTAAATTATGAAATATAATTTACATAAAATCTGTAAGTTTATGTAATTGAAGAGGTATAAAAACCTCTCAAAACCGTTTTATAAAATACAAATCAATGTTGAGGATCATTGAGAAATTCAAACGCAATTATACCACTGTATCGTAGAGCTTGTTGTAGCGATCCCTCCACCACCATCACAAAACGAAGAAACGTCAAATAAATTATGAAATAAAGTTAACAATATTTGTTAAACAATTCCTTGTCAGGAATAAAGGGTCCAACCAAAGAAAAACATCAGAAAATAACAACAAACAGATTTCCTGTATCTCAGATCCTACCTAATAAATAGAAAGAAGGTAGCAGAAAATTGCAAGCAGATTTCCGGAATTATTAAAAAATTATTTAAAATGTTCGCCCCTTTTTTTCGAAAGACTTAATTTTTACGTTCACGTAAAAAAAATTCGAGAGTTACGAAAATTCATTTTGGTCATTCATTATTCTGAACCTCACTTTAGATCCAAGCATTAACATTCTAGGTACACCGTAGGTAACACGGGTTTGATTCATTCATTTAGTGTTTCCGGGCGCATAATCTACTATTGTCATTACTCTCGTGAGAGTATCTCATGTGGCGGCGGTGGCCTTCTTCCGAAAGAACGTGAGATCCGGCGCAGACCTGCACATCGACTTGTAGGAGGGCGCAAAGGGGGGTTTCAATCGTCTTGGCAAGTGGGGCCCCGCCTCTGCTGGAAAATCTTAAAGCTCTCGACTGGCATCTTAACACCGGAAATGTACAAACCAGTTGTATGCCTAGCGGTAGCGATACGGTTGTACATGATTTTCCAAATGGAGTTCTCTTTTCCTGAAGCATCCAGGTTTATATTAATGTCTGATGCAGAGCAGAGTTCGGTGGAACGTAGACAAGCGGCAGCATGTGTGCGTGCGCGGCCGCTCTGGCCAGGGCAGATACCTACTGAGATTACGTGGCGGCGGTGGCGGCGGCGGTAGCGGCTGCCTAATGGAATTACCAGTCTGCGCGTGCGTGCAAGTGACGTCTAATCAGATTGAAGTTTTAATTAGCGTGTATTGGAACACGTTACGCAAAGGAAAGGGGCGGCTCCTGAGGTGCGTACCCGGCGGGCGGGCGGGCGGGCGAGTGGGTCCTCATCTATTCGGGTCGTCCTGGCTGGGTGGTCCTGTGCCCATCTGGCAGGTTATTGGACGCGGTGCGAAGGATATTCATGCGTAGGCTGCGATGGCGTGACGCTAAAGACGCAGTATTCGAAAGCGCGTGGAGTTGAAAAAGTGGACATTTTTTAATTATAATACAAAGAGCTCGATGTAATTGAATTAACATTCATTTCAAAAACAATGATTTTGGTTTAATTTTACGTCAGAATGTATTCGGTTATTCTTTGTCGTTTTCCAAGTTTCGTATTTCTTTCATTTACGTTTTTATGTATGGATAAAATACATTTTTAATTAAAACATTTTCGTCTAGAAAGAAATTTACTATTTGAAAGAACTTGTGCCTCTGCTTATTCGTCTGACAGTATTGAATATTTTGTGAAATTTTGTCCAATGGGTTACTTTCTCGGACGTATTACTATCAATATTTTGTTCGTCAGGTTGCTTTCTCACAAGTATTCGATCAATATTTTAGGTTACGTTTTCATGTTAAATAAAAGTAATGAAGTTTACATCATATTTACATTAAGTTCATACTTCGCTTAACCTCTCTTCTTCCTCCTGGTTCCAACCTCCATATCTCTTCCCTTCCGCCTCCGTGTCCGTGACACAGTCCGCGACACAATGTTCGATGTCACCTCCGACATCGCCTCTGACACCATACTGTTGTCACAGCTAAGCTACGCGCGCAATGAGTCGGTACGACACGGATGGATGGGACGGATATTTTTATGTGGATTGCGCACACTAGGTCGGGACATGAACGCCGGGACGGGATGGACACTTTGAAGAGATTCGCTCGTTTGACTCCTTGCTCCATGTCTGGATTAGCTCCTTGCTACATGCCTTGATTGGCTCCTTGTTCCATTCTTTGTATTGTGTTTACTGAAGAAGCGATTATATACAGTTTTGAGAGAAGAAGATAGACCAAGTAGTCGAAGAAAGACCAGATTTTTTCATGTTTCAAAATAAAAAAGGACAAGAGTGACAAAATTTAAATTTTGTATGTTATGTCCACACTTGGTTGACGGTGAAAAAATCTTGCAATACTTCAGGATGTCTCGTAATAAATTTCAAGCCCTATTGAATATTGTGACCGAGGATATACAAGGAGAGAAGACGGATTTTATAGAGCCAATGTGATAAGGGAGGGATAAACACTTTGAGGCAATTGGAAATAACAATCTTATTTCAATGCACATTACTTTCGAAAAATCCATATTTTCAATCCTTAAGTAATACAAAAGATATGAAAATGTGGTAGGAAGGAAGCAGAGTTCAGAAAAAAACTGCAACAGTCTTCAAATACTAAGATCCCTTCGCTTCTCCGAGCACGCTGGGGAGCGCTGCGTGATCTTTTGTGGCGGACTGTTACAATCAAAATCTCCGTGAAACACTAATTGAAAAAAATCACATTTACTCAAAAAACGGTAATCTAACATTCGACAATATGTATATCAATGGATTTTTCGTTTTACGCTCGTCATGATAGACTGAAAAAAATATGTATTGTTCTATTTGAAAAAAAAACAAATATATCAAATAATACAATTTATAAAATAGTAAAGAATACACACACAAATCAGCCACATTCTCTCATGAACTTCCTTGAAAACTGCATTGTAATAACTTCAACCGTTCGAAAGTTACGTGACACACTCTGTATATTCCAAACGCGCCTCTCAGATGTTCAGTTTCAATACAAAAAAATATCAAAATGTAATGAAATATTAAAGAAAGTTGTAGTTAAAAGAGAGTACAAGAAAGAAAGATACGTTAAAATGTAAGAGCATAAAAAATGCGTAAAAATATGTGAAATAAAAATGGTTGTAATTCATTCAGAGTATCTTTTAAACTCTAAAAAAAATATTATTCAAGACTAAAAAACAAGGAATTCCATGAAAATCCCTCCCATTCACTCCGATTTAAACATAGTGGCACTGTATGGTCACGAGATGGACGCAGAAGAGGACATTGTGATCCAATCGGGAGCGTCATTGCGACGTAAGTATTTGATATTGGACCTCCTAATTGGATGACAACATCTCCCTATTTATCCATCCATGACCTTGAAGTGCCACTATGTTTAAATCGGAGTATTGTAATCAAGTTGTAAAAAAATCCCGCCCGCGCCTTACGGGTGCACTGCGCGCTGTGCCTCTCATCGTTTGCGCGCCGCTCCACCGCCGCCGTCGTCGGCAAGACCACAGTTTCCTTTGCCCAGTCGCCGCCGTCATCCCCGGAGCGACTACCAGCTGGCCGCCGCCAGCGCGGAAGTAAGTGGCCGCGGCCGTGGGAAAGCAACCGGAGATGGCAGCTGACCCCGTTCACCTCCCGGCTCCGTGCTCGGCCTGGCCTGTGGCGCGCCGCGCTCGTAAAGCAGAGGAAGTGACACTCAACCACCTCAGCTCTCTGCCTCGCCCGGCCACGGTCCGAGCGTCGCAGGCCACGTCAAGTGCGGGGGAGGTGCCGGGCATGGGAGGCACTCAGACAGGTAGTTCCCATACGGCGACTTTTCAATTAGGGTCGTATTCGCTTCATGAATGGCTACTGCCGCTCGCTATGTTTTTGGTATGAGAACAAGAGGAGAGCTCGTTACGTAGGCTCAATGAAACTATTGGAGTAACCTTTCATATACGGAAGAACAACAGATAAATTATACGCGACTTGCTTCCCGATCGTAGCAGTTCCATGCGACGTCTCCGCATAACAAAGCTGTTGTGTACTAGCACGATTTGCGTAGCCTATATAGGTATGCAAGAGTGGGGGATGTATAATCGAGGTATATCAAACGTGCATTTCAATTACTTTGTCACGGAAGGGAACTGAACAATGGCTCTGAAGACGTGAGTGTTTTCATTGCAAATGTCGCAGTCACATGGGATGCGACATCGATGTCAATATTTCCAAATGATCAACGTTTTTGTAAAATCATGGATGGATTTAACGTCGACTTTTTCAAGCTGACATTTTTTAACATCGATATTATGAGTTGGATTTTGTACGTGTTTTTTTCTATTTGAATGAAAAAAGTATCATCATTATATAAACCTACAATAATTTTCAGATTTCCATGAATTGAAAATTCTTCTGACGAAAGTGACCAAGGATGAAAATGATTAAAATCTAAATTTGTTCCTAAAACGAAGTTTGAAAATTTTTTTAATTATCCAATTATATAATACTTTTTTGTTAAATACCGAATCATTTTGTGACAGTTTTGTCAGTTACAACTTAATAAACGCAACCGCCGTCAAATTAAATGAACCCCCTTGCGTGAACATGAAGTCACTAATGTAGTTTTAAAAAATATAGATTTTTAAAATACATGGATGGTTTTAAGGCGATGATTTAAAACTCAAATTAATTATCTACATTATTATAGTACATGTCAAATGATCATAATACATTTTATAACTCAATATTAACATGGGATACAACAAGTAAAATACTTGATATGTTAAAAATAGTTTTTTGTAGGTACTATGTGTTACAAAATATAATGAAATGTAGAAACATAGTTCTCTTAAAAGTACCATACCATTATCATTAAGTTACAACTTCACTTCCTCGATGTTTCGGTGACGATGTCGCCTCCCTAGTGTGCAAGGGCTCAAGCGCTCTTATCTACTGTAGTCTCGGTCGCCAGCAGCAGGAACGCTCTCATGTACGAAGCACCATGTAGTAGCTGGAGGAACCACGGAAAATTAGCTGGGAAGCTCACAGTGCTGAACGATCAGCCGTGACTTAGAATGGAAACGACAATAAATTTTAGATTTAAAAATCAAAAGATAACAATGAATTGATACTAATTATCAATCATGTTACTATGGTTGTATTCTAAAATAATAACCTGCAGAGATGGCTCAGGGCATCAGTTGATGTTCCTACAACGTCTTTGGTCGAGAAGTCCTAGGGTTCAAGTTCCAACGGTGGCAGGATTTTGAACCCTATAGCTAAATAGCTAGGTTGAATTCAACCGCTGTCTGGAGAATACTAGCGAGCGGCTGCTCTGATCGGTAAGTTTTTCGTTGTTTCTCCGATCATGACCAGGCGAATGCCGGAGAAGTACCATAACAAATGGGTCACGGACCGCGCACGATCTTTCCTTTCTCGTCCTTGTCCTATCTTCGGTTCTTCCCTATACACACACTTACATGCACTACACTACCACACATGCAGGGAGATAAGTTGGCAGCTTAGAGCTTGTCCGGTTGGGGCGTTCCCCCGATGGCGATACCTGCTTGAAGAAAAGCCGGGAAGCCAGTGGGTAGGTCGAAGCCGGATCTCGCCATCCTGCGGGGGAACATCACGTCCACTTCCCGCGATAAAACATGCACCACACTTACGGGGATAATGACTTATAATGACTGTAGCAGTTGAAGCCCCTGGAGTAAGTTATGGAGCACCTGGAGCAACGGTACTACGGTGAGGGTTTGGGTCGTGAGTTGAAATTTCAGTGATTTCGTGGGAATGTATCAATCGACAGACTATTTTTCAATTCTCATGCACTTTTGTCCTTACTTCAATTGTATTGCATCGTCACTTTTTTCTCTAGTTAGGTGATTTAAATTTCGTCTTCTTTCCGATTGTGCCGACACATTGTAAGGGAAAATATTTCTCCTCATCCTTCTGATTCTGATGTTTCATGCCATCATTAACTCTTCACGTAAAAACTAGCAAAAGGGCTTAAGGTAGTGACTTCATGGCAAACGACCGAAAGGAAATCTTTTCCTCGTTTGTTAATAATGTAGAACTACCTTCTGTAGGTGTCAGCGCTCTGGAATTCTTTAGTAACAGTAGTGTCGTGCAAGATAAAATCAATTCACACCAGCAATTTCTTGGCTTCACCTGGTTGACCATCAATGTCACCATTTATTGGCCAGTGCACATTACTATAATTAATTTCACAGTTCAAAGTATTGCCCATGTAGCAAATAACTAAGAAAACATTGCTAATTCTATCCAACCTGACCAATAACCTTCAACCCAATAATCAATATTCAACCCTACGTTTATTTGTATAATTATTTTCCTAGTATAATTTGCCTGATCATAGTGGTGTTCATTTTCTCGGCCCACTGCAAACAAACTATCAAATATGATAATATTAAGGTTTCTTTGAAAAGATCAATTAGACGAAACCATTTTTTTAAATAAATGAATACTGAACCTAGCGAAAATGCTCAGGGCGTAGTGCGCCGACTTCGCTTTCGGGAAGCGTGGGTTCAATCCCCGACCCGGCCATCCTGACCGGGGGTTCCGTAGTTTCCGTCGGTCTTCCAAGCGAATGCTTGGATGGTTCTACTGAACGGCCACAGCCGCTAGATGCGCGTCGCTCGCTGAATTTGTAAACTACGTGAGGTTAAACGAATTCAAAACATCACAGGTTCATGGTTGGGTAACCGACTAGGAACACAGGGATCTAACGGCGCTGGGGCTAATTGCCCTTTACGGGACGCATAATGGCCAAACACAAATACTCATGCCTGATAGAGTATTGAATTTGGCTTGACTGTGAGCCGGTGCAGCGCCACCTCGTGCTAGTGCAGCAAGTGGTTTCAACCGTTCGCCTCCGCGCGTGGGTGGATCGCAACGCGGCGCGGCGCTTGTCCGCCCTCGCGCGCCAGGCTCTCGACCGCTCGCGCTCCCACATCCACGCCCATCTGCTGCTCCCCGCCTCCCGACGCACTACTCGCTTTTCGGGATCCAACACCCGCCAAGCTCCAATTCCCCATCTCATTCCGTCCAACCCTGTCCCATCTGATAGCCCCATCGCGCTCAATCTCGCTTCATCGCACTCCAGCCTTCCCCATCCCATCCCATCCCGCCCTCCCGTCTTGCCCCATTCGCCCATTCCCTCTGCTCACCCCATGCCGTCCGTCCCTCCGTCCCCCTGCCGCGGCCAGTACGCCCACCCCATTACGCTCCTTCTCATTACAACCGCTCCTTCCGCCCCATACTGACCAATCTCGCCCTTCTCACCCCATCCGGCCTCTGCAAACCCAATCCCGCCGCATCCCGCCCCATTCCACCCTCTCCCGCCAAACCCCGCTCCACCCCGAACCATCCGTCCCCACCTCGTTGCATCAAGACCTATTCCGCTCCTTCCCGCCCCACTCCTACCCAGACCGTCCCATCTCGACCCATCCCAAGCCAACCCGAGCCATCTCGACCGTTTGCTCCTCCCGGCCACACCTGTACCTGACATCTCTTCTCTTCTATCTTCCCCTCTCTCTTCTTCCCACCCCTCACCGCTTAATCCATTTTCTCCCCTCCTTCCGCCAATCTCGTCTCAACACCGACCGCCAGCACGGCCACCACCCGATATCCCCACCCTCATCGCCGCCGCCTACTCCTCCTCCACCGCCACCGTCAGTGGCCGCCGCGCGCTGCACTCCGCTGGCCGCCGTCCAAGCCGACGACCCACGAGCGCCTCCGCCCTCGCCGCGCCTCGCGACGCGACGGCGCCCTCGGCCAAACACCTGTGCGGGCGGCGGCGCCCTCCCCGCCCCGCCCCCCCGCCCCCAGCGCTGCGCGGCCCCGCCCGGCTGGCAGGCGCGCGGGCGATCGGGTGGTGGCGCCGCTTTCCCGCGCGCGGCTTTCGCCTCGGCGCACGCGCACTGGCGGGGCTGCGCCGGCGCACGCGGAAGGCGCGCGCGGACGACTTCGAACCCCCGGCGGCGGCAATAGAGTCCGCACCGGCTGGATAGCCACGTCGAACGTAGCCGCCGTCTGGAGAATTCTAGCTGCCGACTGCTCTCAGCGGGCGTCTTCATGATATGCCCGCTCAACACCAGGCGAATGCCGGAGCAGTATCCTGATGAACGGGCCACGGACTGCGTGCGATCAGTTCTTCGTTCTTGTTCTATTCTCACCCCTAACTTACGCACACTCTTACACTGGCTGAGAACTTTTCATGTGTGGGATGCGGCCTCGCTGGAGGGAGAAATCTGATTGAGGAAAACCTATCGGGTCGACGTGTAGGTCGGCACTGGATATCGCCGTCCAGCGTGTGAAGACTGCCTCCTCACAAGATGAACATACACTACCCTAACGGAGACGGGGTCTTCGGATCGTTACGAAGGGGTTAAAGGTTCGAATGGGATGAAATATACAAAACGATCGTTGAAATCCCACCACCCGCGAAGCTTACATTGATGTCGGATAGAGAAAAGATGTCATGAGAGAGTGGGAGAGGGAGAGAATAGGAGAGAGAGAAAGAGCAAATTTGGATTATTAGTACGTGAGCCCCTCTTCCCCCCGTAGTAGTAACGTAACTTCAGCATGTACGCTGTGAAACCTGTAAGTGTACGTTGTGTGCATATACTCTGATGAACGCACAAAACGTTGAATACGTAGGACTGATTGGATTGACTCAGTGACATTCCTTGGCGCTGCAGCATCTTTCTACATAGCTTGGACGAATTCAGTTGCTATATGGAGGATAATCTGCTCTGATCGGTAGTTCTTCTGCTCTGATCGGTTTCTCTGCTCAATCCTTACACACACACGCGCGTACTCACACACACACACACACACACACCTACATTTTCATGCACTACACTGCCACACAATGTCGAGACTAATCGGGAACTTTGCGCTAAAACCCGTCTGAGGCGAAGCCCCCTCACGGCACGTACGGCATAGGCAAAACTTCACTAGCCGTCGTGTACGTATGCACCGGATCTCACGTTTCAGCATGGGAGAAATAAATATATTTACAGGATGTAAGACGCACTCACTTACGAGCCTAATGACTAGTAGCTCACTCGATCTGAAACATAAATAGTCTCATTCTGGATAGATACATATCGATCACGATTGGAAAATACAGGAGTGATAATAATGTCGCACGCGTGGAGTACTAAATGGTAGTTAGAATGAGTAATATTTAGGACTTTAGTATGAACATGTCTGTTTATATATTATCAGTTATATTTAAAGTTATTTAAAACTATTCTTAAATATTAAAAAAATCAACAACTTGCCAATTTACACTGAAAACAATAATGTAAGTTGAAAGAGTGCCTCCGTAAGCAGGAAAGTATCGAACTCTCCTGAAACATGCATGTGAAAACACGGAAACGCACTGTCTCTCCACAAAGAAATCTGCACACGTTTTGGCAACTCTGGATCCATCCACCCCTGAATCAGAGTTAATGACTATTTTGATTACACCGCTGCTCCCACAGACAAGTCGGTGCGTCGGTGCCTGGGTCGCGCCATCTAGGGCGTCGACCATGTGCGTCTGGCCGCGACGTGTGATTGTGGGAGTGGCACCGGGCGAGTGGCGAATACAAATCACCCGCGGAGCAGGAGGCGCGACTCTTCGTCGCGTCGGCGTCGCGTCGGTGTCGCGTCGGCGCCAGGGGACGCATCGCGCCGCGCGCGCGGAGCGAGATTCCTTTCCACGTGGCCCCCGCCCCGTGACAAGTCCCTCGTACACCGTTAGCGGACGGCGCTTCGTATCAGATGCGGAAGAGAACAAGATTTCTCCTGGCGCGCCGCGACAACTGTTTATCGCGACATTGTCGTCCATCGCGCCAGCCGCTTGCGACAGAGGGAGCCGGAAAGCGTTCGCGCGCTGTGTTCGTCCAATGTTTTGAAGGCATCGAGTCGAGTGGCTTTCGAAAGTGTCACGTGATGAAAATCGTCTGTGGCTAATGCATATGGATAAAGGATATGATCAACATATTTTTAGGTGTGCCCCAAGATCTTAATCACCAGTAATTGATATTACTTCGATGATTGTATAGGTATCCACTTGACTTAGCCTTGAGAGGTGAAAAACACGTACAAAGAACACTTACTTGTGCTGTAACATCAAGTACAACCCTCCATGGTTCTAGTTTAAATATGTAACTGGCTGCCAGGTAAGGATTTTGAAAAAATAATTTCACATTTGCCGTGAAGTCACGTTCTTGACGACCGTGTACGAAATAAGGAAATTAAGTGCCACGAATTAAGAAAAAATTGTTTTCCCCCAATTTCCTCTTGCTGCTTCCGAAACTAAAGCCGTTAGAAAAAGAAGCTAATAGAGATAGGTGCGGCGAGGTATGCCTCATTCAAGATACGTTGTATGAGTTCATATGTTCGGAGCAAATCATGAATTATTTCACACATTTGACAATGATTTAACTTTTACATACATTCCTCACTTAAAAAAGAACGGGATTTCTTTGTAAATATTTTAAAATTCTGGGGCAATAGTACAATGTATGTGAAACTCACAAGGCGAATAGCGCCGTCTTCTTTGTAAATAGAATTTCCCTCCACGAACCTTTTCAATGTTTTTCTTATTTTTTAAATTTATTTTCGAAACCCATTGTGGTTCATTCGAGTCTATTATAAAAGTTTTCAATAATCAAAGATCTTATTCGGTAAAGCACTCTCGATATTGTAGACCCTCAGCGCTTTCAATATTTTACTCTATTAACGAGCCTATTAAATGAACGATCTGGCTCAAGTCGAACGAGTGGAGGATCTGGCTCAAGTCGAACGAGTGGAGGATCGGAAGTGGATTAAATGGAGGGTCGATACATGTGAATCGTATGAATCCGAATCGAGCATCTAAAACACATTCGGAGCGATGTAAGGTGCCAACGGTGGTGGACAATAGCTTATTCGTTTCCGTTCATTCAGAGAAATCGATTGCGACAATTCTCAGTCGCTGTCCTCTAGGATACTTTGTAAGAATTCTAGAAAAACTCTGATGATGAGTGCAATGCGTCTACGAGTACTTTGGTAAACAGCTGTGACTATATTCTTTCTGATAATTCATTATGACTTGGCTCATTGGATTATTAAACCAATTTTTTTATGATTTCAACAAGATGATAAGTGAATACATTTTCTTGTAACTTTCTATGCCCGTAAATGATCTCGCTAGGCACCTGTAATTTTTTTAAATTTATTTTTAGGCAGCCACTAGTAAACATTACTCTTTTATGGCTCGTGTTCGTACTAAATGTCAATTTTTCGTATTAGTTACTAAAATGAGGCGATGCCCAAGAGGTCATCGCAACATATTTGCGTTAAAGGCACAGAAAATGCGTTTTTACGTCTTACTGAATCAACTACTATTGACCTTAATGTTTTATAAAACTATTTGAATACTTGAATTAAAATAAAGTGATAGTAAGACTATCTGAAAAATAGTGTACGACACATGTGGTAAAATTCTGATTTTATTTTTCCCTTAGGATTACTCTACTCACCATATCGAGCTCCTACTCAAAAATAAAATGTAAGTTTTACCATTCGAATCGCAAAGAACTATTTTAATGAACAAAAATGAAACACATCTTGTCAAGCGCAAATACATTTTAAACATGAAAATATCCATCGGCAGCGCCACACTAAGCTAGAAGTGTGATATTTTCTCAACCTTCTACGTCCTCTTTTTCGTCCTCTTTTGTTACCATGCAGGCAAAGTAAACCATTCCGGCAGGGGGAAAGAACTGGCTACACCAACTCACACAGCGGAAAGGTAAAACAAAGTGTGGGAATGACAGATCCTTAAAACGACAAGAATGTTGGTTCATTCCTTGCAAATACCTACATTACACGAGGTGGATGGCGCATAATGGATTTGCGTTGCTGAGATACCGCATGTCCGCATATCCTTTGCGTCGCGCTTGCAGTGGCTGTTTAATCGACCGTGAGAAAGATAAATCTCTGAGAAGGAATGCGCTTTTTGAAAAGTCTGCGAAAGACTGGACTACTTTGCATTTCACTTCGTTGGGTGAACACGGGAAGGTATTTTCTGTAACTTACATAGATCCGTTTATGAGTTAATGTAGAGAATTTAATGTTTCCCCTAATTATAATTTAGTTTATTCACGCACCTGGCCCAAATGTCTGACACCTCATTACAAGAAGTACCTGGGTTTTTAAACACTATATTTTATTCAAGTCCGCTACGCTTTTGCTCGTTCAAGTAAGAACTTGCAGTATTCTTAGAGTGCCCTTTTGTGTGCATTTTTATGTGTTTATTTACATGCAGATTTCGTTACAAGAAGAAGATAAAACAGATAATTAGTAGGCAAAGTTGATAATTGCGTGGATCGTTGGCGTTTCTTTCCAAAATTCATCTTCACTAGGGGGAAACCAGCACAGAAAATAGCAATAAGTTTATCCTGAGCACATGCTGACCAATCTTCACGAGGAAAAATAATACTTGAACGGAATCTAGTTAAAACTTCACATTACTCTTGTTATCAAAACATTAATGGCCACACTGGTTGTACTGTGCTTATGATAATAATTCATTGTAAAAATATTGAAGACATTTAATAGGAAGGCAAAATCTGAAGACATAATTAATAATAAAAGAAAATGTTTCTAACTTCGCGTCGTATTTGGCGTTAAAGTTTTAGTTTAATTAAAGTTTTTTTCAGAGACGAACATCGAATTATGTGTATGACTTTCGCTGTCCATGGCTCGTCTCCATCGCTCATTGGAAGCTGCAGCAGGTGGAGCATCCCTGCGCCTCGGGCAATGCACAAATCGGCCGCTCTTGGCTCGGCCGGCCCATTAATATACGGCGACGAGGGCCGTCCGCGCGAATCAATTTTATGCAGAGCAGCAGCGGCGGCGGGGGAGAAGGCCCGAGGGGCGGAGGGAGGGAGACGGGAGGCGGAGGTGAGTGACGCGCAAATTGGCCGATGATGACCCGCGCGCGGAGGCAGCCGCCGTGAAGTCGACGGCGGGGGGGGGGGGGGAGTGGATAGGAGGCGACGGTCGGCTGTGGGATTGTATGAGTGAAAAGTTGGTCAAACGTCGAGGAACGCTGGTTCGATCCAGGGATTTTTAACTGTTGGACATGGTTTATGGGTTTTCCTCATCCAGGTGTCTCCATGAGCGGGGTACCGCTTCAGCCGGGATAAGTTCTAGACCCTCGACTTGTCTCCAGGCAGGTGTGGTGCATGTAAGGTGTGTAAGTAAGAGATAAGGAAGAATAAGGAATCATCACGCGCAGTCCGTAACACGTTTGTTAAGGTTCTACTCCGGCATTCACCTTGTGTTAGGTGGAAGAAAACACAGAAAATTACCGATCATAACAGCCGGTCGCTAGAAATCTCCTCGAGACAGTGGCTGGATTCGACCTAAATAATCAGCTCGTGTCCATTAATTCATTGGTTATTTCTGGATTGTCAACTACTAAGGTCCTTAGTTCCGTAAGTATAGTGCATGCTTTTTTATTGCTGTATAAAAGACTGTGATATTCCTCCGCTGGATGACGAGGTCTGGTGCCGACATACACGTTGGCTAGTGGGGTTTCCCCAACCAGGTATCTCTCACCAGTGATGCATCGTCCCAGTGATGTGAAAGTGTGTCAGTGTGTGTGTAAGTAAGGGATGAGAATAAGACAAGGAAGAGAAAGGAAAGATTGCGCGCGGTCCGTGACCAGTTTGTTAGGGTACCATAACACGGCTCCAGCATATGCTAGTGTTGATCTGAGAAAACGCAGAAAATTATGGATCAGAGCAGGCGGTCACTAGGATTCTCCTTTAGACAGCGGCTGAATTCGACCTAGAAGGCAGTGTTGAAAATCTCGCCACCATCGGGACTCGATCCCTAGAATCCCCCGGTCAGAGGCACTGTAGTGACGTCAGCTGATGCTCTGAGCCACCTCAGCCTTTGAACGAAACACCGTTAACTGAAAGCTGCAGCATTTCCGTAGGCGTACCTACCCACTGTGGAAGAGTAAAGTCCTAATATTACCAAGGGTTGAAGTTAAAATTGCTTAAATTATCATACAGTCAATTCAATATATTGTCAATTTGAAATATCTTGTCAATTAGAAATATTTTCGAGAGTTTGTTCTTTGCAAAACAAACATGGTAGGAAGAAGAAGAAGAAGAAGAAGAAGAAGAAGAAGAAGAAGAAGAAGAAGAAGAAGAAGAAGAAGAAGAAGAAGAAGAAGAAGAAGAAGAAGAAGAAGAAGAAGAAGAATTCAGGAGAGCTAAACATACAATAATGTAATAATCTCATTTAGCGAATTATGGCGTTAGTCACACAACTCGTTTTCTTCTAGAGTGTCACACTCAGGGTTGTGAAGAGCCTAGGAGGAAACGTTTGAGAGTTATGCACAATGTAGATGTGCCACTGCTTACAGAATTATGTGGGTTTCATATGCATCACTTGTTTTCCTTATGCCACAATCTGCGAACTAAATCTAATTGTTACAGTCTTCGAAGTTAATTCTATGGCAATCAGAAGCATTCTTACGGAGTTTTGTGTCGTTTCTTCCTTATTCACCATACAAAACCGCCATATTTCCGTAACGTATTAGTGTTTATGGAGATCAAATCACATCGTGGTTCTAAAAGTTATTAATGATCATGGGGATAACATTCCCATCATCAGTTTCAGGATTATCAAGCACTTTATTCAGAAAGAAGAGTGTAGATACTTAGTAATATGTTGATCCGAAAACAGCTATAATTTGCCTGAACCTACATAATAGTGGAAACCCCACTTCATTATGTAGCACCTACTTGTTATTCAGAGATGATTAGTACAGTCAAGGAGTATTTCATGAGTCGCTACGTAGAACCGTGTTGCTCCTCGCATTAATTACACCATCCAACGATTTCTAGGGATTCGGCCTTGAATCAGGGAGAGAAAGTTCCGGTGAAAATCATCGGGAGCAGCGTGCTAATCACCCTGCTTGCCCAAAGCACACGCCGCTTGCTCGACCGCCTGCCATTCCACCTCGCCCTCCGCACGCCCGATCCCTCGCCGGCTGACATTCAGTCGCCCAATCAACCAATTCCGACGTTCACCCAACCGTTCGCAACCGCTCTCTGGTTCGCTAGCCCGTTCACTCGCCCGTTCACTCGCCCGTTCACTCGCCCGTTCGCTCGCCCGTTCGCTCGCCCGTTCGCTCGCCCGTTCGCTCGCCCGTTCGCTCGCCCGTTCGCTCGCCCGTTCGCTCGCTCGCCCGTTCGCTCGCTCCCCCGTTCGCTCGCACGTTCGCTCGCTCGCCCGTTCGCTCGCCCGTTCGCTCGCCCGTTCGCTCGCCCGTTCGCTCGCCCGTTCGCTCGCCCGTTCGCTCGCCCGTTCGCTCGCCCGCCGGTTCGCCCGCCCGTTCGCCCGCCCGCCCGTTTGCCCGTACGCTCGCCCTTTCGTCCCCCCGTTCGCCCGCCCGTACGCTCGCTCGTAGGCTAGCCCGTTCGCTCGCCCGATTCCTCGCCTGTTCACCCGCCCGCCCGTTTGCCCTGTGGCTGCAGGTGTGCGCTGAGCGCCGCGCCATTTACATGGTGTTGGTTGCGGCGGCGATGGGAGGGGGCTGGGTGTTGGCCCGCGGCGCCGCGTTGCGCCGCTCGCGTGGAGTGCGTGTGGAAGCGCGGAGGGGGCGTGAGAACGCGTCTTCGACAGCGCAGCCCTGCGGCGCCTCTGCTCCGCCGCCCCGCGCAAGCTCGAGCTTTCCCTCCCCCTCCCTCTGCTAAGCTTCTGTTTGAAGTGATGCTCCGACTGCCTCTGAGCATATGAAGTCTGTGTACACAAGGGGTACGAATGATTAATGACGATGATGAGGGTGTAATGTTGATGAAGCAGAGGATGATAGAAACTCACAGGAAGCCCCGCGAACTCGCTTTGGCCTCCACAAAAGGGAAACCATGCTGGGTGATGTGTACTTATGCCCTTATACGTGTACATGGATAACGTACAGACGTCTATATAAAAGTGCGTGTGTGTATTTCGAGAGGGGGTATTTCGCACTAGAGGTAGTACAGTAAAGCGATATACTTATATATGGGAAAAAGCTGATATTTACAAGCGTAATCCCGAAGAAGAGAAACACGTACAGCGTTGAAACGTCCCTAGTAAACATAATACACTATTTAAATCATTAAATTGTCATAATCTGAATAAATTAATAGAATAGGAAAACAAAACATTGTGATTAGGTACAATCTATATATTTTGAAGTGACGTGTCTCAACTATACATACACACACGTATATATTTACGTAAGTTTTTAATGCGGAGAGAAACATTTTCTGACAATATTCAAAAATTGCCTCGTATAATCTGTGTAATTATCACTGCCAAATTAACTGTTGAAATCAGTGACGTATTCGTTGCTAAGAGAATAATGAAATATGCATCTCAATCTTCCGTGACTATCACTTTACCTGAAGAATCCTCAGTAGTAGTAGTAATAACTAGCTGAACCCCGTGGATTTCATCGTACCAATGGAAGACACAGCAGTAGGAGAGTACTATATACTCGTATGCGCAACATGCAAAACCGAAAACCTAAAAAATACACTTTCAAATAGATCTTATTCTCCAAAGTTTATTCCATTCATTTCAATGTATTACAAAAATTTCGTTTTTAACTATAAAAATAGGTAATAAGTGTTAACACAACTAGAGCCAACAACTTCCATCACGCAATTTGGTTGAGTAGAAAGCTGGAATTTGTTTCTAAAGATAAACTCTTAATATTTTAAATATAGTATATAGATATTATTATTGTTATTGTTATTATTATCTACTAATATTGATAATAATAATAATAATTATTATCATCATACAGGCCTTTTTTGAGCACGCTGCACGTTATCTTCCGCAGTCCCGGAGAGATGAAGGTGTGTAATTATAAGGATCAGCTTTTTACGGCTGTATCTCTTCATAAGAAAAAAAATATTGTTACATCTTTATTTATAAATGAGGCGATAGGATGATAATGGGGGTGATGGATCAACCACAAATGCGACCATGCCTACATAAGATTCGAACCTGCAGCCTTCTCGGCGCAGACGACGTCTGCCGCAACCGTCTGCGCCATGGATCCGACAATTTATTGTTATTATTATTGTATTTATTATTATTATTATTATTATTATTATTATTATTATTATTATTATTATTATTATTATTATTATTATTATTATTATTATTATTATTATTATTATAAACTGATTTTTCACACTTTCTCTGCTTTAGCAGGAAAACATACACCTGTCCAAATGGTATTTTAGGACTACGCTCGGACTGCGCAGGAAGGAAATTCATCCTGACCTACATGAATGGCATTTAAAAATTTTCTAACAATATGACATGTTTGAAGAAGGCTTTCTAAGCTTTGATGTCTAAATTCCCAAATTTTTTTTGGAGACGGTTCCTGGTGACGACTCTTTCAACTGATATGACCATGGGGAAATAAGAGACCTCTTGCAACTTCCAAAGATTTTTTAGTTCAATTGCCACGTTCTCATATTTTCTGATTTTTCCGCTTTGGACTTTCGCAAGTTGTGGGTCAAAGGGATTTCAACATCAATTATAGGAGCTTTTTTCTTTTCTTTGTCTATTAACAAGATGTCGGGGTGGTTATGATCAACTGTTTTATCCATCATAATAGGCCGATCCCAGTAAAGGACGTGTGTCTTCGTGTCGAGCACAGCATTTGGTTCATACTTGTAATATGCTGGAGCATTATTCCCTAACATTCCAAGTTTCATTCCTAATTCTCGGTGGACGAGTTTGCCACTTGGTTATGTCTGCCTAAATAGGCACTCTGACAAAGTACTGCACCCATTATTATTATTATTATTATTATTATTATTATTATTATTATTATTATTATTATTATTATTATTATTATTATTATTATTATTATTATTATTATTATTATTGTTATTATTTATTGTTATTATTGTTATTATTTATTGTTATTATTATTATTATTATTATATTACTATTATTGTTGTTATTTATTTATTGTTATTATTAAAAATATAATTTTGGCAATTTCGACTAGTTCACTTCGTATTCCCGTGGCCCAACATCCCGCCCGGCACCCACCCACCCGAGTGCCCGGACCAGTGGCCCAGGCGGCGGCGCGGCGGTTGCCCGTGCGCCATCATCTCCCGTCACGACTCCCTCGCGGCGACGCCGCGCCGGGCCGCTCCGCGCTCCCACGGACGGGGCTTGGCCGCAGGTGGCCGAATATCGTGTTTTTGTGTTGCGCGCCACTCGGCAATTACACCAATTTCGGACAAACGAGTCGGCGGCGGCGACGGCGGGATCAGCATACTTTTACGGCGCCTCCCATTATAAAAGCCGCCCAGCGGGGGGAGGAGGACGAGGGAGGGGGGAGGGAAAGAATCCGCGGGCGCCCCGTGTGTGTTCCACTTGGCGCAGTGGGGAAAGGACCAGAGGTTAAGGTTTGTGGTGTGATTTCGGGGGAGGGGGAGGCTAAATGGGACATGGTGGAACGGCTGGCGAAACATCGGTAACGAGAGAGGGCGGAATATGACGGGAAAGGACCAGACGGGACGAGCCGGGTTGCAATGGAATGGAATGGAATGGAATGGGAGTGGACGGGTGGGGAGTGGACAGGACGGAAGTGGACGGGTGGGAGTGGACGGGTCGGGAGTGGACGGGTGGGAGTGGACGGGTCGGGAATGGACGGGTCGGGAGTGGACGGGTCGGGAGTGGACGGGTCGGGAGTGGACGGGTCGGGAGTGGACGGGTCGGGAGTGGACGGGTCGGGAGTGGACGGGTCGGGAGTGGACGGGTCGGGAGTGGACGGGTCGGGAGTGGACGGGTCGGGAGTGGACGGGTCGGGAGTGGACGGGTCGGGAGTGGACGGGTCGGGAGTGGACGGGTCGGGAGTGGACGGGTCGGGAGTGGACGGGTCGGGAGTGGACGGGTCGGGAGTGGACGGGTCGGGAGTGGACGGGTCGGGAGTGGACGGGTCGGGAGTGGACGGGTCGGGAGTGGACGAGGCGGGAGTGGGAGGCGATGAGATGGAATGGATCGGTTACGACGGTTTGGTGTGGCGAGGGAGGGAGCGTCAGTGTGAATTGGAGCGGAGGGGGAGTGGAGTGGGCGGGGCGGGAGGAAGCGTGGCGAAGCGGGGTGGAGCAGGAGGGAGCGGGGCCGAGCGCGAAGGGGCGGGGCGGAGGAGTAGTGAGGCGGAGCGGGGCAGAGCGGTAAACAGTGGGAGGAAGCGGGAAGGAAGAGGAGGAGGCGGGGCGGAACGGGACGGAGCGGGCCGAGGCAGGAGGAGTGGGACGGTGCGGGAGGAAGCCGGAAGAAGCGGGGCGGAGTGGGGCGGAGCGGGCGGAATGGGTGGAGCGGGGCGAAGAGGGCGGAACGAGGCAAGACGAGGCGTGACTCTACCTGGGGCGACCGGTCCTCCTCCACGACGCTCCTGGCGCCGCCGCTGCCTCGCCCCGCCCCTCTCACGCCTACTGCCCCACCCCACCCTGCTCCTTTGCGCGCCTCCTTGCCAAATGAGTTCGTGGCTCATTCACGACTCTTTTCACCAATTTTTTCTTCGTCTCTTACCATCCGACGGTGCAAATTTCATATTACTACACTGCGTGAGTAAACGATGTCGTTTTATGGCACGTTTAGCTGTCTCTTATGTCGGTACATTTATTCTTTGTTTTGATCATGCACTATTTCAAATTTCTTTAACAGAGTTTCTATGTATGAAGCTACTAACGTTAGTCTTGACTCTTATATAGACTTTTGGAATTATACCATGGTGGAAATAATTTCATCTTCTTCTTCTTATGCGCTTCAGGGATTAAGCGGCTGCCTGTTTCGTCTTCGCATATCAAACCATCTTCTGCGTGGTCTTCCTACACTTCTTCTTCCTGTTGAGTTGTACTGCAGCACTTATTTAGGTAGCCTATTGTGCTCCATTCTTTCTAAATGTTTTTTCCAGTCTTGTTTGTATAGTTGTGTACAATCATTTAGACTGTATATATATATATATATATATATATATATATATATATATATATATATATATATATATAGCCGATCAGATGGCTAAGGCAGTAGTGCCGGAGTGGTCTCGGACCAGAAGATCGCGGGTACGAGTCCCGCCTCGGGCATGGGTGTATTTGTGTGTGTTTGTATGAGTGTGTCGTCCTTTCACCCCTCATTATCATCATTTCATCTTTCATACCCCCAGGACTAACAACCCTGATGGATAAAAATCGGATCCAGCTTAAATGCTGGTCCCCCCAAAGAAGTGTTCGCAAGCACCTGCCACCGTGATACTAAATGAAAAACTGAGCCACGGTAAATGCAGGTTGCTTGCCCTGCGTGGTCCTAGTCGGCCGAAACGAAAATAATAATAATAATAATAATTATATATATATATATATATATATATATATATATATATATATATATATATATACTAGCTGACCCGGCCACGTGTTGCTGTGGCTAAAGTTTTTGTTATATTACATTATAGTAAACAATCTAAGAGGAACAATAAGAGAACATCAGTCACGGAGTCCACTATGCTTTTTCACACAGATGGTATTTGTAAAAAAATATGGTGATCTCCTTATTTGACTTTCTACAACTATAACCCTTTAGTACAATGAAATTATTTACCAATAAAGACGAAAATATTGATGTTGGTATACAAATTCACTGGATTGAGATTTGAAGGGGAAGTACGTTGAACACAATTAATTAAAATGTTCTTACACTTGATATTAAGCAGAAATCAATAGGTACAAAACAAAAATTTATCAGATTTATTATTTCCATTTAATTTGTATAACAAATATAAGTACTATTCAATTATAAATACTTTCAAATTCAATTTAATTTAACACCAATCGGTGCACAATGTTTTTGGTTAACCTGTCTTTAGCTAACACAAATATATTAGACGGTTTCCCAACACGTGAACACGCAACATATAGTTGCCCATGAGAAAAACATGGATTTTCCAAATCTAAACCACAAATGGACATTGTTTGACCTTGAGATTTATTTATAGAAATGGCGAAAGCTAAACGAATTGGAAACTGTAGCCTTTTGAAGGGTATGGTAGAATCTGATGGTATCATCGGAATACGTGGCAGCAGGACCACTTTTCCTTTAAACTTCCCAGCCAAAATGGTTGCTTCAAGAATGTTTCCGGTGATCTTTTTGATGACCAAACGCGTACCGTTACATAATTGAGGTGGATTCAAATTACGGAGGAGAATAATAGTGGAACCAATCTTTAATCGAAGATTATGTGGTGGCATTCCAGGGATATCTAATGAATTTAAAAATTCAATCGGAAAATTTACACTTTCATTTTCATCAACAACAGTATCGATTGATTTAAAAGACATCATATCGCCTGGTAATAACTGTAGTATCTGGAAGTTAATTTCGTCAACATCAACGTTTTTGGCTGCCAAAATCGCCCGTTGACTAAGCCATTCATGATTCAAATAATTATTCTGTATATCCGGGAAAATACTCTGAATCAATTCATTTTTATCCTGAACAACAGTGCAAAAATTGTCTGGTAGTTTAATGCATTGCGTATTTGGTTGCAGTTCTATTTTACCGTTCCCAATATCTGCAGTCCTGATTCTTTGAGCTGCATTTCTTGTTTCGATTTGTTCTGGTAATTGCTGAGCTCTTTCAACACGTTTGCGTCGTGACCCTTTGCTGCTCGCGTTGTTGAGGTTAGATTTTTTCGGTGGCATTTGACTGAAAATAATAATAATAGTTTAAATATTAGAAAGAGGAACTGAAAAACATGTTATCATAGCACATTGAAATAATAAGTGCAAAATAATTTTAAATGGAGGTTAAATAATCTTAATATATATAAATCTCGTGTCACAGTGTTCTTATGATATTCTCTTGAACACGTTCGTTACACTGTTATTGAGATTCTTGTGCATGACCTTCTGCTGTCCTGATTCTTGGAGCTGATTTTTTACCATAGCAGCGCCATCTATTGATTACTTACTCAACCCAGTCGAAAGGTGTCGACATCTGTTAGAATAATTTGGAGTTAACAGATAATTGCTTCATTGTACATCTCTGGTGTATAATCTATGTTTTGGCATTGATTTGTTTGTCTAATTCGGTGCAATATGTCTTCTGTCATACAATTTTTATATTTTTCCCACAAAGTTTGTGCTTGCGAAAGTTTGTGCTTGAAATTATTTACCAATAAAGACGAAAATATTGATGTTGGTATACAAATTCACTGGATTGAGATTTGAAGGGGAAGTACGTTGAACACAATTAATTAAAATGTTCTTACACTTGATATTAAGCAGAAATCAATAGGTACAAAATAAAAATTTATCAGATTTATTATTTCCATTTAATTTGTATAACAAATATAAGTACTATTCAATTATAAATACTTTCGAATTCAATTTAATTTAACACCAATCGGTGCACAATGTTTTTGGTTAACCTGTCTTTAGCTAACACAAATAGATTAGACGGTTTCCCAACACGTGAACACGCAACATATAGTTGCCCATGAGAAAAACATGGATTTTCCAAATCTAAACCACAAATGGACATTGTTTGACCTTGAGATTTATTTATAGAAATGACGAAAGCTAAACGAATTGGAAACTGTAGCCTTTTGAAGGGTATGGTAGAATCTGATGGTATCATCGGAATACGTGGCAGCAGGACCACTTTTCCTTTAAACTTCCCAGCCAAAATGGTTGCTTCAAGAATGTTTCCGGTGATCTTTTTGATGACCAAACGCGTACCGTTACATAATTGAGGTGGATTCAAATTACGGAGGAGAATAATAGGGGAACCAATCTTTAATCGAAGATTATGTGGTGGCATTCCAGGGATATCTAATGAATTTAAAAATTCAATCGGAAAATTTACACTTTCATTTTCATCAACAACAGTATCGATTGATTTAAAAGACATCATATCGCCTGGTAATAACTGTTGTATCTGGAAGTTAATTTCGTCAACATCAACGATTTTGGCTGCCAAAATCGCCCGTTGACTAAGCCATTCATGATTCAAATAATTATTCTGTATATCCGGGAAAGTACTCTGAATCAATTCATTTTTATCCTGAACAACAGTGCAAAAATTGTCTGGTAGTTTAATGCATTGCGTATTTGGTTGCAGTTCTATTTTACCGTTCCCAATATCTAGTAGTTGTTCGGAAAATATTTGTGCTGATGGATCATTTTGCAATTGTACTCGCATATTTATGGTCAGTCGAAGTGTTTCAACACTTCGCCATAAGAATGATTGTTTCAAACATGCATTAATCTCATCCGCGAAAGTAGAGCGAGGTATAACCGGTAAGGTCTGCCGGAAGTCACCAGACAAAAGTAAGATAGCACCACCGAAAAGTTTATTATTGCTGTTTAAATCTTGCATAGTTCTGTTTAATGCTTCAAGTGAATATTTGTGTGCCATTGTGCACTCATCCCAAATTATTATAGAACTCTTCCGCAACACTGCAGCTATTCCACTATTCTTTTTGATGTTACACATTGCATCTGGTTTATTATGAACGTCCAATGGCAGCTTGAATGGTGAATGTGCTGTTCGCCCACCATCCAGTAAAGTAGCCGCAATGCCTGACGATGCTACTGCTAATGCGATTTTTTGTTGCGACCGTATTTTGGCAAGAATCAACGATATTAAAAATGTCTTACCGGTTCCACCGGGTGCATCCAAGAAAAAAAAACGCCTTGTTCAGCAGCAACAGCCAGCGTAATCCGATCATAAATAATTTTTTGTTCTGCTGCCAGTAATGGTTCACTGTTCATGATAATTGTTGCTAAACTTTCATGGTCATATTGATTTTCTCGTTGTAAATCGGTATTGACTAAGTAGGTGGCTGGACGATTAGGTGATGGCATACCATAATGATTAATTGGTAAATTTGAAATAAGAACACACAAATCCTCGATCAAGACCAATGCTTCATTGTACATCTCTGGTGTATAATCTATGTTTTGGCATTGATTTGTTTGTCTAATTCGGTGCAATATGTCTTCTGTCATACAATTTTTATATTTTTCCCACAAAGTTTGTGCTTGCGAGGGATAACATGTCGTCAAAATAATTGCAAACAACTGACGAATGTTATTCGGTGTTGATGTCAACGCAGCATCAGCAAGCGTTAAGTCCCAATGGTTATCGTCTTCTAGCAATTGCAGTTCACGACATGCATCCTGGTATGTATTGAATACTCGACCATTAACTGTTCGTAAAAATTCAAAAGACGTTGGTCCGGGAACATTCACCAATAACAAACGTAAATAGAAGCACTCACGTTGCTTTGGATGTACCGTGTAAAGTCTCCCCAATGTCTTAGCTTTGAATATGCCTGTAATGGAAGGATGTGGTTTTCCTTGTTTCCGTGGCAGCACAACGCGTGCAACGCGTGGCCGGGTCAGCTAGCTGATTGTTGTATTCTTAATATATATAAATCTCGTCTCGTGTCACAATTTTTGTCCTCAATGGACTCCTAAACCACTTAACCGATTATAATAAAATTCGCACACCATGTGCAGTTCGATCCAACTTGAAAGATAGGATAGTTTAAATCTCAAATTATAGTCGCAATTTTAATTTATTGCTAATTATTTGTCTGTTATTATTTGACAGTCACAATTATCTACAATTATTACAACAATCAAATTTGTAATAAATTAGCAATAAATTAAAATTGCGACTATAATTTGAGATTTAAACTATCCTATCTTTCAAGTTGGATCGAACTGCACATGGTGTGCGAATTTTATTATAATCGGTTAAGTGGTTTAGGAGTTCATTGAGGACAAACATTGTGACACGAGATTTATATATATATTAAGATATATATATATATATATATATATATATATATATATATATAATCGTTTACTGCCATCGAACATGGAGTAGTAGAGTGACTTTTTATCTCTTTTGTCAGATCCCCGGCGCCATTAGATCCCTGGGCTTCCCAGACGGCCACCAAATCAGGAATCTGCAGTGTCTCGTTTTTCTTAACCTCCGTGCCTTCACGGAGTCTGGTTAAACAATTCGGCTACCGACATGGACTTCACTGATATTGTCTAGACGTTAATACTATTTTTATACTATTTTTCCAGGTCAACTTTTATTATTGAACTACTTCAGACATTGTAAGTATTACTTCCGAGTTTGCTCTGTCGATTGAAGTTTGCACCTCACATAATTCACTTCTATTTGGGGGATACGAATGTCTCTCCTCTGTTAAGATCAACACTTTCTGTCTCTCGTGCTGACTCCTCGCGTTTAATAGTTCTTCAGATTACCGCACGACATTGTAGAGAGAACGTGTAGGTATTCCAATTACTTTTTTCAAATATGCAGATTTTTGGACGTATATTTTAAGGTCATCCACTTCAAGTTTGAGACTTCTTTATTAGCTTTTAGAAATGATTAGAGTTGTTCTCCATCCTGAGAATATTTGCACCCTTCCTACGCAGCACATCACATTTCCTTCGTTTAGCAACCCTACTGCTAGTGTAAAAGTCTGTCACACCTATTCCTCTGTTTCAAGCCCTTCCCCCAGCAAACTCTATCTGAATTTTCCATTATTTACCTTTACCTTGCCCTATTTTTTCTTCACAATATTTTTTTTCTGTCTGATCTGAGAGAGTCAAGAATTTTTACCTGGTATGGCCTATACCACTTCTGCCCCTCTCACCCACGTCACCAACCCAGTCTACCCCAGTCAATTCCGTAGTTTTACCCCAATGAAGTCGGTATCCTTCGTATATTCTTAAGTTCCCGGTATCCCGAATTTCTATTGGTCGAATGCGATTGGCGTCGTAGGGTGTGGCTGACGAAAAGACATACTTCTTGATATTTGTCCCCCTCCCTCTCAACTATTTATTTTGCGTTACTCCCGTAAGTTTTAAAAGGTAGTCTTAATTTTGGTTTAGAACACCAATTTTTTAAACTATTTGCTTGCGTGTGTGATTCGATTTTATTATTTTCAATTAGGTTTTTACGTACGTATCGAATTCGTTATAGAGTCGTATTCTCATTATTCGAGTACAGGTTGTACAGGTTGTAAGTTTGTACAGGAGAGAATGGTCAAGAATTCTCAAAAAATTGTAAGTACTTATTAAACTAATGGTCCTAATCATGCAACTTTTGAGAGAAGAGAGAATTTTCAATGACGAGAAAAGAAAGCATCTTTAGGGTTCAAATGGTGTTAAGATGATAACTTTTGTCACTTTTACGGTAATAATGCCATCGCAAGATCAACAATAACGATGCTTTCTTGTCTCTTATTTAAAAATTCTTTCTCATCTCTCAGAAGTTGCATGCTTAGAACCATTAGTACAAGCACTACTTGCAACTTTCTGAGAATAATCGACAATTTTCTCCTAGAATTCTAGTGGTATACGATCTTGGTTTTGAATAATGAGAATATAACTATGCATAATACAAAATAAACCTTATTTTAAAGTTTATTTTAAAGAGAAAAAGCAAGAAAACAACTTTTCTTTGAATTGACAAGTGGCCAGTAAATCATGTTTCGAGGGTCATAAATAAATATTGAAATAATGTTTGTAACTTATGTGTATGTACTGTTACGAATCACATTGTTTTTATATGAAAATTGTGTATAATAAGCACAAAAATTGAGTCTTTATCCTACTTTTAAGATTGCTTCTATTGTCAATCTCTCGAGTATTCGACGAATGCAGCAAAAGCTACGATTTTCTTAAGTGCTAAGTTTTAGTGTGTACTTTCATTTATATCAGTTCTGTTAAATTCCAAGGAAACTGCGGACCCTTTATGCGTTTTGTATTCTCTGAACTAACATCCCACTTTTAAGGGTAGAAAGATCTCCCCTTTCTTAGAAGGACTGAACACGATAGGGTGCGGTTCACATTTTGTTAACACCTGGTACCTTACTACCTCGCGTTTTTAGTACCTGTGCTACCAGGCTTTCCACTAGTAAGAAAATAGTTCAACCAAACGTACTGATATCGTTGTGATTAGAATACTACCATATACAGGTTATATAATACATTTTAACTTTAATACAATTTTAGGAAAAATAATTAGTACGTGGAATTTGTGGATATGCAGATGAACACACAAAAATGATCTGATATGTGATTTGAATATGGACGTGGTATTGAACTACAATATTTTAATTTTTGTTGTATAGTTCTTTTATTGATCATGAGTTGGTCGTGAATACTAATACTGCACCGCAAACATGGAATTCTGTGAATTCATTGTCCACGTTTCCGTAGTCCTTTAGAGATTAGTTACACAATTACAGAAAATACGTTTATTTAAGGTATTTGTTGTAATTTCTTAAATAACACATGTAGATCATGGTTAATAATATTTGAATTCTGAAAAATCTTCATTATTTCTAAAGTACCATATTTGAAAAATACAAACACTACGCTCACATCGCCCTGCAACACAAACACGTATTCGTGAACACACACACACACACACACATAAAACTGGGTTGATGGAAGGGAATTCTAGCGGCCGACCGTTCTGATCTGTAGTTTTCCGTGATTTCCCATTGTCAGGCGTGTGCTGTAGCAGTGCCCTAACAAAGTGGTCATGAACTACGTGCCAACACTTTCTGATCCTTGTCCTATAACTGACTTCCTACTTACACACACACTTTACACAGTGCGCTACCACGCATGTCATGAGATCAGTCAGACGCTTAGAATGTATTTCGGTCGAGCAGTACCCGGAAGGAGGAGGTACCGTGAGGTGAAAAACCCCGCAAGACGACATGAAGGTCGGTACTGTATGTAACTTTCCAGCGTGGAAGGAACACCGCCACCTTGCGGCTGTAATGTACACTACCCTCAACCACGTTCTACAGTAATGGGATTAATCATCGAAGTAGATGACGCTGAGGAAACATGAAATGAAAGAACACACACCATTCGCATGCGTGATTGATTAATTAGTGATTCCGGGGGCGTCAATGGCTAAGGTGATTATTCCCGTACGTGTAGTGCATGCTTTTGTCGCTGGAGATAGCAGTGATCCTGTCCCGCTGCCTGCCAGCCTGCTAAATCCAGCGCCGACCTATGTCGGGGATTTTTTCCCAATCTCCGCTACGCTACCGACTAGTCTCTCAAAAAGTGTGGAAGTAAGTGTAAGTGTGTGTATCTAAGGGGTGATAATGGGACAGGAATAGGAAGGAAAATTCGCGGTCCATGCCCCTTTTGTTCGGTCACTGCCCCGGCATTCGCCTGGTATTGATCGAAGAAACCACGCAAAACTCCTGATAAAAACAGACGGCCACTAGAATTCTCCCACAGGCAACTGCTGAATTCGAAGAAGCAGATACGCGAGTGCCGAAAATTCTGCCACCGTCGGGACTCGAATCCTAGAAAGGTCCCAGTCAGAGCGATTTGCACGTGCATGTTAACACGATGATATGTAGGATTGGAGACACAAAGTTGCATGAAGGGTACCGGAAACGATGTTTCTCATTCGTTCGTACATATACGTTACGCTTATAATCGCATCATCTGAGAGACAGAGCGATGCTGCAGAGGTAGCGAGCTGGGAGCAGGGGGCGGTGCCGAGGGCGGAGGGCGCCCCTGTTAGCATCTGCGCGCAGGTGGCAAAGGGCGGCGGGGTTGGGCGTAGGCGGGGGCGTGGGCGGTGTGTTGACGGAGCGCGCCGCCGCCCCACAGTAGCTGTTTACCGGCCGCCGGCGGCAGCGACCCTTTCGCCATCGCGTCGTGGCGGGATGGGACGCGACGCGCACGTGACAAAGGACGGCATGCACAGTGGGTCCAAAGGACACACCCAGAGTTGGTAGCAGGGAATTCTTTAGTCGAACACCTGCTAGTGATGAAGTCTGAAATGATGAACAGTCACTTATTGGATTAATTGTTTATATCGTGTCTCCGAATGCGTCATCTGCTGTTATCAAAAGTCCCGTGTGATGCATTTCATCACGGGATGTGACGGTTATCTTCCCCCTCCCCCGGTTGGTGAGACCGGCGGCGACCTACATGTCGGTTTGCAGGGTTTCCCCAACAAGGTATCTCGCAATGCAGCGCCCCAGCTTGTCTTCCCACATTTGTGATACTGTTGTGCATGTGAGTGTTTGTGTGTAAGCGGAGAGGGTAGGGCAAGAGAGAGAAAGATCGCACGCGGTCCGTGACCCTTTTGTTAGGGTACTGCTCGGGGATTTGCGTGGTGTTGATCGGAGAAGCCACGGAAAATTACCAATCAGCCGAGCCTTAGAATTTTCCTCTATTCTGCGTCTGGATTCTGCCTAGGTATGTCGAAAACCCTGCCGCCGCCGGGACTTGATCCCCGGGATCTCCTTGTCAGAGGCGCTGCAGGGACATCAGTTGATACCAGTGACTGTAGGAGAGTTTTGCTGGAGTTCGCGCCAGGCGTTTCCTGGCAACGGGAACAGTGTGAAGGCGGCCCAAGCTGCCCCTGCGCGCACCGGGGCGCCTGTGCATTCCTGTGCGCGCCTGGGGGCCACCAATAGAGCGAATGGCGCCCCCTCCCCTCCCCCCACGCACCTGGTGCGCACGAACCCCCCCGGCGCGGGGGTACCCCCGCCCACCCCTTCACCCCTTTCGCCCGCCGAGCGGAAACATTTCGCCCAACCCGTGCCCCGCGCTTTCAAAGGATCTTGTGCGAAGGCGCCGTCGCTTCCAGTCATCACCTGTCACTTGGCGGCAAGCGATCTTGATGATCATTAGGCTGATGTTGGGCAAATAATGGACCCCGCGATCAGTTGAAGCTTGTATACAGAGGCGATGGTTGAGGTTGTGTGTCGGTAGTACTACCAACCTCCCAGAAGAAGAAAAAATTAAAAAATCTTCTATCGAAATAATCATATGCCATTATTAGCTACAACTCAGTTGATTAGATTGCTCTAAAGAGACAGTCGACTTTTAAAGTTCTTAACGCACTCGCACCGTTTTTTTTCCCTTTGTTTAATGGCGTTCAAGTCATATAAGAGTTCAAATTACGAAAAAAAGTTCACGTCTGTGCCAGCATTGGCAAGATTGTTACGCTTAAGTTTAGCGAATTTGATGTTTGAACAGATGATGGAGGACGTAAAAAGAATTGGATTGGATTGAAGGATTGGGATGACCGATGTGATCGAATGAAGAAAAGAGCTCAAGATACGAAAAGGAGAACAGAGTGCGAACGCCAAGAAAGACCTACAGCAGAGAGCGTATTAAGACGGAATGTTTTAAAGACGGTCTTTAGGAACATATCTTCAGCTTACACAAGTAAAAATTCCCAGGATGAACAAAAATGTACATTACGTCACCACTTGCTTGCTACGTATGTCAACCTTACTCTCCTGATATTTGTGCCTATTCATGAGAAAATACGGTGAATACAAAATACGGTGAATACAAAATACGGCTGCCCTGCCAATAGTTACCATGAATTAGGCCATAACGTAGTTGCTTAATCTCCCCTGTCTACCAGCATTATCTTAGAGTATTTGTATTTGAAAAGGATCAACCCTCCGTTACATCCAAGCGTATCTGAACTCACGGACGGTGATTTGACGTAGTGTTTATAGCAGCTAAATGAGGTCGCAACAAAGGGAGTACGGTTTTGATGCACCGGTATTTTTTTTCTTTTTCCTTTTTACAAACAGCTAAACAAATGTGAAGCATGTGAGGAAAGCGCTGTTTCTAAAAGGCGTACGTGTGAAAATAATAGGTTTAAGTTAGCTTAACAAAAAAGTTAAATTCGTGTGGCTAATTTGACTAGCTTTGCTCACGTGTTTCCAAGTGGACGGCAATGCTCCGACCTTCAACCTCGGCGATTAATTTAAAACAACCTTGAGTCAACGCAATCACCAAAATGTAGATGCGGCGTGACTGTCTTCCCTAAATGCTATTAAAGCATGTATATGTGGTTGGTTCCATAAGTTTCTGGCCTCACTAACTTCCATTTTTGATAGAAAGAAAAAATTACGTATCGTTTCAACTTAATCAACCTTTACTCCGCCCCACGTTTCACATATGTATATTAAAATTTCTAAGCCTTTGAAAAAATGCTCCGAAGGTTTTTTCGCGAAAAGGTCAAAAACTACTTCTTTCATCTTGCACTTGTCTGAAACTTTTCTTCCCGAAAGATATTTTGTTTTGTTTTGATAACTGGTAGACGTCGTTGAGTGCCCAATCTAGACTGTAGCGTGAATGATCCAACACCTTAAAGACACAGTCCTTTCTTAATGCTCTTTGCAAACCGAATAGTAAGCACAGGTGCGTTGTCGCGATGAAGCTAAACACCACGCGATTTCACTGACCACATTCACCTCGAGTACCTCTCCCCACAAAACTGAGAGAGATGTCTGCTGCATACTTAGAGCATTACAGACTAGACTATAGAGAAGCTAGACTATAGATAATAGAAGATATAGAAGATAAGACTATTAGGAAGCTCACAAGGTTTTCTCGTTGATGAGCGTTATCTTGGTCAGGGCGGAAACTTTTGGAACATCCCATATATGTCAATTGCACAGGTGTTAAATGTATCCCTTTGTTTGGCAGTTTCAAAAACGACCTCGCGTGCGGGGGCGGGGGCGGGAGTGGTGGTCGGGGGGGGGGGGGCGCCCCGCGCAGCGCGGATCCCAAGTGCGTGCCCCTAATCCCCCGAGCCCCCCGCACCCTGGACCCCGCCGTCGGAATGTGCTGCTCGAGAGGCGCCCACCCCATTCAGCGCGCACGTTCGCGCCCGTGGGAACCTCCCCAGGTCGAGGAATGCTACGCCCACCCTCACGCAAGTGCATCTGAATGGCGCTCTGCACGAGGTGCTGGTGTAAAGGTTAGCGTGCCGGACTGTTGTACCCAAGTTGGCGGGTTCAAACCCGATCGAAGCCGTGGATTTTTAAGGGCGAAAAAATCTTCGTACGCCTTCCTTCGGAGGGGAAGTAAAGACGGCCGTCCCATGTTAGTAAATTTACTTGCATGCAAAAGATCCTCAAGCCTAAATGACGCCTCTTAGCTAAATTGAAATCGTCTGTTTCTCGCCCAAGAGATACCTCCTTTCTCTGCTACTTGGTGAAAGGAGCGTAGCGAAATTTGCGTGGTCAGACGGAAGAGCAGGCGTCATGGCCTGAGTCTCGCCCCGTAAAATAAGGTATTAATTTAATTCAATTCAATTCTCTGCACGAGGCGCCGAAAATAAGCCGGCCGCGGTGCAGAAAGTGCGCATTCCGCTGTGCAAAGAATGAGTCACATGATGCATACGGTTCCCAATCGATTGAGGATGAATTGAGGTTTACGGACGCGTGAAATGCTAGAGTCGTTAACCCTTAACGGCTGATGTGGGTCTGTCACACGCTAACGAATCATTCTACTTCCGCTCACACAATGATTGTTAGGGTCTGATTTTTGCTATTCTCAGAAGATGAATTTTTGTAGTAACTCGTGGAGTGTACAGCTTGCGTTATTCGTTTTTGAGTTTTAGTAATTTTATTCTGAGGGACTCAGGACAGTTACGTAAGTTTTCTGTAAATTGCATCTGGTTTAAACATTTCTTTTCTTGCGTTTCATTGTAGAGAAACGTTGTTAGTTTTTATCTGAGCAATAGCAGATATACCTACATGTTCAGTGTTAGTGATGAGAGGTTAAGTGAGTGTATAAATTCGATATTAGATGAAGATAATTATTCCGATATCGTTGTTAAGAAATATATTCCAAAAGCAGGTGTCTAAATAGGTGCTTTTTTGTACATCTTGATTTTGAAATTTTAAATATTCTATTTCATTTCATCATGACGTGTGTACTCAAAATTTTTATGTGGTGTGTTTTTTTCTCATGGTAATACTCAAATTGTTTATATGATTTAAAAAATTTACATTTATTAAAATGTGTTTTAGAGAATGGATAAATCACTTTCCTTGATTCACCTTATAATGTTTGAAAATGCTGTATTAATTGTAAATGAGTAAATGTAAGCGTTTTTTTCATACTTCTACTCAACCTTACTATATCTAGAAAATATATAATATATTATTTCTGAGTCTGTCAGACCCACGGTAGTTACGTGACAAAAATTTAAAGTGGTTAAAGTGGTTAATTGCGTAATATTTAACGGGAGGTGGCAGTGTTCATCAACCGTTCCGCTGTGAGAAGCGGCTCCCAGATACATTGTCTACTAGAGAATTCCTGCTTCCAGGTATCTCTTTCAAAGGGTCATCACCCCAGTAGGACCAAGCTTTACGCTCCCGATATTTGGGCTAGGCTAGGGGTGTAAGTATATATGTGCAAAGGGAAATGTCGCCGATGAGGAATGGAACATCGCGCGCGGTCCGTGACCCTTTTCGTAGGGTCTGCTGCGGCATTCGCCTGTTATTGATCGCAGAAACCATTTACAACTACATATCAAAGTACCGGTCGATAGAATTCTCATTCAGGCGGCGGTTGATTTCCAACCAGCTATCTTCGTAGGGTCGAAAATTTGTCAATGAGATTCGAAACCTAAGACCTCCTACTCAGAATCGCTTGCAAAGAGAACGGTAATGCTGCCTTTGAGTCAATTCAGCGGGCATACGGTCCCGAGTCAGAAGGAATCTCAGAAGTGGTCAAATGGTGTTCTACGTCCTAACTGTAACATTATACTACACATTGAGGGAGTTAACTTCAAAATAAATAAGTATTGCTTCTTATATTTTGTGAGTGCGTAGGTCTGTCTAGATTTTCAGCACATCTCTAAGTACTGAAACGTAGCGTCGAGAATGTTACTATTTCTGGTAACGTAATTATCTTAGCCTGTACTTAGCGCCTTAACAGTAGGAAATGTCCATAATAACGATGAATAGTAAGTTTGTATTTCTTTCCCGAAATAAATTTGCATTTTATTCACATTTCTTCGTCATTTCGTCTCACTTAGTTTCTGAAGAAATGAACTCTTTTTTTTTCTTTTTTTTTTTCTGAATCGTTCCTGAAAGGGAAAGATCTTGTGTGGTCGGTGTAATTTGCCTGCTTATCTTTGCTAGGAATTCCGGAACAGATTGCAGAGTCCCCTAGACAGATGACATGAGAAAAACAATGTCTCCAGATCAAAGGTCATCAAAGAAATCAAAACATCACCATCAAAGAAAAATATGTGCAATACTTGGAATTGTGTGATGACGATATCGTTAAAAACGGGAAAGAAATACTGTAAAATTAAGGAAAAGCGACAAAATGTTATTGTTGCTCTTTTGTGATAGTGGCCAGCCTCGACGTCTTCATCTCCTCAGCTTTTGAACCGTCCTACCTTACTCAGACTTTTAATCAGCAGTGTTTATAGCTTGGTTTCCGAAAACAAGAAAAAGAATTCGCACGCAATTAACTCTCGCGTGGACCATATGTGTTCGGGACCTCCATCAAGCTGTTTGTGCAGCGCGTAACGAATCTAAATCAACGTTCCTCGCGCGGCCCAAAGGAAGCAAGGAAGGGCCTTGGCACCAAACACGGCACAGCGCAACGTTTTTGATGTTATTGCGCGCAGGTGACACACAGACGGCTGCTGCGCGTCGAGGCCGGAATCGGGCGCAGACACGCGCAGCGGATGGTCTCGAAGCACAGTGGCCCAGTGCACGAACCGGAGAGCAACTCGATGTTAAGGATGCGACCTCGCCCAAAACCATCGATGTTTCTAAACATGTTCAAAATTAAAATATCGTTTATAATAATAATAATAATAATAATAATAATAATAATAATAATAATAATAATAATAATAATAATAATAATAATAATAATAATAATAATAATAATAATAAAGCTTTGTCCCGAAACCATCGATGTTTTTAAAACATAATTGGTAACAATTTCGATGGTAATAAAACATCGCTCCAAAATCATCGATGTTTTTAAACCCTTAACCAAACTTTGTTACCATTAATTTTCTAGGGGGGATTTTATGGTGGTCGCATTTACTAATATTTAATTGAGATTTAACTGACAAAATAAAATGAACACAATGAGGACAATTAACAAAAGTTTTATCTGATTCTATAATTCAAACACAATGTAGTCTGCATTTAGCGACGAAAACTTTTTTAATTTAAATTCACTCTTGATCACTTTGAGCTGAAGAATGTTTAATTTATAGATATCTCAAAATTATTACAAGTTGTTATTATGATGGTACTTTATTGTCAACTTAAAAATATCTCAACTTATCTTAACTCAAAAATAAAATATCAACCACGTAAAAATATGGAAAACAAAACATTGATGTTAAAAAACATCGGTTTAAAAAAAGTCGATGTTTAAAATGTCGATGATTTTACAAAAACATCGATGTTTTGGCAACATCAACATAGATGTCTCGTTCCTACTCAATATCACCCTTACCGTGACATTAATCGATTTTTTTTTGATTAATCGCTTCGCTTCATCTGCTCTAGTAATTAGCTTTGAAGTGAGTTACTTTTGAAGTGAGGCGCTTGTTACATCCAGGGAATGATCATGTTCCTCTCCCGTTAATTCCGGTGTCGACTTGCACTCGTCTTGTGAAGTGTTCTCCTTTCCAAAAATACTATTCCGCCTTTCGCCTGATATTGAAAGGAGAATCGACTGAAACCACCAATCAGAGCAGTTGGCCGCTTGAATTTTCGTCCACATGCCGGTCGAATTGGACCCTATCTTGCTAGTGTCGAAAATGAATAAATTGAACTCTACCAAATAGTGTCGAAAATTCACCACCATCCAAACGCGAACTCTAGGACCTTCGGAGAAGCTGCAGTTGTAAAAGTTGTTGCTTTGATCCATTTAGCTGATTTAATGTGATACGTTAGCAGCGTCGTGATATGAAAACATAGAAGTATTTCCGCCATAATAACTTCAAACCAATTCTAAGAATAATATATGCGATCGATACGTACTTAAATCCCTAACATAATTCGATACCGTGATCATCTGTCTCGTGCATTGTATTGGTGTACTATTCATCTGTTTGTGTCGTCGCTGGATTGGAATATTATGTCAATTTTAGAAATGCCGATTCCAATACTGAATTTACAAAACCTATCAATGCAAAATTATAGAGTGAACCAGAAGAGGAGCTCCTTCCTAGCAGGCTGGTCCCCAGGCAACTGTCTAGTGTCTGGGCAGCCATTCACCATGGGCTATTCTTAAGCAAAAACTGTGCTTCATAAAGAATCGTTTAGACGTTATTCTGGTATCCATAGTTGAAAAGGTCGCCCTGAATGGAGTCCACTAAATTTACTTATGTTTTACTGGAAATATTGTTATCTGAAAAATTCATGATCCAAAAAACAATTGAAGATTTTTTTGGAATTCCGATTCAAGAAAACTTAAGTGTTCCTCATTCATTATGTAATACGTACACGTCACAAGTAATGTGGTGTTTATTACGATGAATTGTGCAGTACATTACTTTGAAAATTGATCTTGTTTCTAAAGCCGTACGCAGAGCGTTTTTACCAATTCTTCTAACGTGACTTCTTAGCTATGCCATACGATCAGCCCTGTACTGCACGATTGATCGCCAATCACTTTTTCCAACAGCAAGGAATGAGAGGTAGAAACGCATGTAGAAAACCTTTGAACGGAAGTGCAACATTCTTTAATTGACGGGTTTACCAGGAAGATTATTCTGTGCCTTGCCTTTGAGTCCCTAACCGCGCACGTGACGTGAATCGTGAAGAGCATAACCTGTCACTCATACTGAGTGCGTGGCGACATTACATTTAAAGGCAATGAGGAAGTGAATGCTAGCTTTTCGACCGCAGCCCATATTTATACACAGGCCAATCAGCTAACAACAATACAACATATAACAATGTACATCTGCCAATCAAAATTATAGCGCATGCGCAGGTTGTCGCAGATTTTCTTTTTACTTTCTCGCCTGACGAAGTTCTTCGTAAGAAATCTTTTTTCTAATCGGTTGAGCCTCTAATTTCAGATTCCGCCTTCGGGCCACTGTGCGCCGCCTGACACATTTAGCGAAGAGCGCGGCGGAGGGGGCGGCGTAGCGGGCGGCGGAGGAGGCGGCGGGGGCGGCGGCCTTCGCTGCAGGTGCAGCGCAGGTGGCCGCGCCGCGGCGTCGCCGGCGCCGGATTTTTGCATGGCCAAGAGCGTGGGAACCGCCCGCCCCGATTTCCTCCGCAGCATCACCTGCGGCACGAGATGAGACGAGAGCAGCCGCGGCCGTAAAGAGGGCGGAAGTGCACACGCCCTCTAACAAACGCTCGCGTTCCATTTTATTATTCTTAATGAGGATTATGATAATTATAATTTGATAATGATAATGATGGTAATAATAATGTTAAATGCAAACATGATCTGGTATCTAGAAAACGTTGGATAGATTCGTATGATGAAGCTATTTGATTTAAAATTGATATATGTAATTCTATTGATCTGATCTCTATGGATGAGTTGAAAGCAGCCATTAACACAACCAAAAATAAAAAGTCACCTGGTACTGATAATATAAACATGGAATTGATCAGATATGCATCAAATCAATTTACGCAGAGATTTCTTAACTTTATTAATATCTGCTGGTCCAGTGGATATGTGCCAGAAGAATGGAATGAAGCTCTAATTTACCCACTATATAAAAAAGGCGACAAATCTGAATGTTCAAATTATAGAGGTATAAGTCTTCTAAATTCCTGTTATAAAATCTATGCAAAAATTATCAATCAAAGATTAGTGCCTATTGTTGAAGCTCAAATATCTGAAACACAACTTGGTTTCAGAAAAGGTTGATCATGCTCAGACTGTATTTTTGTACTGACACAACTTGCTGAAAAGCGAAGGGAATTTAAACTACCGATATACACTATGTCGTTATTGACTACGTACAAGCATTTGATAGCCTTAAAAGGAGATTATAATGGGAAACACTGAAAAATATTGGACTCCCTTCCCATCTTATTACAGCAATTCAATTATTATACAGAAATACTAAAATCATGATCCGAATGCTAAGAAATGGAACAGAATCAGCGTATATAAACCAGGGAGTAAGACAGGGATGCCCGCTCTCGCCAACGCTTTTTAATATATATATATGGACGTGATCATTAAAAAATGGTTGAAGACTTTAAATGATGTTTTTAAGATTAATAATGTCGAGATCCCAACATTACTTTTTGCCGACGACCAGCTTATCATAGGAAAATCTGAATATGAAATTCAAATAGCAGTCCACAAGTTAAGTCAGGTTGTTAATGAGTATGGTATGAAAATCTCACCAAGTAAAACAAAAGTGATGGCATTTAAAGGACTTGAACCTTTAAGAGCAAAGATAGTTATATATGACCAAATAATTGAACAAGTTAATGAATTTAAATATCTTGGATATCATTTTAATTATATAAAATCAAGGGATATGGAAATAAAGCTGAACAACTTCACATATTTCTGTGGAACGTTACAGCGAACTCTACATCATAATGCGCAAAAGAAAACTCTTCTCAGATTTTACATAGTTATTGCTTTGCCATTACTACTTTATGGAAATGAGAGCTGGACATTAACATCAGATCAGCTGCGCCGAATTGAATCTGCAGAAATGAGATTTCTTCGTTTTGTGGCAGGATATTCACTATTAGACTACAAAAAAAGTGTAACAGACCAAGAGGTCTAATCCTTGCTGTCGATGATGATGATGATGATGATGATGATGATGATGATGATGATGAAGCTATTTGATTGCTGTAATAGCTGAAAGTAGTGAAAAATTGTATGTACGAGTTCAAATAAATATAAAAACTCTGCTGGTTTCGCAAAGAAGTCCTGTGTTAGTATTATATTAGAATTCTTGTATATGAAGGACACTCATCATCAAGAGTGCTCAATGAAATTAGGAATGTATTGAACTTTGCGTGAATTATGCACATGGGAGAATTATGCACAGCTCACAGTACTCGCATTTCGAATATTATACACGGAAGAGAGGGAGGGGTAATATTACTTTTACAAGTTTACGAAATCAAAATACTATAAATTCAATTGTCGTTAATTTGACAATGAAATCAAAGGAAATTTTCCTTAAATTTCCGCACAACGTTTGTCTTCGCTTTCTGGTCTTCATCTTTTTCTGTTATTATTATTATTATTTTAATCGAGAATTGGCCATATCGGGACCTCGCGAACATCCAACCCACCGGGGTTCAGTTATATTTATAGTAGGTGCTCGTGACTTTTATGAAAAGAGGATCAGCATTTTGATGCTGAATTCATTTTTACACCAAGGGTGGTTAGACCTGGGGATGATGTGAAATGATGATAAAGGATGAAATGGACAATCACAAGCGTACAGAGACACACAAATACCGAGGTCGATTATTATTAGCAATACCATTAGCATGATTATCTTTACCTCCACTAGCAAACGTAACACGGCTTCAATCATTCAATCATTGTTTTGTTTACTTGATGTTCCCTGACTTGGTAAACATGGAATCTTACTAAAATGGAAATGTATCGAAGGGTTCAATTTTGCCTGGCCAAATATCCATGTAGTTATCAAGTGCTAATCTGAATGATACATTTGTTTCATAATCCGTCATTTGACTCATATTGTACAATAAAGACAAAAACCTGAAGGAGAGATGGCTTGATATCAGTATCTTCCGATACATTTCCTTATCACAAAGCAATTACACAAATATTCTTCAACAGTTACTACACATCCAGGGACAGGTATCAATTACCAGCAGTTACTGAAACCACAACAGAAGTTTTTGATCGTTTACAAATCAATCGTGGAGCTTTCTACTCATGATATTTATTCCACGAATGTTTCATTAAAAACATTTTGAACGTTAGTGTAAAGCGATGAAATATTTGTAATTTAATGAACAATAAATAAAATAAGATCTCTCATACAAAACTTCAGTCTTGCCTACCTTACATTGCGCCACAGGTTCGTGACCCAGAGATTGTGCATATATTTCTTGTGACCCGTATTTTCAGCTGGTATTTTACATGCCCAGTCATTTTGTCAATGATCTGCAGAAAGAGATTATTTCGTAAAAGTGAGAATATAACATGATAATTAGATTTACTATTTACAATGCCATTTACTAACTTAGTGTGTGTGAATGGATTTCAGGAAGCATTTTTTTACGAACTGAAAACGGTTACCCCTCCAACCGCCAGTTGCCGGATTACTGACTGGTGTGAGCGAGTGACGTTAATGCGTTGGCCGTAGAGTGACGTGCTTGCTGGTACTTACGTGTTATGTAAGACAGACTGTCAACAATTGCCCCTATTACCATCATTCTGTAATCATCTTGTTCCTTTCACTCTACACCTAGTCTTCAACGTCACTAACTTAGTTTACTGAGTAATGAAGTTCCTCATTAGCCATAATTATATTTAAAATTAATTGAGTGATAAATAACGGAATTTTCATTCTGATTTGTAGAATTGGATTGTCATTATTTGATTAAATTAAGGTTTTTTGCTGGGAGTACAATAACAAGCAGACCACTTTCGTCTTATTCATTTCCAGTTTTCTTCCCCAATGTTTCCACGCGATAACCTCTCTGGCTATTACTCTTTTCTAAATATTCTTGATCCTTCTTTTCCATACATAATATGCTTTCCGTATCTTCTTAATATACAATTTTATTCTTGCCACATTCAAGTTGACAGTGAATTTTCTTCTTCTTGGTAATTCTTCACACTCCGGATCATTCTCTCATTGTTTCAATATTATTATAATCTTTCACCTTGGTTTTCATTTTCTTCCTCTATGAGATCTCGACTAACGCATGTTAATGTAAAAGTCTAAAACATAAAATTCTTGTCAGTGTTCCGCTTAATGACCCTCATTGTTTTCTCTATTTTGCTTATATTTTGTGCTCCGTGTTGTGTGCCTGCCCATCTCTCTCCTGCTTGCTGCATCCGATTGTGTCTTGACCTAGATTCTTAATGGCGGGATTTCGAATAATTCCACTTCCTCCATCGGTGCCTGCCGCTTCGCGTCCAAGGCCCTCTTTCCGTTGCGTTGCTCGCCGCCGCACCTCCCCCGCTGCTGCCTGATCGATCCGGCGGGATCGAGGCCTCGGCGCAGGGCATCTGCCAGGCGAGCGGCCACGGCCGCGTCCGCGTGCACCGGCGGCGGATGCTGCAGCGGCGTGGCGCGGCGCGGGGCGGGGACGGGCGGGGAGCATGTCCGTCGGCGCAGCTGCGCGGACGCGCCGCCGCCGGCTGCTGGTCGGCCGTCCAGCCGCACGCTCCGCTCTTCTCACGCCCATCACTCGCGCGGCGGATGCGGCCCGCGGCACACCGGCCTCCCGCCCGCCCGCCTCCACACCCGCCCCGCTCGCCCGCCCGCCCGCCCGCTTCCACGCCCACACACTTCCCCGCCCGCGTCCGCCCCTGCTGCCACGCCCCCTTTCACGTCCGCCCTTCCACACCCGCCAGACCCGCCCGCCTACTCTCTCCCTCCTTCCCGCCCGCACGCCTACCCTCACAATCACAAACACACACGCCCACTCACCCGCCAACACACCCACCTGCCCGCCTCCATGCCCGCCCGCTCCCTCTCCCTCCTTGCGAGCATACCCCCCCCGCACACACACATACCCGCCCAGTCACCGACCAGCCCGCCTCCATGCCCATCCATCCGCCCGCCCACCATTTCGCCCGCCCGCCCCCAACCCCATCCCGCCGCCTTCACACCTACCCGCCCGTCTCCGGCCCGCCCTCTTCGCATCCTATCCCCGCCCTGCCCCGACCCGTCATAGTCCTGTCCCATTCCGCCCGCCCCGCCCCGCCCCCCCCCCCTTCGCCATCTGCTCCCCGGCCCGCCCGTCTCCCCGCGGCCGCGTAGGAAATTGCCGTAACGAGAGCGCTCCGTGCGCGCGTCCTTGCCCCGCGAACGCCGTGCGGAGCGATGCGCGCGCAGATGGGCCGACAGGACCTCATAATTCGGCCGCCATTGGGAGGGGAGGCAAGACCCGCGTAAGCGTCCACGCAAGAGGAGGATGGGAAGCTGTGAAGTGGCTACTGAGGGAGATGTGATATGGGGAGTGGGACTGTAGCGGGTCAAGCATCCCCTCGAGTAGGTAACTAAAACATGCTGTACAGAAATGATCAATATTGGGAATCCCCCTTTTGGTTTTATTCCTTTCGTAATGTTTCGTTCATAGGAACGCAATACTGTCACAACTCGGAAAGAACGAATTTTGAGGCATGACAATAACTAGTATATATCATTTCACAGATTGATATTAACAATTCTCCCATGAAGCGTTCAACTAATTTGGTGGAATAATTTCTTTTTTCATTTTTTAAATAAAATATTAACAAAATAAGATTAAAAATAAAAATAAATTAAAACATTATTATGCATCAGTTATGAAAATAAATGGAAATGTTTTTCGTCAATTATATATTGATTGAATTTGTAGAAAATATTTTCGAAGAAAACATAGAACTGTATCATACTGTACAAACCAGATATATACTCGTAGTACTGTATACTCTAGAATTGAATTAAATTAGCACCGTAGACTCTCAACCATACATCATCCTGAACGGTGTGTGCACAGCATGTCAGATATTTTCTCACCGTGCGTCCGTATATCTTTCACTCAAATATTGCCCTCCAATCTTATTGTTATGTGCACTCAGCTTCACTATCTATTCTGTCTGACTTAAACTATCGTGTGTGTGTGTGTGTGTGTGTGTGTGTGTGTGTGTGGTAAACGTTACGTCATAAATGGGGTGGGGGGATTGAAGCGCGTGTTTAAGTGAGTTACAAGGGGGAGGAGACATTCAAAATATCGTATTTACGTGAATGTAGTGCGTACCTGTTTGTACTAAATGTAGTACTCAAAATCATGGTGCTCATTAGATTCGATGGCGCATTATATTCGAGTGGAAAATTCGTTCCGTAGAACACCAGTAACTTCATTTTTTCCGTTTATTACGTCACAATGTATTGTTAGAGTTTTGAAATTCAACTTCGTTTCATTTATCATTGGCCTATTATTAAGGAGTTGCGATAAAGAGTAATTTATTGTATTAATAAATTGATTTTGAATGTGTACTTTCTCTATTTCTTGCAATAATTCTTACTTACGCACTTATGCACTAGTTTACACATTTCACAATGTGTCACTTAACAATAGGAAACTTTCAGATCTATAATCTAATGAATTATAAATGCGATAAATCCATTGTTGTATTATTTAAATTGAAAAAAAATACTGTACCTATTATTCTGTCATTGACGCGCCTTACATTCGATACTAAACCTTATTTCATAATTTTAAATTTCAAATATAGGTGCGCATTAGATACGCGTAAATACGGTACTCCAAATTTCTGTTGCGTAATTTATGGACGCATTTTTATATTTCAAAGGAAAATTATCTTCCTATCCACGGCGTTCTGTAAAGAATCCAGTTATTAAACATTCCAAATTCTGCATTAGCATCTCATTCACACGTGTTCATAAGTCAATCAACAGAGAGGGAGCGTGATACATTGTCTATGTTGTCGCGATGTCAAACCCACTTGCTGTGTGCGCGGCGTGATTAGAGGATTGTGAGCACTAGGACCAGTAGTCACCGCAATTGACACTCGGGGTCGTGTGCACCTTTCTTCTGTGACACCAATCTTTAATGTTCCAGTAATCTGCATATGAAGTAATGCCGTTCTTGAAGATGCAGTACGGGTTTTAACATCAGACTCGTAAAATAAACGTCCTCTTCGAAGACGTTCCTACAGGCATTGGCTGCCTGTCCAAGGCGTACAGACAGGCGTACAAATTCTTAAAAAAGTTGTTTGTGCATTGTCCTCTCATTCAGATACATCTTTTATCCCCCAACAGGAAATGTATCATACCTTGTCGCGATGTCAAATCCACTTGCCGAGAACTCAGAGTGATTATAGGAATGTGAGCGCTGGGGCAATAGCCATTACAGGTGTTGCTTAGGGTCATGCACACCATTCTTCGATGTTCCAATAATTTGCATGTGGATGTACGCCTCAAATAGATATCTAATACAGGTTTTAACATCTGACTCGTATAATAAACGTCCTCATACTGTCCAAAGCGTACAGACAAGAAAAAAAATTCTTAAAAATCTTGTTTGTGCATTGTCATTTCATGCAGATACATTTTATACGTAGTCGTGATGCAAAACCACTAGCGGAGAACTCAGAGCAGTGGCGTAACGTTGTGGGGCGGCCATCCCCGGGCGGCACATTTAGGGGGAGGCGATATTTTACAATAAACATAAACACACACATACATATATGTGTGTGTATGTGTGTGTTGTTAAAATTAAAATTGAATCATTTTATTTCATATTTTGTCGCACATATGATTCGGACCGATTGTAATGAGCACGAAATTTTTCTTTACTTATTCTGTGACGACTTCTTTAAAAGAATGTATCTTGCTCGATATCTTGTAGCGACTGGCAACTCAATCACGTTATTTTATTTTCTCCTTGGATTTCTTATGGCTAATATTCAGCGAGAATGACTTCAATCATAATATAAAGAAAAAATCAGTATTGTACACTTATATATTACAGTAAAGTTGGTTGCAATTTTCTAAATTTTTTACTAATTACTTGGAATCGTTCTTCGATACTTTCATTACAAATGCAACACTAATAACTGCAATTATTATATTTTAAATAATATATTCATTTTTTATTTGTAACATGCACAATACAATATAATGAGTGTTCATGCCGAAAAGTTCTTTAGAATTACTGTATATTTTAGTCTTTTTTAATTGAAATACTTGTACGTAAATGAGTTGGGACGAAATTTTCCTCCGCCCCGGGCGGCTGACGCGTACGCTACGTCACCGACTCGGAGTGCTTAAAGGAATGTGTGCGCCGGGGACAGTAGCCGCTGCAGGTGTCGCATGGGGTCGTGCGCGCCATTCTCCCGTGACACGAGGATGATTCAGCGCAGGCGCCGGGCCCGGCGCAGGTGCGGAGGCGCGGGGCCCCGCCGGTTGACCCCTCGCGGCGGCGGGCGTGAACCTCGCAGCTGCATGCGCACCCAGGCCCGCCGCGATTGGATGAACTTTCACCTACGCCGTTTGAGGAAGTGCCTGCCTGCCTGCTTGCCCGCTCGCCCGATGCGCCAAGCAATTACCAGCTTCGGTCTAACTCAGGTCACAGATAATATTTCGTAAACTGGCTTAGCAGTGGAGTCTCCGAACTCTGAAAATAAGCCCTGAAATCAATTTTAACCATATTTTAGCTAATAAACCCCTTCGAGATTTCGAAAAGCTGAACTGCACTCAAACGTTGATTTGAAAACAAAATGTTGATACAAAAAGTTGCATATTAGAAATATATACTGTAACACTCCCGGTCGTCTCGTGAGAGAACGCCCGGTAAGCGGCCCTGAAATAGCTCAGTCGGTGATGGAAGGAATCGTTAAACAGATACTGGTAACATGAAAGAAACACTTGGATCACTGGTAAAATCACTTTTATTCCTGGGCAAAATAATTTAAAATGCCCCAGGGAAGTTACACATGTAAATAGAATCAGAAATCTGAAAATTAGGTGGACAGATAAGAAGATGAAAAGTTAGTAGCCAGTGTAAAGCTTAGAAATTAGGAAGACTTATAATTAGCATCACAATGGTAACAAATATTACAGATCAGTGTGTCTTAGCGCGACACCGCATTACAGGATTTTCGCAGGGATGAATACCCTGAATTATATTGCCTTGGTAAAGTTTCTTTTTGTGGGCCCGAAACGGGCGCGTTGCCGTCGAGGGGAGGCGGCGGCAACCTTCGCAGAGGGCGCGGCCGGGGCGATGTCCTTGTGCCCACCCAGGCACGCACGTCAGCTGGTCGGCCGTCTGAAGGCGTCACCCAAAGGGGGGGCGGCGCGGCCAAGGGAAGGCGGCGGCACGGCCGAGGGGGCGGCGTTGTAACGGCGCCTGGCAGTCTGGTTGAGCTCGGGGTCGGCCAGCAGTCACTCTCGATTTCAAGAGCGTAGTAACCAGTCACGGATTCTTCTGATACTCGTGATTATTCACAATTGCAACTTTGAAAAGTCTAGAAATCCTGCAGCGACACATTCGCTTCACTTTGCAACTGATTCCCGCTTCAGAGAATTTTCTCTGCCCACGTTACTCTGCTCTATTACAATAGCCCACACCGAAGTTTTTTCTAAGTCCATCAGAGGCGAACTTGCCTCTGGTCGGTGAATAGCTCTCCCTCCCAGAGAAGTTTCTCTCCCGACTGCCCTGCTTTGAATGCCAATTTTATAAGTCAAATCTTATTAGGTTAACTTTTACCCCCCACTCGTTTTCTCGCATGTTCTGGCTCCTTAAGATAGTTGCGTCGCTATTGGCCGAAAGAAATGGCGCATTACGTTATTTCGACCGATGGTGACAGGGGTAGTGAATGGAGTTCCGACTCTTTGCATAACTGTGAGCGTCCAGAATTTTCTTTGCCCTTCTAGAACATGCTCGCACAAGACGGGCGTTGTCCGTGAAAGAATTTGTCGATTTCGGATTCACTGGATGTCGATTTCAAAAGCGATCTAGAAGGTTCGCGCAGCTGGCCATGCGAACACGTGCTCCACAGTAAATCTGTCGACGACTGACCCTGTAACGTCTTTCTTAATGTGCCGGAGGCGGAGACGGCTGTCAGATAAGCAGGGTTGCGCGCGTGAGGCCATGTCGCAATCTGTTCCCAGTAGAACTCATGGTGGCCGAGTCTGTTTGTTTAATTTAATTTTCCTGGCATGAGGAAATCGGTATCGCCACAATACACTCCAGAAAGATGTAAATTGTTTATTATTTACAAAAAAATAAATATATTTGTTCACAAGGCAAAATTAACAAAGAAATTTAAAAACGCACCCAATTTGTAGAATGCTGTTGCTTTTTTATTAGAAAACATAAGCTTGAAATTGACTTAAGAGCTTATTTTCGAAGTTTCGTTTCATTCCTCTGTGGACAGCCTTTATAAACTAACACATGTAAAGTGGAAATCTGGTTAAAGAATTTAAAAAAAATTATCTTGCTGACGATTCTGCATTCTATCTTTCTTTTGTATGGACGAACTAATACCAACTTCATTATCATTATAACGTTTTATTTATTATGTTTACTGAAATCATACAATTTTACTAAACTTTGCTTTAACATAGTTTGTCATTAATATTAAAATAACGTACCTTACATTTCCTTCATACACCAAACGACTTTCTCTTATGTGTTTGTCTCCCCTGACAACATATTTTACATGATTTATGACACATGTAGCTAGAACATCATTAAAAACAAGTGATTTTCTACAATTCTTCTAGAATATCTCAGAAAGAACTGGCTAAGAATTGTGCCAATCGATTTGCCTTATCGAGAAGAATCGAATGAGCGGTTCACCTCTGTTCGTGCCGTAAGTCACCCAAAACGCATTTTAGTTGCCTCGAAAGACACGCGGTGATTGAGAAATTTCTCAGAATTTTCTGGATAGACACGGAAAAAATGATCAGTACCCCACTAGCAGACTGAGTCGCGTCTAATGACACTATATTTGTTTCGATTGGAGGACCGGAAGGAGTCTGTGAGTAACTGATAGGCAACAGATGAACGGGCGGATGGTCATTCGGACAGATAAACAGCCAGTCTGGCGGGCCGCGGGAGGGTTAGTCATAGAGATCTATGAAGTAAATGATTCACTTAAAAAGAGAATACAAGAAAAAGTTTAGAAATTCCTGAAATACAGCAAGAAAGTTTCTATAACAAACATATTTCTCATGAAATATCAGACATTCGTTAATAAAGTTTTATAAGGGGCCCGAATGCCAGAATCGCATTGCCATTTTCCACTGTTATGTAACCACGTAAGTTATGTAATGCTGCGCGAAAAAACGGCGAATTTTCGGCAGAAAAACTCTTCATACATGAAAATGATAACGAAAATGTGGATGCATCCAGTTGCTAAGTTTAGAACAAAATCCTCTAACACCTGGTGAAGCCGGAAGCCCTGTTTTGTGGGTAATTGGTAGCGAAAAATCGATAATCGGCAAAACGTCTGATCGTCTTGTCAGTTCGTCTGTGAATAACGTCTACAACCTATTCTGATGATTTTCTCCGAAATTGATCTTCTCCGATCGATCTGGCTGATGTCGCGGCTTCTTAAACTTGAAACCGATATTTTAATTTTGGGTGTTACTTTACATTAAACCCCTGTGATATTTTCAAACTTTCCAAAACAATGACGTCATCGATTTTGATTAAATTTTTTTGTTGGATAGTCTGCAGGAAGTTCAAGAGAATAGCGTAGGTCTGATGTTGGTTGAAAATTCTGATTTTCGAGAATTGAAAAAAATCAATTTTTTTCAGGAACTTCCTTATTTTTTCCCTTATTAAAATCTGTTCCTTAAAAATATAGACTTGAGAGTAAGGTCATGCACAATTTTTGGAAAATTTGAGTATTTTTCGCCTAATTTTGTGTGAAATAAGGCAACTTGTAATTTTGTTTAAACATTTTTTCTCAAAAACGGCTCCATCGATTTTTATGAAATTTTGTATTTAGATAGTTTGAAGGACGTTTAAGAAAATGGTATAGGTCTCAATGTCGATGGAAAACTCTGATTTTTCGAAAAATGAAAAATTTCAAAATTTGTTCGCCATCTTCTTACAATTACAATTATGAAGATAATTTTTTCTTAATTAAATGTGTTAAAGACATATCTTCAAAGAAGATCATGGTAATTTTTTTTAAATGTGACTATTTATTGTGTAATTTCGCGAGAAATATAATAGCCCACACACAATTGACTGCGCTTCGACTTCGGCGTCTTCTTACAACTACAATTGTAAAGATACAATTATTTTTCATAATGAAATGTGTTTATCAAAAATATATCTTCAAATTAGGTCAAGTTCAATTGCTTTAAAATATGAGTATTTTTGAGGTAATTTGGAGACAAAAATATATTTCTGCGCTCAAATTTTTTCCGCTCCGAATTGAGTGTGCTTCGTGGACGTAATTCCCGACATTTGGATGCTTAAAATTTAGAATTTGTACATAATTTCATATTTCTTTGTTCGTTTCTTACATTCCACCTTTTTTATACATTTACACATTAATCTTTTAGAAATTATTTAAAACCTCTTTTAAATATTGCTAGCTTTCAGAAATTATCAGATACGAAAGCTACAATTACTCGACAACAATGACTCGCGAGCTCCTTTTCGTGAGTTACGTCTTATTGTTGGGATATGATTTACCTGTATGAAAAACAGTTATAATTATCAATTTTTTTGTGTTCATATTTGCTTGAAAATATTTCGTTTTTGCACCAAAGGTTGTACGATTTGTAATGAGAATTGTTGGGCAGTTTTTAAATACTTGTATTTGAATTACGTATTTTAAACCCATTGACATGTTCATCCACGCCAGTTGAATGATTGTTTTCTTTTGCAGGTTTTATACATTTGCCAATTAGGGATTTATTATCTTATGATTTGTTTGAAAAATCAGTCGTTGTAAAAGGAAATCCCATTTCTTTGTTTTAGACATATTTTTCGATATTATTTTATCAAGCCATAGTTAGCTCGAAGGCAGACCTTCGCGCGTTATTTGGCGGATCGGAACGGAAACTCACATCTTGGCGTGTGCCGGAGCAGCATCTTATTCAACGGGCATCGAACAAGCCATGATTTTTTTCGTTATCATTTCTTGCCTTTTCCAGTCGGGCGTTCTAAAATTATGATCAAATCTATTATGTATATGTTAAATAACGGAAACGGATTATAAATATGTTAAATAACATATTTAAAATCAGTATTATTTTCTTTTTTGACATGCGGGTGCTTTTGATGCAATGAATCTAAATCCTGCCATAAGGCGGTTCAAAATGCAAAAAGGCACCGGCATGTGTGTGTGTGTGTGTGAATGTGGTGAGGAGAGTCGCACGTGCGAGGACTTGCCCCGTTGCGCGTGGCTCTCGCACTTAGTGTTTGACATTTTGCAGTTTCTGTTTTGAACACTTTGCATGAAGTGGGCGCTTTCAATTAGAGGCCACTGTCGAATTATTTGGCACGCCGCGCAGGTTGCGACAAGTTGTTTACGTGCGCTTGTTTGTTGCACCCTTTGCAAAATCAAATATTGTGTTTGAAGAACCAGCCGGATCTTGGGTTTAGGGCAGCCGTTACGAATTTAAATGTAAATTAAGTACACGAAGCACGTGTGTGTTTTGATTGAAACGTCCTCTTAGACCGTGTCTTTGAATACTTTATTTTACGATGATATACGAAGGTAATTGAGTTTTGCTTACTGACAAACAAAGTAGTTATGAAATATTAGCAGATTTTTGCACGTCTTTGTATTTCTATGACCTGTATTCATGTACAAGAAAAGAGAAGGTCACAAACAACAAAGTAGGAAACTCTTAACTGTACGATACAATGGAGTGGTGAAAAACCAGACGCGGTCGAAACTCTCTTATTTTCATTAATACCCTTGACAGTCTGGCCATTACCTACATTACTCATTTTTTTCAAAGTTCTTTGACGTGAAATATCTAATGTTCTAAAAAACAAGTATTTTAAATTTATTCGCATTTTTTAAACAAGCCCAAAATTGCTATGTTAATTTAAAATAATTTGCAAGATTTGGATTATATAAAAACGCAAGTGTCAATTGAGCATATAATTTAAAATACACGATTGTTCCTTTTGGCATTTGATTTGACGATTCACCCTATTATATTTTGGTTTTATAAAATATAATACAGCATATATTGTTATATGCTGGATATTTACTTCTTAGCTGCTGTAATAGACAGTAAGGTTCTGCAACATCATTCTAAGAAAGTAATGTGTGTTCTTAATGGGTTGCCTTAGTTGTCGTTCGTTCTTCGCGCTACATACAATAGCTCGTTATACAGCGACGAACGAGAATATGTGATGACGGCATTATGAGCAACGAGCAACAACGATCACACGCAAATATAGACCACGAACTCGATCGACTACTTCGATAGGGTTCGATTAACATGTGTGCGCATAATCTCAAGCCATGCGAACAATCGTTAACAAGCATCCTGACGTAATCAGTTGTGCGGGACGTCGAAGGTCAATAATAATCGATAGCCCCAAGGCACCCAGCGAAACATTTCACCAACACGGAAATTATCTCATTTTTGGATTAACAACAGATGTGTAACTAAGTGTTGGGGGCGAGGGCTGTACTTCCTGCAGGCTGTGCAAACTATCTTTATCTTGCGATCTGGGCATTCCAGAACACTGCAAGAACGAATGCCTGGTTGGGGGCGTGGTTCATGGAGAGGCATTGGAGGCAAATGTGGTCTGGGGTGCTGTATAATGAGCACGTTTTGGGCACAGGAATTTGCGACACAGGGAATACACATTGTGTAATAGTTACTTAGAAGACGTCTATTTATAATTTTTAGAAACATATGGACCACATTTGATGGTACTTGTTTAAAACGATAAACACAGTAAACATTGAACATATGAATGAGCTAGTCGATTGTTTCTTTCAATTGTTTCCCCATATTGTACTTCTTTGGTCCTCGTTGACTGTATTAAATATCAAGATCTTATTAATATATTTTAACAGCTGAAGAAACACTCCATTACAACTAATAAATTATACAAGACGCCACGATTGAGTATTCGTCCAAATCCACAAATAAAGTGTATGGACGACCAATAATAACAACCATACTATTCGAATTATAGCGCAAACAATAAAGTGCGTACATGAAAAAGAATAGGTAAAAGGAAATAATTGTTTGCTATCCGTATGAACGAAGTTGATTAAAATAACTCTTCTATATCTGTGTTTGAATTTTACTGGTAAACGTAAATGATTGATTCGTTTATTTTTTTACGTCTTAGATGTTTTTGAATTGGCGATTATGATATATAAACACATGATCCAGGCCATGCCAGATTTACATTGGTGCTACAATGATATGTGTTGAAACAGAGGCGAAGAAACATGAAATACAGTATTCATTTGCGCAACTTCGGAGGGAAAGATACATCACATCGCAAGTTCGTTATTACGAATCAAGAAATAAAACATTTAAGTGTAACATTTTGAACTATAAAAATATTAATTTAGTCAACTAATTGATTCCTACGTCTAAATAAACTACATTTTATTAAAAATTTCTACGAAAAGATGCAGCTCAAAACAGCCAACCACCCAGTTCCTTTAGACTTACGACTGGAGATCTGAAGAATTTCTTTTTATTTTATTTTTTTTTTTATTTTTTTTCGTTAATCGGCCGACTAGGACCACGCATGCAAGCATCCTGCATTTACCGTGGCTAAGTTTTTATTTATTATCGCGGTGGCAGGTGCTTGCAACAACTTTTTGGGGGGGACCAGCATTTTAGCTGGATCCGATTTTTATCCCCCACGGTTGTTAGCCCTGGGGGTATGGAAGATGAAATGATGATAGGATGATAATGGGGGTGAAAGGACAACACATACAGACATACACAAATACATCCATGCCCGAGGCGGGACTCGAACCCGCGATCTTCTGGTCCGAAACCACTCCGGCACTACTGCCTTAGCGATCTCGGCCATCTGATCGGCTTTTATTTTATTATTATTATTATTTTTATTATTATTATTATTATTATTATTATTATTATTAATATTATTATTATTATTATTATTATTATTATTATTATTATTATTAATATTATTATTAATAATATTAATATTATTATTATTAATATTATTATTAATAATATTAATATTATTATTATTAATATTATTAATATTCTTATTATTATTATTAATAATAATAATGATATTTATTATATCAGTTATTTAACGTTCAAAAGCAGTTAAACCTGTGTCTGACGTACTGTATGGGAGAAGTGCAAACTGCACGTTTTCGTGGATCTCTGGAATCTCTACCTATCTCTTATTCTATGTTAAATTGAATTATGAATATAGTAGGTAGAATCGAGGGTTCATGGTAATAATTGATTGGAAAATGTTAGCTTTCATTCAATATAAAGTAAAGCTGAGGTTTGAATATGTGCAAGTTACAAAAGTTTCATTCACATATTTCTGCAATAGCAAGCAGGTGTTAAAACATTTTAAATACATTTTGTAAGTGTTATTCCACTTACAGGTATTAAAAAACAGTATTATTTTAAAATGTTGATTCGAAGTGCAAATGATTGGTTGTACTTACGATAAACTAATGCAATCGAGACACAGATAGTTTCAAAAATTCTAAATAAATCTGACTACACAATAAAGGATGGATGGAAAGGATGTTATGTTTCAGGGGTAGTATGTAAGTGAGGATTCTTCATTTCATTGTCTGATTGATACATAGATTTTCATGAGCAAAGCGTCGTATTGTCCTTGCCAGTACCTTTGAAACTCTACCTAAAGGTCGATTTTTGAAATACAATTTCTTGCACATGTATTTCTAAAATATTTTATTTTGTTGTTTCATTTATTACGGTCTTTTTTTGACACTGATGTTCATTTCCAACTACGATATGGTACGGAGTCGCACACACGGATTTTTCTCTGAAGAGAGGTGGAGTGGCTACACTGTAGTGTCTAGGGGACTCGATGTTTTCTATAAACAATTATTCATTTATGCTGGAAATAAATTATATTTTTTTATTTGTTGACTTATAGTTAATATTTATAACGTTAAGATTTTGATATCCGAATGACTTTCATTAATATTAATATTTACTTACATACTTTTATTTATTAGCTAGCTAGTTTTGAAAGTGCGTAATTGGCTTCTGGGGGAGGAGTTGAAGACTCCTAATAGTCCCTCCCCTTGGGTGCGCCACAGATGGATAATACTTTTCTTTAGTTCTGTAAAACATTTGTCATTTCACGAATTGCTTCTATTCTCTTATATTTAGAAGAGACCTTAATACAAAAGTAGCCGGTCACCATGAATACATATTCAAGCTCGCTCAAGATTGCACTTGAGCCTCTCTTGAGGTAGCACCTCCAACAAGCGACGAGCTTCTACTCTGTCCTCGTAAATTGTTTGCGCCGAGCGCGATTTTAAGGAGATTAATGCGTCTTCGCATGGTCTTTAGGCTAAATTTACGCATCATATAAATGGTCGTTTTTGGAAAAGGGATAACATTTATCTTTATATTTCATTGAAGAGCAACAAAACATGCTACAAATTTATGTAACTACAGATGTCAAGATTTTCAAACCTTTCTTCACTTTCTCAAGCGTCTAAAAATGTTTTCATTAATGATTTACGTGTGGAGATTAGATACTTTTAAAAGTGCGCATGTTCGTAGCCGCAACAAGTGTGAACCGTTTCCCACATATTATTCTACAGTTATTAATTAATGCAATAGTCTGCAAATGGTAGGAGCAAACTTGTTTAACTTTGGACCAAATCGAAGTTCACAGAAAAACTTTATTACGTGTCAAGTTTCAAAACAACTCCCAGATTTGTATTGAAATTGGAATTTTATTTCTACCGTTATTGTTATTTTTAATGTACTGAGTAGGAGTAATGAGTAGTATTATATTATACTAGTTTTATTTCAATTATTTCACATTCGTATACTTACTGTATGTAAATATTAACAATAGTTATTTTTTTATTTATTGAGGGAAAGCTCAGGGTTCTCATGTTATAATTATTTAAAGCATAATTATTTAAAAACGGCGAATTCTTCATTGCCGTAGAGAATGTTCGTAGCGTTTTAAAGAGTTTGGCATGAACATTCAAAAGTAAAATGGCGACAACAAACACAATAAATTGAGCTCTAATGATTTTTCACCGGTGTGTAAATAATACACTAGATTTGCTCACAATATTAAAGATATCCTGTTTTTCAATAGAATAATAATAGAAGAATGTCTAGTAGAGCAGACTGTTACAACACTTTCTTAGATAATATAATCTAATTATTAGCAGATGTGTATTATAATACGCCGATTACACGAACATGAGGAGAGCCTAGCAAAAAGTAGTATTGCAAACGTATAGCAAAAGTAGTATTGCAGCCCATCTCCAGTTTGAAACTGCTAGATGAAGTTTCACACAAAATACAAATTAATTGTTATTAACCACGATGGAAGTGATGTACTCCGTCTTTGGGCCGCGTCCACTGGGCGGGTCAAGTCCCGCTGCAATTAGTGGGAAGCGGCGCAGGCTCCGCTCGGCCGCATCTCCGTCGAAGCCACGTGTGCACGTGCAGCGGCCACCTGCGGGCGCATATGGGGGCCAGGGCGCCGCCCACCGCCCCCACGGACCCCGCGGGCCCCCCGACCCCCGCTCCGCCCGGCGCGGGCGACCGGCTGCGGCCGGCGCGAGCGAGACGGAGCGCGCGCCCGCGCGGCCCGACAGAGACGGGAGACTCCAACGAGCGAACAAGGGAGGAGCCGCCGCTGCGGCTGAGGCTGCGGCCGCGGCCGAGGCGGCGACGTTGGAATGTGGAGCGGCGCCGCGGAGTCTGCAGCCCACCTGTGCGCCGGCGCGCCGCCACCGTCGCCGCCGCCCGCCCGCACCCCGCCGGCCCCCGCACCGCTCCGCCGCCGCCGCCGACACCTACCTGCCTGCTACCTGCTGGCGCCGCGCGGCCCGTGGGAACTGACCCGGCGTCGCGTCGCCGCGGCCGCCACCAGCTCGTCGGGCGCTGCACCGCCCGCGCGATCACCTTGACATTTCTTACGGCGGCGGTGGCTGCGCCGTGCAGCCGCGGACGCGCTCTTTGTCGGATTGGGACCCGCCTCCGCCCCTGCAGCCGCGTCTGCTCTCATCTTTCACCAAGAGTTCTGCCTTGATTGCGGCTTCGCTTATCAACCTCGCTGTTCTCCTGATTTTAGTCATCTATCCTTGATTCGTAATTTCTCATGTTTTCATAATCCACATCTATCGCTTCACGGTCCAACTTGACAAATCTTATTCACACCCTCTATTTTTTTTTTCATTTTCTGTTGAAGAAATGCCCTCTATTTCTCCTAATTCTTCGTATTTCCTATTCTCACATACTCGCATTCTCTTTCCATTCGATCTTTCATTATCGAGTACCATGTTTAGTATGTTTTCCTTCTCCTCCTTCATGCATTTATGTCTCCTCGCCATTTCGGTTATCCGTTTCCCTTTCCACTGCCGGTATTGACTCCTTCCTAATTAGATACGTACGCTCTCTTTTACTTCTCGCATCCTTCTTCTCTATCCCCTACCTCCATTCTCGTTCCGCTTCCCTCCTCTGCAATCAAACCACCTAGTTCCTCATCTCTTCTTTGTAACGCCTTGGTCATACTCCTCCCATCCTTCTCCTTGTTTATCCCCTACATCTGGTTCTTGCTTCCCTTCACTTCTGTGCAAAAAAACCACTTACTTCTTCATCTCTTCCTTGTAAAGGTCTGGTGGTACTCCTCTCATCCTTCTCCTCCGCTATCCCCTATCTCTGGGTCTGCCTCCCCTTTCCTCATCTGCAAACAATCCACCTGGTTCCTCGTCTCTCCTCTGTAACGCCCGATCGTTCTCGCGGCTCCCTTCTGTGCCCGGGCCGCGCCTCACCGCGCCGCGCCGTGCCACGGCCTCGGTGTCGCTGGCGCCGCACCGTCGGGGGTCCATTGTTCGACAGCCGGGTACGACGGCGGCGGCGGTCACACCGACGAGCCACCGCCCTCTACCCTTTATTTATTTATTGTCCAAAAACAGTTAAAACTGTGTGTGGCGTGCCATGGGGGAGAAGTACAAGATCAATGTGCTTACTTAAGCTTTGGAATCCCTATCCTAAATTAAATATTTATAAAGTATGTTCCCTAGATCGTCCACAAAAAGAAAACACTATTTCGTTGGAAAAAAGATTGTAGCAGATTCAGCACAAGTTGCATTATTTTTCCTTATAAACACTACTAGAATTGAGACAATTGTCATATCGTGAGTTCAACATTTGTATCCCTGTGTCGTCGAAATCTGTCGCCTGCAATAGGTACCAGTATTTGATGGCCACTCGTGACTCTGCTTCACTGTAATACCCGTAATGCTGACCGGATAGGAGTTTCTTGAGATGTAACAAAAGATAGAAGATGGAAGTAACAAAGATGGAGGGTAAGGGAATTCGAACTAAAGTGGGGATGGTCAAATACCTTCCAATGGAACTGCTGCTTATTTGTGAGCAGTCATATGTAACTTGTATGACTCAATAAACTTTCTAGAGTCTTGTACTGTATTAAGTTGAATTATGAATACAGGTAACGAGCATTTCAAGTAATATTTGGTAATAAGAAAGTGGTGTCTTTAATGTTATGAAATTAAAACGATTTCCAAAGGCAAATCAGCTACAGATTTTGGCTTTTACCCCTTATCAAGCCTCTCAGCTAAAAAATTCGACGTACTGCTGTGAAAAAATAGTGAATGATTATTTGAATAACTCTACTAATACTCCCACAGAACTGAAGAGAACAAAGTAACAGAAATAGTGAAGATACATTTACGTTCAGAAACAAAACAAGAGGCCATTTGAGTATTTTCTCAATTGATCGAGAAACTAGACAAAAAAAATCTGACAGAGATGGGATCCATCCGACCATTGCATGAATTCCGCCGAAAAGGCCAACTCAACTGAAACGCCGGAATTGGCGCGAAATAATACCTTTTCGACCAAAGCAGTTATTAAATAATTAAATCGTAATATGAGAGGACGCGGAAAAATGTAAAATATAATGTACGTTTAGAGTAAATTATTTTTTTTCTCGATGTTATTCTTTAAATTTGTGTACTATTTTTCATAGCATGAAAGTCAGGTTCGCAACATTATTGTTATCATTAGCGTTTGCAGAACAATAACGATGTTTTTCCCTGACGAGGTGATTAAGCTTTTAAGTATTTTGGGAGGTTCACCTGCAGGATCCTTAAGTGGCTAGTTAACTGTTTTGTGAATGAGCTCCAAAAAGCATTGAGTCCAAGAACACAACTACTCATTTCTCAACGCTTTGTTTTTCTTATTTTATTCATTTTTTAAAACAAAAATTGAAAATGATAACATTTATTAGTTTACCGGAGAAACAAAATATTATTGACTGTAAAGTAATGAAAAGTGCCTGTATATGCTATGCCCTTCAGTACGACCTGTGTCTAGCGCAATAAATGAGTTAACAAAGAACTGAGAACTAAGTTACATACATTGTTTATAATGCATTGTAATCTCCAGTTTCTTGCTAATTCTCTCCTGATTTAACAAGTTCTGATGGTATTAAAACATTTAGTACCTGTGTGTGTGGGGGGCGTAATAGACATCATTATAGTAACAAACCAAACGAGTGTATAAAGAGGGGGATAATTGCAAGAGTGGAAGGTTCAAGAAAACGAGCGACGATGGAAGCGATTTTTCTTATATACCACGAGTACAATTTACTCCTTTATACACATGTTACTTTCAATATGTTTTCGTTTCCAATTAAGAATAAATTGAATTTTAAGAAAATAAAGTATATATTTTCCATTCGGATCATACATTTTATGACGTACGTAGTTTTGCTTTTGAAAAATATCTATTTTAGTGGGCCATGCATTGTTTTGTTTTCACAAAATATTCGCAAATGGGGGTATTGAACATATTGCGGATAACATGTTAGAAGAAGCTGACGAAGTCATGAAATAATGACTTCCCACGAAAAGTAAAGACAGGTATGAGAGAGATCACAACATGCATAAATATTGGGGGAAAACTCTAGTGACTTGTGACAGTTTTACTGGAGAATGTTTTAGAACTGGTAAATACAACTGACATTTACATTTTTACATTCGTGATGCTAAGACCAAATGTATATATATATATATATATATATATATATATATATATATATATATATATATATATATATGAATTCCATGAAAAATCGTTGGTTATCTCTATGTTAATAGTTCCCGTGCCATTAAAATTACACCGAGCAATTATATTTACACACAGAATTCAGAAAAGAAGCCAAACCGTTTAATTAAGAAACTATGACACAGATGTAGCCAAGTTATTTGCAGTCGGCCATAAAACATGAACAAAAATGTACATCATAGATTACGTACCAAAAACAACTACAAATAAACAACGAATGAATAAAACTAAATTGGGGAAGTAAAAATTAAGGTAGCCGACTTATGGAGCAACATAAAATATTTAACGTGATTAAATGAAATGTCTTATATATGTATATATATGTATATATATGTATATATATGTGTATATATGTGTGTATATATGTGTATATATATATGTGTATATATATGTGTGTATATATGTGTGTATATATATATGTGTATATATATATGTGTGTGTAAATATAATTGCTCGGTGTAATTTTAATGGCACGGGAACTATTAACATAGAGATAACCAACGATTTTTCATGGAATTAATGAGCATATTTAGTTAACTAAACGAAAAAAGTTTTTAAGACTTCAACTTTTATAATAAAAGATGATGAATTAATTTCTGGACATTTGAAAATGAAAAACATTTATAATGTGAATTTAACACTACGATCGATGCAGAATGTCAACACTCGTCAAATACAGCCGGCACATTGAGGAAAATTCCTGCACTTCTCGGAACATGGGGTCATCACCTTGTCTACTGCCTCCTGTCACTTCTCAATAGTTCGCGTAAATAACAATTTATTGCTTTGAAATGTGCTACCTTTCCCAGGGGCTTGAACGTTGCTTTGCCGCAGTGAGCAAAACCTCCTCATTTCGCTTGCTCTGAGATACCTCTTTTATGACTTGCCGGCAAGTTAAAAGGTTGTTGCGAAATGGATCCCTTAGCTTGTCTGTTGTGCCAGATGTCAGTTTGGGACGTGAAATACGCATTTACAGCTGCTCAGGTTTTCGCTTTTATGGTGAAACGTTCCTCTTAACTTCCACGCACCTGTTTGACTGTGGCCCCCGCTGTTTGGCGACGCTGTGCCATTTTCCGTCCCTTGGTGCCCGATGGGGCGGAACGTAGGGGGCAACCCCTGGGGTTGGCTAAGGGGAGGCGAGTGGCCTCGGCGATGGGGAAAGGGAGAGGAGAAGTTGACAGAGCAGCAATGAGGTGCCAATTTGTACACGAATGAATCCTATGAAACGTATTTATGGTAAATAGATTCTAGTTGAACCTGTACGAACATTCCGCACGTCGAAAATTATTGACCGTCTGAGGTGGGCTTCAATGCCTCTCACTGGGAGGTCCTCGTTTTCCACTCCCGACGGTGCCAGGATTTTCAACACTAGCTTCAAAGCTAGGTCGAATAGAGGCGCTGTCTGGAGGAGAATTCTAGCGACCGATTGCTCTGATAGGTAGTTTTTTGTGATCAACACCAAGCAATAGTGGAGCCGTGACAAACGGGGTACGGATCGCGCACAATCTTTTATATCTTCCTTGTCATACCTTCAGCCCTTACTTACACATACATGCACTACACTACTACATATGCCGGAAGACCAGTCGGAAGCTTAGAGCTTGTCCCGGGCGGTGCCATCCTGGGGCGGTGCCCAGCTGGTGAGAGATACCTGGTTGAGGAGAAACTGCAAGTCGCCGAGTAGATCGGCGCCGGATCTCGCCATTCAACCGGGGAAGATCACAGCCACCTCCCGCGATTTAACATGCACTACACTTACGGCACCAATGACCTTAGTTGTTGACTTGTACGGGATCACTAACCAATCAATCAATTGAACTGCCAGTCCCTGAACTGTGCGATACAATCTTATAGGAATGGTGATATGCATAGATAAACATTATTATAACCGTTTGTTAACAAACATACATCCAGACTCGTGCAATTAAATTGCTCAAAATAATTATCGAACAGTCGAATGGAGAGGGCTCTTAATGCTAGTAACACGCGCTGCAGAGGAAAGAGAACATTTTTTACTTAAATCTCTTTAAAGTAGGGAAGGGGACTCTCTTTCGTTAGTGAATAATTCTCCATCCAACAGTGGCACATTTGCGGGTCATTGGGTGAAGTTTTGTTCACAAAAGAGTTTAATTTCTTCTTATTTCTATTAAATCCCTTAATGGCATAAACAACGTAATATATCAACTTTGGGTGCATAAATAAAAAGATACACTCAACTCATGGGTGAGCAATGTATTATTGGTATTAATAAATTTCTTACGCTGCGACCGTCTTATCCCAAAACGTAATAATATAGAAAATATTTTACGAAATTTTCCCAATTTCTTACACAAAATAATTTTGCTGTTATAAACATACAAAGGGCCATATTTACATACTAATTATATTAATACATTTATTCAAAGGTTACAATTGCCTTGAAAAGTAGGATTCTACACAATGCACGAACATTCTAGTTTTAACATCTAAAAGAGGGGTAGGTTGAAAGAATTCTGTCCCAGAATATCGACCATGTTAGAGTATATGCGCTAAATGGAAAATCTAAAGATGAGTAACAAGTACGCTGTATCACGGAAGAAATAAAACTTTGTAATTGAAATTATTTCCATTACACCTTGAAAGGTAATACTCGGCTTAAATGAGTTGCGGATTCAATGCTTCTTCTCTTGTCATGTTCTTTATGGAAGGTTCTTTACAAATGTGCTTGCGTACACAAGATTTAATAGAACTTGTAATAAAATTAATATTTGTAAATTTAAAAAAATTATAAAATGGGATTAGGCCAATATAACAGACATAAAAATGTACATGTATTATATCACATTTTAAAAGTTTTGATCATACACAGTGTATGATCAAGAGTTATATAATGTAACAGAAGTTGTATTTCTTATTATTATTGGTAGAAAATATAAGATCTTCTTTACTTATTTTTAAAATACTATATATCATTATTAAATCATATTAATATCAAGTCCTTTATCATTAATTTTCAGTTTTTTCGCTTGTAGAGACATGAAACCTTCTCGTTCTGCCTGACGAAAAGCCCACCGACGTGAGTGCCATGTTGAAATACGGGCGATTGTCGTGGAGAGCGTGAGGGCCGCAGGGTGCGGGGGCGGTGACGGGTTCGTGGGAGGCGAGGCGAGGCGAGGCGAGGCGAGGGCAGGCGCCCGGGCGGCGGCGCGGCACCCAAGGCCCAAAGCGGCTAATTCAGGTGTGTCTGAGCGGGGGCGGGGGCGGGAGGTCTCCTACCTGTGCGGCCGCCCTCATCAGCGGCCCATCCCGGGCTAAAGGGCGGGCGCGGCGGACAGGTGCTTCCACTTTGTGCACTACCGGGGAATTTACGAGCGCCGAACGATGAGGGCGGGGCCGGGCCGCCATGACACCCATTGTGGCGCTGCGGGGGGTGGCGCCACTGCGGCGGCGCGGCGAGACGGCGGCGGCGGCGGCGGCAGTCGGCCGGGTGCAGCCACCTGCGGAGGCGGAGAGAAGGCGGGGGCGGGGTGACAGAGACGGCGACGGAGATGGCGGGGGCGGGGCGGAATGTCGAGGCAACGGTGGTGGAGACGAGAGAGCGGTGGCAGAGGGGGTGGTTTGGAAGTGCAGATGTGAATGGCTTGGAAGTGTTGAAGTATTCGAGGTAGTATCGTAATAAGGGGAAATGTCTTGAGTGTAGGTCACAAAAAGAAATCAATTATTGTCGTTCACGTTTCGTCTTTTATTAAGCCTTCCTCTGGATAATTTAATTGCAACGCTTACCTTTGTCTACCAACCACCATCATGCTCACCCTCGTACGTATACACTACACAATTTACACCTCTTCTTCTTAACATATACTGGCCTCAAGCATTGCGGAGGATGAATGTTTCCGACATCATAAACCTCACCTGCAATATAATGTTTAGAGAGTTCAAGAAGTCACGGTGTTAATGTTCAGCAGAAAGTACAGAAACAGGGGCTACAGATGAGTCGATATATTTTGTGCAATGTTTATGTAATATCGTAGTTGTGGTGAATTGTGGTACATTTTTTTCGCGTATAGGCCAACTCAGCCCACGCGTTTATCCTGCTTCAGCAGATGAAAGAACTTTTATCTGGAGGGGGGATCAGCATTTTAGCTGAATCCTGATTTCTATCCCGCAATGTTGTTAGCCCTGAGGGAATGGATGATGAGATCATGATGGTAGTGAAGGATGAAAGGACGGCACACACATACAAACACAAATTCATCCATACTCGAGGCGGGACTCGAACCCGCGGTCTTCTGGTCCGATACCGCTGCGGCACTACTGCCCTCTCTCGGGTCATCTAACCTTCTGTGTTACGTTTATTGTAATAACGCATTAAAAAAAGAAAGGCCAATCCTTTTCGCTCAGTTCCAACTGAAAGAATTCGGCGCGTCCGTATCCACCCGTTTGTGGCCCGGGGGAAGCGTTGTAGCGGCGTGGGCGGGAGCGTGGGCGGGGGACGTGGAGCGGCCGTCGTCGCGGTCCCCGGGGCGCCAGGTGACCCTGTCAGCGGAGGCGCCCCCCCCGCCCCGCCATGCCCCCTTGACCCCCCCCCCGGGCGTCTCCAAGGATTTGTCGCGCCCACAGAGTGTTTATTCTGGGGACAAACGCGTCGGGCGGCCAGCAGTAACAAACACTGAGCCCACAATTGAACGCCTTCTGAAAGGAATTCCGTTGGCAAGTAATGCTACATCTGCTGTTTCTCGTCGTCGGTTTACTTCTTCCTTCAATTCTGCTGTTCTCAAGTCTGTTTCGTGATATTTCCTAGTAGCGAGGTAGAGCGATGTGTTGTAGAATGTGGAAAAAATACAGAATTTTTACTTTAAAATTGACTTTTAATAGTGAAGTGTGTTGTTCGCATTTTGCCCAAATATAATCAATTATCTAATCATAGTCCACCTGTTAATTCTTACATTTCATAATAGATTTGGTAATTAGTTTTTTCTCGGCTAAAATCTTACAGACTCTCTTACAGTTAAATATCGCCGATTATAAAATTGCTCTTGTTTAAAAATTCAGTCCAGTTCGTAAAATAGCATGTGTTAGAACTTTGGCGCTTTGGCGCTTTGAATGAACCAATTTCCTACGGTAACCATCATAATGTAAACTACCTCGTTATCATTTTAACTTTCCTACAAGGATTTTCTTTAGCATCTTCCCTATCCTTCCAGCTTTCTGTACAGGATAGATTTAGCTACTCTTCTATTGTCGAAAATGTTTCTACAAGATTCAGCTATTTTCTTCAGCCTTTTAGCTGTGATAAGAATATTTTTTCAAGTGATTGTAAGCTGGTTATTGGTATTTTCCCCAAACTTTTCTACAATAAAGTTCTTTACCATTGTCTCTGTTCTAAAGTTTTCTACAAGAGAGTTCTTTACTTTTTTCTCCGTCTTTCTAAACGTGCATACAAGAGAGTCCTTTAACTACTTCCTTGTTCTTCCAAACATTTCTACAATGTAGACTACATAGTTCGTTAGCTATATGACCGTCTTTCCAAACTCTCCTACAATATTCGTTATGCTTACCTATTTATCTGCCCTTCCAACTCTTCCAACAAGAGAATTCTTCTTCAGGCAGCAAGAACCGGTTCGCCGTTGGTTGGGTGGGTCGGTCGGTCGGTCGGTCGGTCGGTCGGTCGGTCGGTCGGTCGGTCGGTCGGTCGGTCGGTCGGTCGGTCGGTCGGTCGGTCGGTCGGTCGGTCGGTCGGTCGGTCGGTCGGTCGGTCGGTCGGTCGGTCGGTCGGTCGGTCGGTCGGTCGGTCGGTCGGTCGGTCGGTCGGTCGGTCGGTCGGTCGGTCGGTCGGTCGGTCGGTCGGTCGGTCGGTCGGTCGGTCGGTCGGTCGGTCGGTCGGTCGGTCGGTCGGTCGGTCGGTCGGTCGGTCGTTAGTGATGTCCCGTAAATTCTGATGTCCCGTTGTAGTTAGTCCTGTAAATGTAGTTCACGTATTTCCTCGAGTGGTGGTGGTGGAGCAGCGGTGATCTTCCCATGCATGACGAGATCCAGTGACGACCTAACGTTGCCTAGCGTGGTTTCTCCCAACCAGGTATCTTCCACAAGCAGGACACCGCCCCAGGCGGTACAAACTCGAAGCTCCCGACCGGTCTCCTGGCATGTGTGGTAGTGTAGTGCATATTTGTGTGTGCGTGTGTGTTTAAGAGGTGAGGATATAACAAGGAAGAGGAAGGAAGATCGCGTGCTGTCCTGGGACCGTTTGTTAGGGTACTGCCGGCAATCGCCTGGTTTTGATCGGAGAAACCACGGAAAACTATCTAGCAGAGCTGCCGGCCTCTAGAATTCTCCTCCAGACAGCAACTGAATCCGACCTATTGAACAGGCTACTGTCGAAAATCTAGCGACTGTCGCGTCTCGACCCAAGGACCTCGCGGTGGGAGGCACTGCAGCGACATCAGTCCCGGCCAGTCTTCACGCCGCAAGCGACCGTCTTCACGTCGTTCGAGTGCTGGTGGTTGTGCACGCGGCTGTCCTGCACACGCGTTCTGGAGGCGCGCACGTGTTGAGGGGGGGCAGGTTCACTTTCCCCCGGGGTCCATCGCCGCCCATCGGTCGGCCACTTAGCGTGACGCGCGGAGGCTTTCTCCCCCGGAGCGCTCCCGCGCACGCCACCATTTCGTCATCGTGGGAATTGGAGAAAATATTACGAAAGAAGGAATGTTGATTTTGTAAGTGTGAGAGGCTGGGAAATCGACTCATCCGAGAGAGTGAAAATTACATTAAAAACGAGATATGGAACTTTTAAATGTACGCTTTCAGAGATTGTTTATTATATCGATTAGATTATTGTAATGCATAAAAATACTTTTATAAACACTAAATGTGAAAATATTTGATTTAGAAGTGCCTGCACATTCTACAAAAATTATTAGGGGATGTTTGCATCTTGTTCATGAATGGAATGAATTTAGTTAGTCTAATGTAGTATTTATTTTCCTTTGTGAGGTAAAACACTTCGAAATTATAAGACTTCATCGTGAAATTTTTATTACGTTTTATTAAAATACAATACCTGCCGATTCCAACGTATTTAAATTTAAATGTATATGTGTATGTATATATTATTTTTCTAAAAACTAAAAACAGCATTCACATCTAATTTCAAGAATAATTACTTTAAAATAAACTGAACTAGACGGATTACAAAAATGTGTTTTACTTATCACATGAACTAACAAGTACTTATCATAACGTTGCCCCTGCAGCGACTTTGATGCGAATCGAGAGGTCCTGGGATTCCAGTCCCGAAGGTGGCAGATTTCGCGACGCTTCGTTCGTAGCTAGTCCAGCCATTATCTGGAGAATTCTAGCGGCCAGCTGCTCTGAGCGGTAGTTTTTTGTGGTTTCTCCGATCAATACCAGGCAAATGCCGGGGAAATAGCCTCTAAAACTGACCAAGAACCGCGCGCCATCTTTCCTGTCTCATCCTTGTGCCCATCTCCCCTCTTGCACATCCACTTACGTACTGACACACATGTCGAGATACCAGTCGGAAGCATAGAACGTGTTTCGGCGGGGGTGATGACACGCTGGGAGTGATATCTACGTCTGGTTGGGGTGGGCGTTGAATCTCACGTTCCAGTGGGAATGAAACACCGTCCCTTCCGAAGTTGCTTCATTCATGGAATTAATGACCATAGTAATGGACTCTCCTCGAAACACATAATCATCACTCACTTACTCGCTCTCTCATCGTACGAGAAAACACCTTCCAATTATTCATACACGCTTTCAAGCTCAAAATTAATTCATATGGTATTGTTTAGAAAAGTCAAGCATGTGTGGTCGATTATCGATCTTGTGTAGGTTCTCAGCACCCGGATCTGATATGCTTCTCTGTTAATGGACTGCTTGCATTCATCCATTGCTTTGTTATTTCAACATTCTTATTCCATTCCTGTTGCAAATACAGAATACTTTAATTGATTTCGCATGTTTCTTTCATCTGAATACACATTCACGCTCTTATGTTTTCTGTTTTCAATTTGTGATGGTATAATCGTTTTGATTTTTTTACACGTTTATCAAATACTCGAAATTTCTCAAGTTTGATTTTGACAAAAGTAAATGGTTGAGTGTTAAGAATTCTTGGGTGTTGGACATTCTAGAACAAAGTCCAAGGAATTCCGAACTCGGGTATTTCTGGGATGGGCTGAATCAATAGTGGCTTTTAGCTTTAACCGTGAATCTGCCAAAGTACTATCAAATACAGAAAGTGCCGCACTGTTTGTTTAAGACACCTGCTGCCAAGAGAAGGTGAGTGTGGTGTGTGTGCGTGTCTAGTGCAGAAGAGGAATGGGAAAAGGGTAAATAGATTACTCCATGCGAAAACGATTTTGTCCAGCCCTTTCGTGAACGTAATAATAAAGAGTTTCTTTCGAAACATGGTTCCAATTCCTCTGGCTAGCTATTTGAAAACGACCAAATCACTCAATTTGTGTACACATTTTCAATAAATCATTGAAACCACAGTTTTGAAAGATCACTGATTTACTTCATATGGGATTAGAAATGAGATTATTTTTGGGCGTGCGCACGGCGCACGTGTGTGGTTATGATGTGCTAATTACTTCGTGGTTTTAAAATGTTGCTCTCATAGATTTATTGGAAAAGCTTGTGTTAACTTCATGATTTTCTTTTCTTTAATACTGCACGTTGTGACCTTTGTATTGATGTTTCATAATGAATATCCAATACTTCCCGTGATGTATTTTGCAGTTTTGTGCTAACCCATGTGCAATTTTGAGATATTCATTGTTTTCTGCTGGACAGTAAATGCAACTCCCAGTCTTATTGTGCTGGGTCTTGCTATATCATTGAATAAAACTTATTATCCTTGCTATTATTAAATGGTTTACGTCAGAGCAGCAAATATGATTTTTCTAGGGTGGAATTTTGAGAGTAGTTTTGCCGACTTCGAGTTTTATAAGAAAGAAATTTGCTTTAATGCTTAATTGAAAATTAATTTTTATTTATTTATTTATAGTTGTTAATACGCATTCAATTCAGATAATGAAATATTTACATTCGTTACTTTAGAAAGCCAAATCTGTGTTTGATGTGTCAACGGCTTCGGGAGGGAGTAGTTTAAACCCCATGAGTCCGCGTTCTTGGGCCTACCACTGAGTGTGACTTCCAATCGATTTTCGGAGCATCCATGGTTTGATGTTCATTAATATCAATTAAAGATTTTTTGACCTCTTGTATATCAAATACTGTCTCGAATCTAACCCAGTCGCTTCTATCGAGGTTCCACAAGCCTTGTGCATTCATTAAGTGTATGTGTGTTTGTGTATGTGTGTGTGTGTGTGTGTTGCGGAGGGTGCAAGGGGCAGAGGTGCGAAACGCACAGCGCCGAACAGTGTTACGCAAGTAGGAGCTGGCGGCGGCGGCGGCGGCAGCGGCGGCGGCGGCGGCGGAGGAGGAGGAGGAGAAGGAGGAGGAAGAGGAGGGGGAGGAGGCAGGCCATTGAAAGAGAGAGCCCTGGAAGCTAATGAATAAAAGCCGCGCGGCTAATGGGCACGAGATGCGCAGGTGCGCACTCTGCCCCCCCCCCCCCGCCCTCCACCAGAATCCTCTCACGTTCCCTCGCAAACTCTCACGAGGCAGCGCCACATTCCCATAGACACACACGCTACGTGACGTGCAATTGGGTGGTTGCCTGTGGCAGTAGGTTAAAAAGAAGTAAATGACGTTTTTGCTAACTTTAATACATCAAAATGGTTTTATATGATTGTTCTATAACACCGTTTCAACTAGTGGAGCGATTGCTCTAAAATTTTGCATGAACGCGTTTGAGCATCAAACAAAAACATACGAGGAATCGCGACCCAAAAATGTTACTGTAAATGTAGTTACATTCCAAAATTTGTGTAGCTGGAATGACGCAATGCATGGCGTAGTTATTAGGCATTGCTGAGTGTGGCATGGCCAATCGGGTCGTGTAGAGAAACATAAATAAATACCCGGGAAACGCCAGCTTACGTCAGCTAATAATATTAATATTTTTCAAGGTTCTCGCAGCTATCAACTGTCCTCGAATTCCTGTCACCGAAACTTCTCAGAGAAAATGGGCCATAGACAATAGCGGCCGGCCGCTCTGATAGGTAGTTCATAATTGTGTCTCGGATCAATACCTGGCGATTGCCATCATTAGCTGTTATGTAGATCGTCGCCATACCTCCTGTTTCAGCTTAGTACACATATTGTTATAATTCGGTATATAACATGCACTACAATGGCGGGATAGGCGACGCATCCGGAAACAACATAATAGTCAATCAACAATGTCCCCCATGTCATCAAACTGACGGTTCTCAATCCCTACCCCCGCCTCACCACCTCCCCGTCTATTTCTCCCAAGTGAACTCTTCCACTCAGCTTGTGCGCAATTATTTTCCCCCCTCCTACATAGCTCTGTGAATTAGTAGTTCTAGTATTTATTAATATTTGTCTATACATCCAGCCCTATCTTAATTCCTTAAGTTACTAAATGAATGGAGTCTATCTTAAATATTCTAAGAACTCGCAAAACGAAATTAACGCTAGCGTAACGCAAATGGTATAATTAACTGCATGCTCTTTGGCTTCCATAAATTGATTTTTTAGCTGATTTTTTTCCTTGAGCAGGCGCTACATTACATTAATCACATATCACTTTCGAGTGGAAGAGTTCGCTTTATAATAAATCTGGAATTCTTCTGGCACCGCTTCCGTATTGGTGGCAGATCCAGTATGACATATTCCTGTCTTCCCGCCAGTAAATGAGTAAACAACAGGCTGATTAGCATGTAAAGAATCCTTTTTTCAGTATTTCAGTGGTAGGAGAGGACGAGAGCAAGTATTTTGCAAAGTGTGTCGTGTTTGGTTTAAAAAGGCCCGACAAGACAGGAAATTTTGCTAACAGAGTAATCATTAACCACCTCTTCTTATCAGTGACGGAGCACATAATGTCTGTTTACCAAAAATTCCAAACGGGATATCAAAGATTAAATCCCACTAGTGCTACCCGAAAGACTTAAAGGGAGCTTACTATCTTTATATTTGGTTAGCCCTTCGGAAATAATGATGGATAGAGGACCAGAATGGAGCAGGGTCAGGAAGGTCAGAGCTGGGGCGGGACAATATGGAATGGCCAAGTGAGAATAAACTAGGGAGAGGCCAGAACAAAATAGACTAAGGAATGTGCAGGGCGGAGTAGACTAGGGAAGATGAGTGAACGAATGACCAGAACGGAGTATACTAGAGGACGGACAGAACAGGTAGACTAGGGAATGACCAGGTCAGAGGAGACTAGGCGAAGGCCAATTCGGAATGGCCTTGGGAATGAACAGGGTGGAGTAACTAGGGAATGGTCAGATGGAAGTAGAATAGGAAATGGACAGGGCAGAGGAGAGTAGTGAAGGTACACGGCGAAGCAGCATAGAGAAGGGACAAGAAAGAGTGGAGTAAGGGAATGGTCGAGACCGAGTGGAGTAGGAAATGGTCAAGGCCAAGGAGAGTAGGGAATGGACAGGACAGTATGGCACGGAAGGGACACGGTGGAGTAGAGCTGAGAAGGGACAGGAGAGAGAGATAAGACAGTTGAGTAGGGATGGGCCAGCGCAGGCGGAGCAGGGAATGGGTGGGTAGAACCAGTGACAGGTAAAGGCAAGGGAGGGGATGCTTTGGTGTGAAGAGTGAAGTGGGGTGGAAGGGCGGGTCTGGCAAGGTGCGGGTGGACCTTCTCCTAACGAGGCGCTGCCACTTTGCCTGTGCGCGGAGGGCGCCCGTGGGAAAGGGCGCCGCGCAGGGGGGCGTGCCTCTCAGAAGGCGCCCTCGCCCAAGGGGAAGGGGCCACGCGTGATTTAAGAGGCCGAAGTGGCGTGCCACACGAGATGGTCAAGATGGAATGGCAGCAGCACCGATTGGCCTGAGGCTCCTAGAGCGTGGACACAAGCAGTTGTGTGGAAAGCAAGGAAATGAATGTTGGTATGACGTGAATGGTATTCTTCTTTAGATTTTTTTATCAGAGTTTTATACTGACTCTCCTACCTCGTTTTCATTTTACTACTATAATTTTAATCATCATCATCATCATCAGCAACAGGGTTTGGGCCTAGTGGCCCGTTCCGCTCTCAAGAGTCTCTTTCCATCTTGTGTGGGGTCTGCCTCTGGATCGTTTCCCCCTTGGTTTGTATTCGAGGATAGTCTTGGGAAGCCGTTCTGGTGGCATTCTGGTTAGGTGTTCGAACCAGTTCTTCCTCGTTGAGTCGATCTTCTCCAGTATGCTGGAGATCTGTAGTTCACCTCTGATGTCTTCATTTCTCTTGTGATCTAGTAGTGTATATCCTGCTAATGGTCTCAGGAATCTCATTTCTGCCGCTTCGATCTTTCTTCTGTCTGACCTATTGACTGTCCAGTTTTCGCATCCGTAAGTTAGCATTGGGACTGCCATAGTTTTGTAAAATTTTAGTTGGGTGTCTTGTCTGGTCTTTTGTCTTAGTGCTCTGCGTATAGTACCGCACAATTTCTGGAATTTTTGGATCTTTATGTTTATATCTTTTTTGTCGCAGTATGAGATGTTAAATCCTAAATAATTAAAGTTGTTTACTTGTTCAATACTTTTTTCGTTTATCACTACTTTACATCTGATATGGTTTTTCCCCTGGAATGCCATTGTTTTCGTTTTAGAGGTTGATATCTTCAAGTTATAATTTTTCCCTGTTAACTCGAGGTAATGGGCAGCTCTCTGTAGGTCGTCTTCTGAAGTACTAAAAATGGCCTGGTCATCTGCAAAAAGAGTAGTGTTTAAAATTGTATTGCTTATTTTAAAATGTGTGGTTAGGTTACTTTGCCATTCTTGAATAATATGATCGATATATATATTAAAGAGGGTCGGGGACATCGGGCACCCTTGTTTGACTCCTTGGTTTGTATATTCAGTTAGGTTGTTCGCTGTTCCTTTGTCAATACTGATAGTGGTTTTAAAATATAAGCTTTTGATGGTTTCTATGATGTGGTTAGGGTATCCACTATTACGCATAATACTCCATAACTTATTCCGAGAGACTTTGTCAAAGGCCTTTTCAAAATCTATGAACAGGATATAGGTAGGAAGATTATATTCGCGTCTTTTCTCGATCAATTGTTGTACAATAAGTATGCTATCTGCGCATGAACGTCCCTTTCGGAATCCATTTTGGAATTCCGAAAGTAGGTTATTACTTATTTTATTTAATCTCCTAGTAATTATCTTTGCATAGATTTTGTAGGCAGAGTTTAATAGGCTAATTCCTCTATAATTGCTACAGTCTTGTCTATTTCCTTTCTTAAATATTGGGTGTATAATGGCTTTCTTCCATTCTTCTGGGATTTGATATGTATTCCAACATATATTTAGTATGAAGAGAAACCTAAGTTTGATTTGTGAAGGTGCATACTTGAATAATTCTATATTCAGTCCATCGCTACCTGGAGATTTTTTGTTCTTTAAATTTATAAGTATCTCTTCGAGTTCGTTCATTTCTAATGGGTCTACGTTTGCAAATTCTTGTTCTGCGAGTTCTTCTTCTTGTGTGTTTGAAGTCCACAATTCCTTATAGTATCTCAGCCATTGCTTTTCGGGTATATTATTTATTTGTACAGTGTCTTTTTCGTCTTTATTTAGATGTTTTAGAATTTTGTACGCTTTATTTTGGGCTCCATGTATATCATATTCGATTTCACTTATGTATCTATCCCAACTTTCTCTATTTAATTTTCGAACTTCTCTTTTAACTAATGCACATTTATGCTTATACGTTATCCTATCTTGTACGGATTGTGTTTGCAAGTACTTTAGATAAGCCCTTTTCTTATCTTCAATGATGGTTTTTATCTCATCATTCCATATTCGTATTCCTTTCTTTTTAGATCTTCTACTTCTTTTTCCCAAAACTTCTGTTGCTACTTTTATCATCAATTGCTTTAAGTCTTCCCATTCTTCATTTACATTTAAACTTACTGCTCTTTGGTCTAAGTAGTTGTGCAGTCTTGTGCAGTATAATTTCCTTATACTGTCTTGTTGTAGCAAATGTGTTTTGAAGTATATTTTGTCAGTTTTGTTTTTGTCCGTTCTCTTTCTTATCCATCTTGCTGGGATATTTATTTTAGTGCCTACTATATAGTGGTCTGAGAATACATCAAAACCTCTATATGCTCGTGTATCAGTAACTAGGGATGTCAACTTAGAGTTAACTAATACATAATCAATTATGGATTTTGTTCCTCTCGCCGCCCATGTGTATTTGTGGATTTCTCTGTGGTTGAAGAAGCTGTTTGTAATTTTTAGTTCGTTAAATGTTGCAAAATTAATTAAGGTCTTTCCGTTTTCATTTTTTGTGTCTTCTCCATTGGTTCCCATTATTGTTTCAATTGGTTGGTTTCCAATCCTTGCATTGAAATCTCCCGCAATAACTATATAGTCGTTCTTATTTATGGAATTCATGTGTTTTTGTAAAGTATCATAGAATAATGTGCTTTCTTCTTTCCTTCCCTCTTCTGGTGCGTATATTCCCAATATTGTCATGTATCCTCTTTGGATTTTTATTCTAATATTAATTATTCTCTCTGAAATATAGTTATAATTATTAATTTTGTTTTCCCATTCCTTTTTTATCAGTATTGCTACTCCTGCGGCTGCTCTAATGTTTTGTGGAACTCCACTGTAAAACATCAGGTAGTTTCCCAGTTCCTTAGAGCCTTTCATCTTTTTCTTGGTTTCTGTTACAACGCATAGGTCTGCTCCAAATCTTTCGAGTTCGGTTATTAGTTGGATTTCTTTGTTTATCAAACCTCTAACATTCCAGATTGTGATTTTCATTTTTTCCGTCTTCTTAGATCGTTTATCCTTTTTCGTAGCATTGTTGTCTTCATTTACAGTCCGGCTATTCTCTTGAGAGTTGTCAGTAAAGTAAGTTTCCCCTGGTTGCGTTACGGGCGCCACGCAGGGATAGTTTGGTGGTGGGGCTGCCACCTTACTGCCTCCAAACTTGCAGGGCAGATTCTTCGGGTTGCTCTCCCTAGACGCATTGCCTTCTCTACGGCTTTTGAGCTGCGTCTGCCCAGTGAGGATTTTTCTTGATGTTGAGGTCCTCTTCTGGAGTACTTCTTCGTCTGACCCCTCTCCTTCGACCTGTCCGGCAAGGGTGGCCCTGCCAGTAGCTACGCTACCGCCGGCATAGCTCTCAGGATCATTGGGGTACGCAATCTCCACCACCAACGACAAGGTCATGTACTCCCTAGGTGGGTACGTCAAGGTCATGTACTCCCTATAATTTTAATATAAACACTATTATCTCCTTATTTATGCTTTTATTTAGTTTCAAATTTGGTTAGTTCGGTTTTTATTATAATACTCCAACAATACTTACATATCTAAAGGCTGCTGTAATAATTTACACATCTTCGTGAGCCTGAAAATTACCGCTCTTAAGAGAACAAGGCTGGTAATAATTTTAGAAAATCGGGGAGAAACTTGTTTTGGTAGCTATTCTCATTACATACAATATTACTAATAAATAACACGTGATTCAAAATATTTCAAGTTATAGCGTAATCATTCCTACTGTAACTTACACTATTTTAATTGAAGTATTCTGATTTTAAAAATGTAAATTAGTTATCTATTATTTAAACTTTATACATATTTCGTAACAAGAAGAACTGAATTTGTTTTACCCTTTTTGGATCCGTTATTTATACTTAGAATATTTATCTTTAGATGGCCAACTTTAATTTACTTTCTGACTTAATTAACTTATTAATACTCTTATAATTACAACAGTCTTGGCCTTATACATTTCATTTGAACTTTTTTAAATTTAGTTTTACATACTCTTCCCAGATCAGATGACGGCCACACTCTTGACATTGTCCTGGATCTCCATGTACTCGTAAGTCGTCCTCTGGCAGCAACTAAATTCCTCCCATGTTTCGGTTTTCCACACTTACAGTTTTTGTAATTTCGGCATCATGAAAATAGTTTATCGCAATTTCTACACGTCCCGTATCATTTGCGATTCTACTTTCTTTCCTACATGTCAATTCATTAATTACTCACTGCTACTTAGTCATTATCATACGTCTGATCCGTCTCCCGTTTCTACAACCGTACTATCTCTCTGTACAATTCCGTCTAGTACGTCTCGTGGCTATACATCCATCCTCTCTCGAGACCCAGCACGTTCTGGTACTTTTTATAGTAGTTAATCCTCCTCTTCCCTACTGTATACTGTCTCCATTGTTTACAAGCATATTCGATGATATTCTATCCTTCTCCCATTGCACAACGCTAAGTTGTTTTGTCATTCCTAATAATGCCCCATCATTAATTTATTTATTGAATATAATTTTCAAATATATTATAAATAATTAACCAAAATACATGTTTTTTATCTATGCGAAGTACATCCCTTCAACGTCGCTTTTTATCTTTAAGTTTCTCTTAGTGAACTCTTTCTCTTAGTGATATGAACTTATCGTCTTATTTCGCCTGTATATTTTAATTCATTTAACATACATATATTTGAGATATTATGGCTCCTCTCAATACTTACTTAAAATGTAATTAGGACATATCGCCATATTCATTAAATCACACCATGAACTAATATCAGGTGTAAATTAATAAATGGCCCAACTACTTGATCGACTTCTTTCACGCACATTATATTTTGATTGATCATTCAAGTACGAATTTTGCTGAGAAAGTGAGTTTGAGCTTTATGGTCATGACTATATTATGAGTTCAAAGGTTCTAATGGTACTTCATTACTACGTACGTTATAATGTGGAAGCACTTTCTCCCCGGTTGGTCTACAGAAAATTTAATTAATCACTATCTTGAAAGAAGGACAAGGTTATTCATTTCGCTACGTTTCCGGAGGGGAAGTTAGAGAGTTGTAAGTTTCTAATTTGAGATCATGTTTGTTCCTTGAAAACGGTACAATTAGAAGCATTTTGCAACGACAGAACGATACGTGAAATATTTTTTTGGGTTTGAGATGCTATAATTTATCGATGTTTTTTATTGAATTACTTTTTTAGTCGTTATAAAAATATATTGATTTTCGTCTTGCATATGAAGGAATGCTGTGAACACACTGCTACTACTCTAACAAATCTCATTTATACTTCTTGCAGTATTGAGATGCCATTTTCATCAATGTACTCACTTGATTTTAATTCAAGCAGTTTGTTATTGTTATAACGCTATAAAATTGTAATATAAAATAAAATAATTTTAAATATAAAATAATCAAAGTGCCTCTTCTTTCTTTTAAACTGAGTTGGTGTCGTTCCGATAACTTGATGAAATCTTTTATTATTCACATTGATTTCACCATAAAATATTACGTCAGTCTTCACTTAGGAATGAATGTGAGGTGTTGTACCTTGTACATAGTTTTCTATCCACTATTAGTTTTTAGCGGACTGAATTTAGTACTTGAAATGGCACTCCTTTGCTTTGTACTGGTCTTAGTATTTAATTTTTGATATTATACGGTATTTTGACAATATTCACTGCAGTTCTTAAGTTGCTTAGAGTATCTTCATTGTCAGCAGATCTTCTGCGAAAAGTATTGTCAATACTTTTGTATTAGTTTCGGTATCAGGTAGATGCTTAATAGATGGAAGGAAATAATAGTAATGGAGAAGAGGCATAACGTGACTGTCACATCACAGCACGTACTTGTCTTTTTTTCAGTAAAACGTTGACTTATTAGCTGGTACATCGGGTCAAAGATATATGTATGGTTTACGTCATCTACAAGCTCTAAGTTGGAGATGTAGTTTCCTTCTAGGTTGTGAAGGTTCTACCACGACCAATTAGGGTGCCTTGACTACCAGAAAGGACAGGCAAAATGTATCAGTTCAGTTAAGCCAGAATCGGCAGAGATAACTCAGGGTAACTGCTGTTACCACTACAGCCTGACTACGAGGTACAAGGGTTTGAGAACTGACGGTAGAAGATTATTCAACATAGCTATCTAATTCAGCCGTTGACTGGAGGAGAATTATAGTGGTCGTCTGCTGTAATAAAATATTTTACGTTTTCTTTTTCGAGAAATACCTGACGAAGTAGGAATCAGAGCCTTAAACCACGGACCAGCCGTGATATTTCTTTTCTCATCTTCGTCATTGTCGTTCTCTTCTAGAACACACACACACACACACACACACACACTTCAATGCATTATTATTATTATTAACCCATTAATATCCTAATTCAGAGCAAGGGCCTTCCGGCTCCCCATGGAAGGGCTGCATGTGCGTGGTTGGTTTATATGCCAATTTTTACATATGTTGTTCCATACTTAGTTATACCATGCAATATTCCACCACACGTGTGAAGAGACAATTGAGGTTGTGAGCTTAGAGCTTTTTCCGGGTGGAGCAATGCACCGCTGACGGGGTTACGTGGAGCGGGAAATCCCCGCAGACCGGCCCGTGAAGATCGGGCCGTCGTTTCAGTTTCAGAGGGAGTGGGAACACTGCCACCGCACTGTTTATAACCTGTACTATATTTACGGGACCAATGACCGTAGCAGTAGGCGCGCCTACTGTCAACCAGAATAATAACATCAGCGAAGCAGACCCGGGCCACAGCATGTCACAACGTGCCATCGGGCGCCAAACACGGAAGAGGTTAGCCGTCCGAGTCTGCGGTAGATGACCATTCTCCGCTGCCATGAGATTCCTGGGCCGTGAAAAAGGAGCGCGGCGCAGGCGGTGGGTGCAGGTGGCCGTGCGGCGGCGGCGGCGGCGGCGGCGGCGGCGGCGGCGGCGGCGGCGGCGGCGGCGGCGGCGGTGGCCGCTTTTTCGGCGCCATTGTGCTCCGCGTCGCTTCCGCCGCCCGCCGCCAGCGCTAATAGCAGAGCGCTTTTTGCAACGCGCGCCGACTCGCGCCGCGCCGCACAGGCGTATGCTAACGGCTGCAAACGCGCTCGCCTAAAGCGGGCCACAAACTAGGAAGCCCGGTTGGCAAGCCTGGCTTACGTCGCGCCGCTTGTAAATCTGGCGTCGTCGCCGCGTTGCTCCCGGTTGTGGGAATTACACGTGCAATCGCCGTTTGCAAGCCTGGCGAGCGCTGGGTGAAATTGTAGTGTCGACGCTAGTGTCCGCTGTGAGAAGAATGTAGCGGCGATATGGTTTTTACAGCCGGCGCAAGACAACTTGCGAACCGGGCCTGCTAGTGTTTGGACACCTTACATTTACGCTTGTGAACTTCCCAAAATTGTCGAGTCGCCAGTTATTGCAATATATCGGATTAAGAGGTTTTTTAATTAGAAATAACGTTACATTTACATTAAAATAGTTTAGATATAAAATGCCGAACTTGTGTAAGTTTTATTTTTTGTTCTGTGCTTGCTCCCGGTGACAAATTCGAAGGCGCACAATGAGTTTAAACGTTAAAGCATGTATAAGCGGCCAAAATCGAATACGTTTTTCAGCAATGAATAGAAATTTATCATGATTCGATTTTTCAATGCTCACTGCACTTTCTGTCTTTAATTGAGTATCTACACGTATATTTTTTCTTTCTCTTCAAATGTCACAAGGACACAAGAAATTTATAGGAGGCTACGTACAATCATCGAAATGCAGTAAATGATGTTACGATATAGAAACCGATGTGATACTTGGTTTGAATATCAATCACAATAGGGACTTTTTCATAGCCAAAGGCAATCGATAGTAATACTTCATCCACTCTATACGACTTTTGAGCATCTGCGCACGCGCTACTCGAACTGCCAAGATTTCTGTGACTTTTTTGTAGCTATGCTCTGCAAAAAGTTCCCAGTACCTAGTATCGATAACAGCAATCGAAACAAGTGCCGATACCACTGATATCGAGCGCAATTCATTTTAAATTTAAAATACTTAAAAACGTTTATTACAAGTCTTTTCGAAATGTATTGTGATATTTGTAATAATTAAGTACGGTATGGAACCTTGCGAGACGCCGCTTCTTTTCTATAAATGCCCAAATCAGTTACTCCTTAATACTATAGTGTTGCACAAGACAACGTTCTTGTTTTCACGCGAGCATACAGTATGTTTTCATACTGTTCTGTTGTACGAGGTCGATTAACTGCACCTGCAATTATGATGCATTTCGGATCCTTCCTGACTCGGCCGCCAGAATAAACGAATTGCTCACGAACGAGTGCGGCCCTTGGTTTTGCCGTACTTCACGGCACGCCTGCTGTTCACGGAAGCGCGAATGTGATGACTCTGAGGCACCGAGAATGATCCCAAACAAAATACACCCTTGAAAGATACCAGGCAAAATCCGTCGATGAACGATACAAGGCCAAATGCGCCGATCAACGATACCAAGCATCATGGTTTCGGCCATGGTGTTGTGAAGGGTTACAGTTCAGACCGTAGTGCCACATGAGTCTGCAATATCTTTCGGACATGATCTCACTTTTTAATCTTAATTGAGCGGTTCAGAGCGCAAAGGGTATAAGTGCATGTTTGGCAAATTTTGTATTCAAAGTGCGAGGGCAAAAATTGGAAATATAATTTTATTTTATAAACAAAATGTATTCAAATTGTTCAAATAGTTATTGCATTCTAAAGGTGGAAATAAAATAACTTATATTGCATTTTTTACTGTCACTTAACTTTTAACTCAATTTTCTCAAAATCACATCTAGTGTTCTTATTTTGTTTGTGCCTCAACCCTTCAATTAGGACACCTTAGTTGATGCAAAGGGGAAGGGCTTATCTTGAGACACCATTGAACATGGCGGAAACTAACATTCGGCGACTGCAATTTACCATCTGTGTAATGAATGTGAAATTTATAATAATTTTACTGCATATAGCAAAAAAAGTTGTACAAGTAATCTCAATTTAATTTGTTTAGCAATAACGGAAAAGAAAAATTTTCACAAAATTGCGTAAATCTAATAGAAGTGCAGGAGACGCTGCACGAGAACAAACCAATTGCAATATCTCCCAAACTACTTCACCTCTCACGCTCCAACTTCACCAAAGTTCCTTTTAGAAGTGAGGAACTTGTTCTTCATAATCTCAGCATAATACAAGATGGTCGCAGGGATACTTTTCCATATAATGGCGAGGAATGACCCTTTGTATATCTCCACAACAAACGTTCTCAGCATTTGTTCAAAAAATGCATTTAATTCACAGTATCTGATGTCAAAAAGGGTGCAAGACTATTTCTGAAAGAAGACTTTATTACCTTTCATTTAAAACTGAAGTCAATAAGATCAGATCAGGGTTTGCAGAAATAATGGTGCGAACATTATGGTATTTTTCTCAAACGTGTCAAGATAAGCCTAACATCATTTGGTGATATCTTGCCTTTTTACACAAACTAAGTTGTGATAATCCTGGAACGTCCAAAAGTTTTTGCCTTCTCGTGTGCCACTACGGCCTCCTCTACAACCCTGTGCAACCCGAATGAATCTCGCTGCAAGTGACGGTCGCTCACAGACGTTTCCGTGAACAAAAGCTCATTGTTGGAGCTGTCTGGCAGCATATGTTGTTAGCTTTTATAGCCACATTGTTTCTATTGCTAAATTCGATTAATACAGCGCTCCACAGCAGCAACCGTTGACCATATGAGTATTTTTTTATAACAAGTAGTAAAACTGCATTAGACCATAAGGCCTTAACTGCATAAGTTCCGTCCATTTCGGTGCTGACCAACCACCCTTTGCTTTACATCGCATTGTCATTTCCAAGGAAAGTGACCATCTGGGAGACCGGAGAGGTAGGATTGTACACTTGAAGCGCCGCGTCGGGAGCTTTCGTCGAAGCCGATAGCGTCCTTAGGTTAATCGGCACGTCCGTGCGTCTGGTTTCTGCTGCGGCAGGTGCATCAGCCTTGCACCTCGAGCGCTGAGAGCGGCACCCGAGGCCAGCTAGCGACAGCCGGCGCCCGGTGGCACCGTCGCGTTTCACGCGACGTCGTCGTCGTCGTCGTCGTCGTCGTCGGCGGCGGCGGCGGCGGCGGCGGCGGCGGCGGCGGCGGCGGCGGCGGGGCGTGCCCGTGGGCCGCGGCGCGGCGGCCGAAACCAAAGCCAAGGGACGTGCCTGCGAGCCCCGAGCCCCGGAAGTCCCGCGCCGCCGTCAGCAGCGCCGCCCTCACCTGCGGCCCCGCCCACCTGCTCGCGTGGAAACTGGAGCGCGCGCTTCCTGCTATTCTTACGAGCGGCGTCCGCGCCTGGGTGGCGATGGCCTTTCCATTTTTTGAGAAAATCGTGTCCGAAGCGATGAGCAAAACCCTATGAAGTGATGTGAATTTTGATTGATTGATTTAGTTATTCCGGACGCGTCAACTGCTAAGGTCGCGTAAAATTACCCCCCCCCCCACACACACACACACACACAAAGCAGTCAAATTGTATAAATTGTGTATTTTTGTATTTGTGTTAATTTTTTATTTCTGAGCAAATATATTCATTTCTTTTGGAAATAATAATCAATTTAGATGTTTCTGAGTGTTTAATGAGTACTTATTGCGGCTCAGCCATTTGGAATATTCAAGGGTTTTAGTAGACAAAATATGGTTAAAATTGGGTTTATCTAAGGGCTTATTTTCGAAGTTTCGGCGTTTCCATTCTGGACACTCTGCATATAGCTTCCTGTATATCTTTCTCCCTCTCTATTTTTCTTTTTCTCTGTTTCATCGGTCTCTATGTAGACGTTTTCTTAAATATACATTCATTTCATTCGATATCATCACTTTTTTTCCAAAAATTTGTCATGTATCATTTAAAGTTTCATTTGTGTATCTATAGAAGCCCGTGTATCTAATATCAGTGTTTGAAGCAAGTCGATATCATAAAATCAAAAGTTCCGTGCCCGGGGTAACTGCTAGTAGTGTTGAACATAATTCAAAGCGACTGAAAGATGGATAAACAAAACAATGTTTAGAAAAAATATTTTGGGTATCGGGGTTTCTCGTATTGCACAAAATGCCCAGAATGTTTTCCTCTCGCCGCTGAAATATTTTTTTTAAATTGCTTCCACGAGAAAGTACGAATTTTACATTTCATCGCCCAATGGCTCGTGTAATGACCGCAGCCAATAAGTGCTGCTTCTCACCCTTTGCCCTTCGTTCTGCTCGTGACCTGCCGCGTCATTTTCCGTGGCCGAGGTCAACGCCTGCCGTGAAAAGGTGCGGGAAGAAAAGAGCTGAGGGCTTCGGAATGGATGAAGACGTAGGCAGCATACACGCGGAGCGAACAAACGACGTAATTGCGCACAGAGGAGACAATGGGGGATTCATTACGCCGGCCTCGCGGGGCCCTCGGAATCCGGAGCGGTGCAGGGGGCTCTGAAAAGCGACGCGTCGAGGAACGAATCCGATTTGCGCACGGAACGAATCCGCCGCCACCGCCGCCACCGCCGCCACCGCCGCCGCCGCCGCCAGATACGAGTGCATTCTCGGCGGGTTCCACGGAACCGAGGTGGCGAGTTGGGTGGCCAATCAGGGAGATAAACGATGCAAAAACTCGCTCTGAGAAAAGGCTGTCAACGCGACTGTTCCTTGTTCGTGACATGGCCTATTGACCATTGAATGGCTATTGAATAAAAATGTTATAGAAAGTTTGGTGGTTTGTGTTTGGTGCGAGGTTGTCTAGTTACGATTTAATAGAACGTCACTCGAAATGTCTGTAAAGAATAAAAACGTCAACTCTTTTTTAATTTGAGTTGGATGTCATGAAAATCTAAAACTCCATAATGCTCGATAGTTTGCCTGGGTGAAATTATCTCATTATTTTTGAAAGATTATGGTATTTTTGTTTCCCAGACGAGAAGATTTCTCGAATGGTGGGACAAAAATACTCTGTTAAGTATAAATCTGTTGATTTTGTGACCACGTTCATTCTAATATTGTGCATGTTTACTTTACGAGTGAAGCAGTGCACAGTGTGCATTTATCATATTGAAAATAAAAATCATTTATAATAATATGTGCTCGTAAACTTTTATTGTTAACTTACATGTTAAATCCATTGCAGCTGAACTCAAAATACGTTGTGAAAAATTGATTGTCTTAATAAATTCACTCAGTTTTAAAATTAAAGTTGCACTAATAACATGTTTCAATTAGAATACATCAGAATATTTCTTGTTAATTACAAAATTCGCAAGTAATGTTTCAAGTTACGGCTGTTACAACTATTACAATAATTAAATATGAGCTGTATGAGATTTTTATTTGCAGAAAAAGTAGGTGAACGTTTAAATCAATTAGATGAGTTCTTCATTTCCTAGAACCAAATTTTAGTTCCGAGGTTGCAGGAGGAAGAAATAAGTCATGAATTCGCTTCGTTTGTCTCCAGACAAGAACTCCCGCCCTTCCGAATATTATGAATAATTCACTCCCCGACAGAAGAGTTAGGACGTCAACGTGATCTTGCATTTAAACTCCCGGGCCTGACTCCTGTGTAGGGACTGTTTGCACAAAAAGCACCGAGAGCGAAAACAATAGCTCCAATGGTGGCACAATTGCAGCAATTTCGCTCCTGCCTCCTGCATTTAACATCAAGTCTTCTGAATGGATTAGGGCGAGGCCCATTTTAAGACTCAAAAACTTGGCTCCTTTGTTGTTCGCACATTACTAATGAATTCCAATTCCTTTTGGAGAAACATAAAAAAGAAGAAAAACCAGACCACGATATTTACGCGTATATCTATTGCTGACACATTTTACTTTATTTGGAGGGCGCAGGCAGTTTTGCTGTCTTCATTCAGAGTAAGAAAAAAATATTTCCAATTGAATTTGGTTCTCACAAAACATAATAAAACCAAACGTATATCGTATATTCACGTATAGTGCATCATTCATAAGAAAAAAGTCATTCTTATTTGCCAATGGCAGATGAATAAGCAACACCCTGCATGTAAAGTTTCATATAACTCTCGTTAAGCAAACTTGCAACCTACGGTTTCATATTCCAATAAAATAATTTTGTCGTTCAGATAAAAAATAATGATTTATTCAAAATTTTCGTCTTTCTATAAAATATTTTAGAGAATTCTACTGTTATTGTTAATTGATGCTCTAAAGTTAAAATGTCCAATTGTCCGTCTGTGCATTGAATTTGTTTTTTGACGGGTGTTTTGCCCAATTCATTTAGGGCATATGTTTATTAAGGTAATGTATAATTATCTTTCGGCACACCACAACGTCTAATGTAATTTTCAAAATACCTATGTTAGGAAATCATTTGCACAGCACAATTCATTGTTGCATGAATTAAATATACTGTGTATGTCAACAAAAATACATAGGTTGGAAAAAACTCATGTATTTTTTATGTAACATTGAATAGTACAGTGAAATATTTTTATAACATAAATATTTTAAAATTAAATTAGACGTTATGGTTTACAATAATGTAATTTTACAATATTTATATTCGTGTCCGCCCGCTGAATTGTAGAAATACCCATATACAATTGCTAAAAGTACGTACGAAAGGGCTTGCTGAAACTAGTGCCATCCATATTTTATTTATTTCCAGTTTTCGTTTAGCGATGAAGGGTTTAGACGTGAAATCACGTATAGGCGTGAGATGGAAGCTGATAGGAGGGGGGAGGTGAAGTAATGCACCACCTGTCCACATCCTCTCTTTCGCCATGGGGGGTCGCGACCCCCGAAATCAGGATTGCGAACATTCGTTCATTTTGCTTTCTCACTTGAATGGCTTACTCTTGACAGGAGTGCACACCGTAGCATCTAAATGTCCATCTATTGTTTGTAGACACCGTTTGTCAACTATCCCCGTTCACGACATGTGATATTGCTTTTTTCTTTCTTCTTTTTTTAACATTTCGTATGTCAGTTTTGTTTTTCAAAAAAGTTTTCTTTTCTTAAGAAATAAATACTTAAATCAAGAGTTAGACGGTCCTTGCGATGATATAAATTAAAAAGTATAACCCTGCTTCTGAATAAATCATGTAATTTTATAATTGTGAACAAAATAATAGATAACCTATTGCAAAATCACAATGCTCGTATCTTAGGCCCTCCTAGACACCAGTGATAGAATTTTACACCAGTGATAGAATACACGCTTTACACTGGTAAAGCGTGTAACGATTATTCTTTTTCTGACCTTCGTATTCTTAATTAATCTTCCGTCTCCATAATTCTACCATCACCATATAAACAAATTTCGCCCTAAATGTACTGCTTGCCTGCCAGCAAAAACAAAAAAGGCGTTTAGGGTGTCTCTTCGTGCTGTTGCTTTCTAACCGCTGTTTGCACCGTCACAGTTCGCCGACTCCAGTCAGTCATTTGTTTCTGAAGCAAACAGCGAAGTGGAGAGTTGTTGACAGCTTAGACAAGCGTGTCGAGATGAGAAACAGATAAAAATTCCGGAAATCATCAAAACCGGACCGTGCCGTCTTACTCGTTCCTCTGGCTTTATTCATGTTAGACAAATGCAACTCATTTCTTAAAACAATAATTCGTGCAGAATAGCAGATGAACACGTTCAACTAGAGAGTCTTCTGAACCACTCTTATTGGTTTTTTGGCAGTGTTTTGAAGTATTCGCCGATCACAGCATTCATAATCTGCTGATCGTCCGTTGATTGCTTTGTTCTTAGTAGTTTTCTCCTTCTACATATCCCTTGATCGTTTTACCAACGTGTTCGTTCCTACGTCTCCAATTAATGACGTTCTCTTCATTTTTACTTATCTATTATTTTCTTCCATCACTTCTTGTATAATCACCTTTTACTTAACTTTTTAATCTATTTTTTTAATAAATTAACCTGAATCAATTTTTTTCTGTCACCATAGCTGAAAAACTTACTGTCATTTTTCCCTCTTTTCACTAACAATAACCCATGCCTTACCGCATTAAATGCTACGCTTCGAATAGTAAAAGTCTTCAAAAATAAGATTTGGGAATCTGATGCCATTAAGTTTGCTTTCCCCTTTGGTATCTCCGCATGATCGTTTTGGCATCTCTTTCGGCATTCCGCGGTAGCAATATTTATCGACATTTCGTGCAGTGTTTTCATCGTAACTCCATCAATTGCCAGCTCTGTTTTTGTGGCGTGGATGGCCATCTCCGTCGCGCCGCCTCCGTGGCGTGAAATCCGCCCGCGTCTCCTCCCTTTCTCCCCGCGTGCCTCGAGTCGAGTCTCTCTCCGTCTCCGTCGCTCCGCGCTGGCAGCTACCTGTGGCTGCGGCGGATGCTGGGAACGGCCGCAGGTGAGTGCCGGTCGGCCGCGCCGCCCAGACGCCCAGGTGCGCAGCCGACACCGTGTCGCCAGCGTGCTCCCCCCCCCCCGCCCCCCCCTGCCCGCCCACGGCCGCCGCCCCCCGCCCGCCCGCCGCCCGCCCGCCGCGCAGCCACCACTCCCACGCCCGCCCCACCGCCGTGAATCAGCCCGGCGCGGCGTGGAGTGGCGTGGCGGTGCAGGGCGGGGCGCGGCCAGGCCTGCCTGGCCTGGCCTGGCTTGGCTTGGCTTGGCTTGGCCTGGGTTGCGCCCCGAGCTGCACAGTGGGCACGGAGACACCAACATCTCGCGAGACGAATTTTATTCGATCTCAATGAAAGGATGCTTGTGGGGGGGGGAGAGTTCTACTCAGTTACCTTCTCGCATCCCCGAACACACGAACACGTCTGGCACATAAAAGGGTATTCGTTTTAGTCAGTTGGGAGAAATACAAAGTCTTGGAATGATCATAGTAGCTTACACTGTTAGTGCGGGGTGGGTACAAGGGTAGGAGCTCTGCTCGAGAATCTCTACGCGCCTCTGTAAGCTTCGTCACCGTATGTGACATGTATGATTTTTCAAAAGAGGAAATACACAAAACTAATTATACTCGCACAGATTACAAAGTGTCGGCGCTAACCCCTAACCTACCGATGCGCCTATTGCAGCGAGAGTGAATGGGTTGAATGGACGGTTATGAATGAAACGTAAGTAATGTGTTGAATGTTGTGTGAATGAAATAAATGTTATGAATCATTACAAAAAAAAGACAAAGTAATTAACAAGCATAGTGCAATGCAAAACAATTTATAGTAAACCAGGTAGGCCAAATAGCTGAATCGCTGAATATGTTATTTTAGATTTTAGCTGGCATTAACTTAGTTTTAGTTACTAATTTAAATATTCGCCCTCCTTCTAGTTACTTAACTAGCAAGGTAGTAACACAAGTCTGTATGCTTGCAAAATTTAACAAATTTCCGTCTCCTTAAGGCAACTGTGAAGGAGAATACATGAAAAAATACCAAGTTCACACGATGCATCAACATGAGAAGTCTTGTCGTTCAAATGTATCCGCTTCAAACGCATGCAAGAACACATACAGCGCGTGGGACGTTCGTCAAAGAAAAGATAATGTAACTGTGCTGTGCTCGGATTCCATGAGTGTTTACAATACATTTGTGCGATAAACGAAGTTTGTGGTTTGAAGTCGTTTTAAGGGTTTTTGGTACCAGATTTAGCACTAGCTACGTAGCTAGGTCGAATTCAGCCGCTGTCTGGAGGAGAATTCTAGCGGCCGGCTGCTTTGATCGATTTCCGTGGTTTCTCCGGCCAAGTGATTGCTGGAGCAGTATTCTAACAAAGGGGCACCAAATCGTACGCGATATTTCCTTCGTCTTCCTTGTTCTAAACTCTCCCACTGCATTCACGAACTTGCCCTTATATGTATAACATTACCACCCATGTCGGGACACCAGTCAAAGGCATAGTGCGTGTCCTGATTAGTGCGGTGGTGCCCCGCTGGTGGGCGCCAGATTACACCATCCGCAAATCCCCACATCTCGTGATAAAACATGCACTACACTTACTAGACTAATAACCATATCAGTTGAAACACGAAATAATTAATCAGTCATTCCTGTCATTTGTAAAGGAAAATTTCCGATGTATAAAATAACCTTAAGCCTAATGGATGCCTCTGAGCGAAACTTGAATAGGCCTTTTGCTCTGCCGTAGCGCTACTATGTAACAAGACTACCGAATCTCATTAGTAGGATTCATCAAATCTCTTCGGAACACTTACTGCCTAATCAATTAGAGATGATCATTCAGAAAGAAAATATGAAATTATTTATTACGGAATATTGGCAAATCAAAAATAGCGTATTTTTAATTTTCTACAACCCAGCCAATGGGATTCTTATGATGCTATACTTGGGTTCTTATAATGTTATTGGAGATTGCACAGCTATAAAAGATAGTGGACTATTAAAGATTTGTTTTATACTTTTTTAATTTACTTTTAAAGGATTTTATGTATCTTCCGTCGGGTTTGGAATCATGTGATGCAAAAATATAATACTTCTAATTAGGGTAAAGACTTAAAAATTACACTCAGTTGAATTTTTGACAATAATAATCGTTACTGCTTTAATTATGTGTGCTAACCCACTCTCTCCCCACATTCGTTGAGTTGTGCAGAAATACGTATTTTAAATATTTTGTTGGTGAAATTCTGAAAGCAGCGAAACCCTCTTCCAGTTTCCCGAATTCCTGCCTACGCTGAAGGGTCGCTGAAGGATAATGGGACATGAAAGCTGAAATATGACTTCCTTTGGAACTATGGCTTTCCGGTTTTGTCCGATCGACCCTAGGCGAATACCGGAATAATATCTCAACAAACAAACATATCAGGACCACGCGTGATCTTCCCTTCCCTCATCTTTGTCCCTTTCTTTCCCCTTATACACACACACACATTTACACGTAACTATCCCATAATTTAGGAGAAAAATTGGGAACTTACGAGTTTTTCGCGGCTCGGGTAGTGTCTTCTACGGCGAGACACCTGTAAGGTAAAAACCCGCAAATGCTATCGACCGACCACACGTACCAGAAGGGATGAAACACCAGCAGATCCCCGTTTATAACATTCACTACACTCATATAACGGACTATTAATATCTGATAGCCCTTCATGAAGATACCGAAGGCGGTCTCCTTTTCGGGCAGAATATAAATGAGTGGGGATAGGAATCACATATGCTTCTTGTAAAATCCTTATTTGTTTTTCTCACGGTTGGTTGAAGAAAGTGATTAGTTTTTCAAAGTTAGTGATTCCGGGCACGTCAAATACTGAGGTCATTAGTCCCGTAAGTGTAGTACATTTCCCCTCGGGAGGTGGCGATGATCTTCGCCAGCTGAATGGCGAAATCCCGCAGCCACTTGCACCGTCGACAAGCGGGGTTTCCTCGACCGGGTATCTCCCACCAACGGGGCACCGCCCCAGCCGGGACAAGCTCTAACTGCCCGACTGGTCTCCCGGCGTGTGGTAATGTAGTGCATGCAATAGTCCAAGGAAGAGTGAGGCCGATGAAAGATCGCGCGCGGTCCGTGGCCCGTTTGTTAGGGTACTGCTCCGGCGTTCGCCTGGTGTTAATGGAAAACCACCGTTCAGAGCACTCGATCGCTAGAATTCTCCTCCAGACAGCGGCTGAATTCGACCTAGCTATCTAGCTAGTGTCGAAAATCCTCCCACCGTGAGGACTCGAACGTAGGGCTTCCCGGTCAGAGGCACTGCAGTGACATTAGTGATGCAGTGGGCCCCCTCTCCAGGTTTTTCCTCACTGTTTGCGCCGCCTCTTCCTCGAATCCGGGCGCAATGGGCGCTGCTTGCGGGCGCCGCCCGGCCCGTCCGTTGCGCTTCGCTGGGCGCGGACGTCCTGCAGCATTTGCCGTTGGCCGCCAGCTGCGGCCCCACGGCGGGCGCCATGCCACGCACTTCGCATGAATACGCGCGCGAAAAGACGCGCCACTTTGCTGCCAAGACGGGGACGCGGTTATTATTCATTGTATTCCGACAGCACATTTCTACTCAGGAAACATTGGCATTTTATCTCAACTTTCAAATCAGAATTCACTAATATACACACATGCACACCCATTTACATACAGATACACGATGTCACACATACACATGTATATTTCCACACATTCTCACATACGAACATATTCAGACACACACACCCATACCCACAGTACAACACAACCAACAACATCAAAGCATTCTAAGTCAAAAAGGGAATTATTCATCATATTCGAACATAATAAATTGTGGATCATCGATGGTGCATAAGGAAAGTGCCTCATAAAACAATTTTTTTTCTTTCAGGAAAATGGTTTGTCGTTTGTTTGGTGTCCAAACACAAAGCATTTTATTCTATATACCAGGTTTTCCTGTAAATAAAATATTTTTTGAAATATACCATTTTACAAGAACATTTATGCACGTAAATGAAAAACTACTTTTTTTTCATCATTTCTTGTGCACGGACAGTACGTAACGGATTGTGTCTGTTAATGCTTTGCATCATATTAGACAATCTTGAAACCAATAGCTGTGTAATTATACGCTTATAATTGGGATACCACACCTTGACATGGCACATTATCATGTTTTTGTCATTACTTGAACCAGAGGCTAAACGATGTAGGTTACTTATTGTGTTCTTTTGTATGTTACAGTTCATTACAATTGAAAGGCGTTGCTATAAAGCCAACAATCTAATTAGAACCAAGGACTAGAACTTTGTATTTCATACCATGAACTGTTACACTGACAGTTGCAAACTAGAATATTTGCTTTAGTATGAATGCAACAAACAATGCTTTACAGATTGCATTTAATTATTAAATGTGTCTCTTTTGTCGTATTATTTCTAAGTAATTGTGAGTTCATTAAATTAATAAGTACAGATTCAGTGAAAGAGCAATCAGCTTTGAAAGGGGTGATATCTTCATCATAACTTCCACCAATCATGTCATATTAGATTATTTGCAGAACGTTGAAAAAAGAACAAATCTTTTCGCAAAATGTTCAAATGAACTTATAGAAACTTAGATTGCGTTTACGATAATTATTTAAAATTTATTATTATGATCCATAGTTTTTTCGGAATGAATTCCTTTTCATTTATGGAAATGGAAATATTCTGAAAAATTTTCCGTAATATTAATTCAATAATAAGCAGGAAATATTTCAGACACCTGCTAATACTACAACAGCAATGAAAGAAGAGATAATTCGGTCCTTTATCATAGACGTGAAGAAATTTTGCTTATATTACATCTTTGGCATCTTATGGTGAATTCTATTGAGATTACTTCAAAAGACTGAAGATATATACGTACACATGAGAGTTTGGGATATGATTAAAGAAATAGAATGAGAGGAAAAATCACATTGTAAACATGCGTATGGCTTGTGAAAAAACTGGATACTTGCTCGGAAATTAAATTTTCGGACAACTTTTCTCCTTATCGAACCTCACTTTTGTTAACCAAAATAGCTATCAGGCCCATATAAATATGTATTTATGTAGTAAATACAAGTCTAGAACTAAGTTTAGATTGTAAGTTTAGTATATAAGATTAGTTTAGTAAGCACCCCCGGCTACACAAGATTGTAACCCGTTATAAAATGCATTAAATTGATTTATTAATTAGACCGTTGATGGATCGATTTCTGCGAGGAAAATGGAAATTAAAAAATACCATTGGAAGCATATACTGCTCTTATGTTGCCAAACTTGAAATTGCCCAACAACTGTCCATGTCGGGGGTGAATCATGAAAGTATTCAGACTTGGCATTAGAAACCACAACAGAACAGATATTGGTTTATTTCTTCCTCTGACCATATTAGATATTTATGACATTAAAAATTCATGTATTAAATGTCACAGAAAATCCAGCTGTTCTTTTCTTAAACATTAAAAATAGAATCATAAAAAATAGTAGCCTCTAGGATGGCTCATGGCCAGTGTACTAGCTTCCCGAGGTGTGTTCCCAGGTTCGATTCCCGATCGGGCAAAAATCGTTGTAGCTTTCCTTTAAAATCGTCCCAGTTTCTCTAGCTGTGTGACGAAGAAAAGCTCAGGCAGACGGATCTTGCTAGTTGCGGCGAAACGAATACGAGTACAACGTGTTCAACACATGCCGCTCTTACTTCCATGCATGGGAATTAAACTATTCCCAGCCTTGGCGGAATAGTTAGTTGGCCGGCAAAATCGGACTATCGACACAAAATGTCGAATACGTAGATGCATACATATATTTTAAAAATATTTTAAAACTCTAAAATTTCAATTTTTAAATTGTTCTTTAAAAAAACAGTCGGCATGGCATGCTGTAATCCTCGTAGAGTGGATAATTTCCTCCGCAGCAGGTTCGTGTTGAGTGACATGGCACGCGTGAAAGCTGTCTGGTGACCGCGGGCGCTTCCCGCCTGCGAGAGTGAGCGCGCTCCGGCGGCGTATCAGAGCATGAAGCGGCGCGGGTGGCGCCACGCGCCGGCGACGGCAGCGGAAACGATTGTCGCCGGGCGGCTCTCGGGCGCCGCGCCCAGGGCCCGCGGGGCGGCGCGGCGCTCGCGTTGACGCAGATCATATTGTCGAGGTGATTTTAATGCTTTTACCCGTGATTACAATTTGGCGCATCAACTGATGTCAGTGCCTCTGCCCGGGAGGTCCTAGAGTTTTAGTCTCGACGGTGACGGGATTTTCGACACTAGGTAGATAGATAGGCAGTTCGATTCAACCGGTGTCTCGAGGTTAATTATATCGGCCGGGTGCTCTAATAGGTAGTTTTCCTTGGTTCTCCGAACAAAGCCAGGCGAATGCCGGAGCTGTACCCGAAAAAAAGGGCCACAGATCGCGTGAGATCTTTCCTTCCTCTTCCTTGCCCTATCCACACACCTTAAACACACATTAACATGCACCAATTAGATCCTGTGCCGCCTGGATCGCTGCACCGCTGGAGGGAGATACCTGGGTAGGGGAAACTCCCCAAGCAGATCTGTAGGGCGCCGTTGGACCTCACAATCCAGCCGTGACAGAACGCACCACCTCCTGTGATAAAATATGCACCACACTTACGGTAGTAATGCCCATAGCGTTGTTGCGCCCGGAAACACGAAATAATCAATGAACGGAAAGTGCGCGCGCGTCGGGGCTTAAAGCCTGTTTTACACGATCATTTTTTCATCATTTTTCGCCGGTACAGAAAAGATACAGGCCAGACTGGATGTAATTTGTACGAAAAAATGACGCATGCTTAATTTTTCGGTACAGATTTCATCCAGTTTGACTACCGCGCTCCTGGCGGCACTTTACGGGACTTTCTCTAGTTTGTTATGCGTGTAGAGCGATATGATCATTTTGTAGTTGCCTGAGAGCGTTCTGATGTGTTGAATTGTAATGTGAAGTGGTTATGTAAAGAGAAATAAATTATGCATACTATTGTCGCATCCGAGCTCAGTCCTAACCTAACCTAACTTTATTTGTTACCACAGATGCGATGTTCAAATGTTTGAACTTCAGCGCTACATGCGGCGTCCGGAGGAAGTATTTTCTTCATGATTACGTACAAAGACAGAAATGACAGTGTAAAACACTCATCCAGTTTCGGCACCGAAACATTCTGCGTAGAAACGAACGTCCTTTTTCCATCCATTTACTGTACAGAAAAATGATGAAAAAGGGATGCAAAAATGACCGTGTAAAACAGGCTTAACATAGCATGAACCGGTGCGGGTGGCGTCATCCACCGGGGGTGGGGGCGGAAGCTACTGTCACCGGGCGCCTTTCGAGCACTGGGGCCAGGGCCTGTGGAGGAGGCACGACACTTGCATTGACGCAACCTAGCACGGTATCCTGGTACTCACTTGGAAAGGAGCCCAAATTAACCCCAGGGACACTGTGAATAAAGATGACCATTAGGAAATGGTTTGCTCGCTTTCCTGGACAATGAGGACTAATAATCAGAAAATTTCAATGTGTCCGTAGGACTCGTTTTACAATTTATGTAACGGGTTTGAAAATCAAAAAGAATTCTTGCGGAAGACGAGTCATCGCATTAATTGAAACGTCTTCCAATGCGAGGATTCAAGGAACTTGTGATGGAACAAACGTGATCCCGTCTGGTTTTCCCGTTTTCCATCCTTCTCATTCCACCAGTACTACATCGTTGTTATCGCTGTCATGTTGTTGTTAAAACGTCAGCCCTTGAGCCTCAACCCTTAGTAGTTGCAAGTCTCCTAAATGCAAATAAATAAATTTAATGTCGCTCGTTGGGCTGCTTTAAACTTTCCGAGGATTTACATGAGTGTTAGACTTATATGAGTGTATATTACATGAGTGTTAGAATATATTTGAGGCACCCACAAACCAGCCACGAACGCAATGTTCCACATGACTCTGACTGACTCAGAATCTGCCATCCTAACAGTTGGATACTTGCGATAAGGCAAGGAGCTAAATTATTTCGGTGACTGATGTGCATTACGAAATATGAGTGTGCACGTGACTTGTTTTCAAAACTTCCACTAAGACCATTGAGATCTACTCGTAATTTAGGGCGACTACCAGACACGAGAATAAAGACTTCAATCTTCGAATACTGAAGGTAAAAAAACACGAAACTCTGATTATGTTGATATGTCATGAAAGTGGCGTAGATGAACTGAACAAATGTTTTATTTTTGTTGATGGCATCGATTCTTGCATTGATCGGTGAAATCAAGGAAAACTGCCTATCAGAGCAGCCGTCTGCAGGAACTCTCAAAGACAGCGACTGTATTCAACCTACCTAAGTAGCTAAGGTCGAAAAACCTGCCACCGTCGTGAGTGGGAGCCTAGGACCTTCCAGTGAGAGGCATTGTAGTGACATCAGTTGATGCCCTGAGCCACCTCTCCCGGTGCACTCATGGATATTTAACATTCCTGCCTAACATCTGTGCGTACGGGGTTGCCTAAAATCAGGGGCAAATGTATATGAATATAACTCAGTTATGTGGTATTTCTCTTTATATGTTTATTGGCGAAATGTAGTCAATGTCGACCCTTCTACATGCTCTAGAAGTTTGTAACACTTCTACCGAGACACCTGTAGTCCTCCCCTGTCATTCCCCTGAGAACCCCGCTTCCATGTCCTGTTCGTTCTTTGCTGCTGGGAGAGGGAAGCGTGCTCGTGGAGGGCGCGCCGCGGCGGGCGTCGCGTTGAATCGCGTCGTGGCGCTGCTGTGGATTGCGGATGCGGCAGCGGCGGGCGTGCTTCGCAAGGCGGCGAAGGCGACGGTGTGGCGTGCCGGCGCCGACCTCCGAGGCCAGGGCCGCTCCACTCCACACCGCACCTCTCCGCGCACTGCACGCGCCACGGACGTTGTGGCTTACTCCTTATGGCTAGGGGAGGAATTGTAATGAAATGTATTTTTTTCTTTTGGCTTTAAATCAATGCCGTTTAGTATATAAATTGATTTTATGTTATGACAAGTCCCATTTCATTTGTATTTTTCCGCTTTTCGTTGATATCGACTAAATTGTTTTTTTATATTTTACCGTCATTTTAAATACATTTTTTCTTGAGTCCATCGGTTTTAATATCATTTTAATGACTCTTACTTCAAATAATATTTACGAAATCTCCACAAATTCCTGAGTAGCCTACTCAATTTGTTCGCTCAGAAATTGGGAGCCGTTGTTTGTAATCTAAGGTTCCTGTGATGCCTATCAGCGCCAATGTCAGATCGGTCGATTTCGGGATAATTAGACAGAGATTTCCTGATAAATAGAGAGATGAGATAGAACAAGGAAGTGGAAGGAAAGATAGCGCGCGGTCCATAGCCAGTTTGTTAGCGTACTGCTTCCGCATTCGCGTAGTATTAATCGGAGAATATAGAGATGAGTATTGATCACAGCAGCCGGTCGCTGAAATTCTCTTCCAGACAGCGGTTGAACGCGATCTAGATAGTCAAAAATCCTGCTCCCTTTGAGACTGTGACCCTAGGACCTCCCAGTCAGAGGCCTTGCAGTAACATCAGTTGATGCCGTGAGCCATCTCAGTCGCTGAGAGCGCTATTTGAAAAGGGTTGTAAGCAGAGGGTAGAAGCAAAAGGAAGTCGTGGAGTCGCCCTTTGTCCGGCTGAAATGGGTGCATGGGTGCGGGGCGCGGCGTGGGCGGGCGTGGGTGCGGCTGAGCGTTGTGGGGCGGTGCGGCCTCAGGTGAAAGGAGCGGCGCGGCGCCAGGCGGCGCCTTCCCGGACGCTGGGCGCCGCCCCTCCCCTCCACTCCCCTCCCCTCCTCCGCCCCCTCACTGCGCGCCTTTCCGGGAACGACGCCGCGCTTGGCGTGCACGTGCCGCCGCGGCGTCAGGGTTACTCGCCGAACATCACGACGCCCACAGCGGCGGCTGTTACGAGGTTTAGTTCTTGCGATATTTGGCATCGACTCTCGTAACGAACAATTGATGCACAATTTGACGTCTTATTGGAAGGAGGTCTATGAGGAAAATAATGAAAAATTTACCATTAAAATATCCTTAATTTGTATTTTGAGCTTACATTTGATGCGTATGGCAACTAGCAGATTGATAACATTTACTATTTGAATGTTTTAAGTAATGAGGCGTATTCAAAAGGTAGCGAATGAATGTGACGGATGTTCTGGTATGCGTATTCATCTCCTATGATCCAGTACCAACTACCGCAAATACATACAATATGTTATTAAACTCAATTAAGTGTGATTTTTTTCTTCTGTAAATAAAGTAACAAATTAAAAACCATATATTGTTTCAAGTTACCGTACTTAAAGCCTAGTTTCTTGGAAATGAAATGTCATTTCGTTTATTTGCAGTTTAAAGTTCCGATAGTATCTCTGAAAATTTTCGTACTTCTTCCATTTCTACCTAAAATATGAAGTTGCTCAGGTTTAACCAATAATACAGAATTTTGTTTATGAAGGAGCATGTAACTTCTTCTTGCATCATCCAAAGAGGTACAATTTTCTTATAGTTCACCGTGGTCTCTTTTATCTTTTTGGAATATTTTTTTAATATCTCGCTATTAGCCCCTTCATATCCATACCAAAGGTATGGAGAATTTAACAAATAGTGCAGGAACATCATTTAATTTGCAACATTCTAATAACTATATTTTTTGAATATTTGGACGGTGCGAGTAATTGAATGATGCGTTTTTTTCTGTAAACATCCATTTGAGGATTGCGCGTCTCATTTGTAACCGTATTTTGATAGCGCTGACAAGCCGAATCTCTCTGGGTTTACCACGACTCGCACTTTCACCATCAAAGATTTAACAAAACTGTACACTGTTCTTGCTATAGCCCTACAGACGTTCAGTATTCTCGCAAAACACTATCCTGAAAAAAATCAGGAGCTGACATTTTTCGTTTGTGATAGTTTTATGTGCGTCGACATACGGATTCACAAATGCTCGTACCCAGCGCTTGCCCAGCCGGGTGAATCGGTACGGATAAAACTCTCAAGCATCCTGGACGTTACAAGCCACTTCACACATCGTCCCCTACGCACCATCATTCGGGAGCTCTTGCAAACCATATTATAAAACCTGATGTACTTAAAAGGCAACCACGATACACATTTCGTTTCAACACTTTGCGTTTTGCACAGCATTTCTTCGAAGACTACGATAAATGAAAGTACTTCCGAACTGCAGGCAGTGTGTGCTACCTTCACTAAATTCACTTAATGTCACTTCCTCTGGATTTACATTTGTACAATAAGAGCTGTACACCAAGCAATGATTGAGTTATAATTGTTCTACAGTTAATAAATAAAATGACTATAATAAATAAATGTAATTACTATTATGTACAGATACTTACGTACACAGATTGCCACCAACACGATGTTGCATCAGGGGAATACAAGAGTTAGCAGCACTCTCTGTCCCCGCAGTTCGAACAAATTTGGTTAATCGTGTTCACGTGACGTGAATCGACAAACTACGAGACACGTGATTACACATAATAATTCTGGTGGGGAATATTTTTCCAATAAAGTATCGTAACGTTAGAGATCGCGCATGTCCACATTATGAAAAGTTGGATCACATCGTATATGATACAGAGCTTCTCACTGTGCGGACAGTATTTGACGTGGGACTCAGGTGCCGGAATGCAGAGTGCGCTCGTTACTCGCGATGAGCGCGGCGCGTATCACTAATTACTCCTTGCAGGTGACGAAACTCAGCCGCTGTCCCCATTCCTCGCCCTCGCTCTCGCCCTCGCCCTCGCCCTCGCCCTCGCCTTCGCCTCATGTACAAGTACATTTGTGTATGTGTGGGTGTGTATGTAAAGAGAGATGAGAGATATCTTTCCAATCCACGCCGGTATTCAGTCTGGAGAATTTAAAGAAAACGCTCGCACATTTTTCTGTGTATATAAGGGAAGCCGGAATTTCTAGGAAGGGTTTCATTGGATCACCTATTAGCTTTGGGTCAGACGTGTTTAATTAGCAACTTTCCATCCAGAAAATCCCCGAATCCTTTGGGTGGTACAGTCCAGGAATTTCCTACAAATATGTACAGGTAGCAGGAAAACCCTGGGCAGTCAACGTGCGGTTACAATCTGAGAGCGTGTGTCAACACATGTGCCGTTTCACTGGAGTAACAATTATGTTAATTAGATTGTAGAGTAAACGTGTCAGTTAAAACGTGTTTCTTTCTTGCGTTTCCGAATTTTCCAAGAACAGTAAATATTTTTTATGCGATAAATACAACGGGCTGGTTTTTGTTTTATATATAACAATGCAGATTTACTTTCGGTGATTAATATTACACATACACTGTCTTTAGTTGTAATATAATAATAATAATAATAATAATAATAATAATAAAAGTTATGATTCCAGATGAAATCTAATCAATTATTCCTATTTCCCTCTTCAATCACATAACGCAACTACTGGCAACCACGATATAAATTTGAATTCCGATACGATTTATCTCAAAATTGGATGGTTTCTTAATTTATATTTTCTTTCAATTTACTATTTAAATTTTATGTAATATAACCTTAATGTTTTATTATTATTATTATTATTATTATTATTACTATTAAAAATGAAGTAACAATTCAGTTGTCGGATTCCTGTGAATTTGATCCGTCCCATCTCATTTCATCTAATTCTCAACGACGAAGGAAAAGTGAGCCATGGCGTACTTAACGACATCCGTTGACGATTACCGCCGTCATACACCTGACGCCAGAATTGGTAGATTGGCCTTCCTTTCGTGGCTGCTCGGGACGAGCTTGACCAGTCAGTCCGGCGGACGGAGGCGGCCCGCGATCTGCGACGCCCCGGACGCGGCTCTTGAACC